>JABYQU010000023.1:0-532669 GCA_022264855.1 Lenzites betulinus | reverse complement strand
CCCTAACCCTAACCCTAACCCTAACCCTAACCCTAACCCTAACCCTAACCCTAACCCTAACCCTAACCCTAACCCTAACCCTAACCCTAACCCTAACCCTAACCCTAACCCTAACCCTAACCCTAACCCTAACCCTAACCCTAACCCTAACCCTAACCCTAATACTTTAATAGCTTACTCTTTTACTTTTTGAAACTTTTAACTCCCTTTTCACACTCCTTAACACCCAAACACCCCTTAACAAACTTAGCTTACCTCTCTTTACACTCCCTAACACCCAAACACCCCTTAACAAACTTAGCTTACCCCTCTTTACACTCCCTAACACTCTGTAACTCTCCTTAACAAACTTACCTTACCCCCTACTTACTCCCTAGTAACCCCTTAACACCTAAGCTTACTCACTCTTACTCTCCCTTAACACTCCTTACAACTCCCTAAGCTTAGCCCTACTACACACCTACTACTCCCTTAACACCTAAGCTTACTTACACTTACTCACCTAGTACACTCTGACACTACTTACCCACAGCTTACTTGTCCCTTACACTCACTCACTCACTGGCTACACCACAAGTGGTCGCATTTTTTGACACTTGGTAGTCTTACTTGTCACTTGTTAGCACTGTGTTAGTAGTCACTTGTAGTCTGAGCTACTAGTGTGCTTTGTAGTGGTTGCTAGCAGTGTGTTGACTCACTTGTTGCATCTCACACTGGGTTGACACTAGTTGCTAGTGCTGCTTGACTTCGCATTTTTGGCTTACTTGACTAGTAGCTGTTACTTGCTGCAGTATCTGAGTACACATTTGCTGGTAGTCTGACTAGTGTGGCGCATTTTTTAGGTTTTGGGTGACATGATTACTTGGTGGTCACTGGGTTTGCTCAAGTAGTGGTTATAGTTGTAGTTTGGTTCGCATTTTTTGCTTACTGACTTGCACTAGTAGTCAAGTATACTAGCACCAGGTTGTACAAGTACACTTGTGTCGCATTTTTGGCTTACTGGGTGACATTGATATTCTGAGGGTTGGTCAAGTGTGGTCTAGTAGCAGCAGTAGTAGCATACTAGTCCGCATTTTTTGGTTGTAGTCAGTCATAAACTCTTTGTAGTTGACTCTAGTGCTGGTAGTTAGCAGGGTGAGTACACACTTTGCTTCGCATTTTTGCTTACTTGGCAGTCAGAGTTGCTTACTAGCAGTTACTTACTGCTTATGACTAGTTGGCCTACACTTTGCTTCGCATTTTTTGGTCTTGGCTGGCTTAGCTGATAATCAGAGCTTGTAGGCCCATTAGATACCTACTAGTAGCACTTTGTTACATGTTTGTAGCCCCATTAGTTCCGGAGTTTTTTAACTTACAAGTTTAGGGGGGGGTCAATAATGTAAACTGTGACACAGGTGACATGGGTCATGTGATCTTGGTCTGCCAGACCTGGGTCACATGACCACTTGCCTTATCTGAACATGAACTGATGGCTGTCGCATTTTTTCACTAGCACAGCCACCTGACAATCTCAAAACGTCGGCCTATTAGATCTAAACTAGTAGCACTTTGTTATGTACTAATAGCCCTACTACTCATTGAGATAAGTGACTATTAAAGAAAGGGGGGGGTGTTTCTGTAACTTGGACCGTCAGTGAAGGTCACCGATTCACTCCGGAAAAGTTGTGGCCTGTAGCCAGAGCTTATCTGAATCTAGATCACCTACTTACATACTCTCAGGTGTTGTGGTGATGGAGCAATGGCCCTTGGAACTGTGCAAAAAGTCGACATTTGGAGGTGTGCACGGATCCAAGGCCAGTGTGGGACGGGGAAACATCGCACAGCCATGAGAGCTACATTTCTGAATAGCCCTGAAGCAGGGCTATAATCTAAGGCCTTGGATCCAAGGGGTTGTCCAGGTGGTTGTGGAGCAATGGCCTTGGATCCGTGCTTGGATCCATTTGGTTACGCTTGGATCCGACGGATCCAAGGCTGTTGTGAGACGGGGAGAGCAGCTATCACCCTAAAACCAAGTGCATATTGTAGCCCTGAATCAGGGCTATAGAATAAGGCCTTGGATCCATGGGGTTGTCCAAGCGGTTGTCCCATAAACTGCCTTGGATCCGTGCTTGGATCCATTTGGATCCGGAATCTACATGTAGATTCCAGTATTATATGGATAGTACTAGTAGCACTTTGTTACGCATTTTTAGCCCCATTAGTTCCGGAGTTTTTTGATTTACAACTTTAGAGGGGGTCAATAATGTAAACTGTGACTTGAAACTGTGCCTTGGGTGACTAGGTGACATGACACTGTACTAACTTCCCAAGTACTGACATACTAACCCCATACTGACTGTGATTGACGCACTAACATACTAACACGCTAACCATCCGCTAATTTGCTATCAAGGCTGATTTGAGCAGGCCGCAAAATCCAAATCCTACCGGTGGCCAGGTGTTATGACCTGACACCGAAGGTAGGTGTAGCATATTATCCACATATATGCATTCTTCTGACTGCCTTCCAGGTTCATTTATACTCTATTTCTTGCTGCTACTGCTACCCCGTAGCTATAGAACATGTGTACTAGTACTATATAGCACCCCTATATATTTTTATGGCCCATTTATTGTCGAAGCTCGTGCGAGCCCACAAAAGGGCTGATTGAAAGAGCCTGTAGACCAATCAGGAGGGCGCCCGGGCGACGATATTGCTGCTCCTACATCAGGTGCCAGCGGAATGTCTCCGGAATATACCTTGAATAGTTTAAAAGGGATTCTTATATTCGTAGTATACGCGAGGCGACAATCGGCGGAATATGTAAAGTCTATTTCAACTAGTCGCCATATATTCGGCCCGAATATTTGATCCAACGCTCAGTGACGAAAGCAAGTGCATCTTGTAGCCCTGAATCAGGGCTATAGAATAATCCCTTGGATCCATGGGTTTGTCCAAGCAGTTGTCCCATAAACTGCCTTGAATCTGCACTTGGATCCATTTGGATCCACTTTTATGATTGTAAAAGCCGGGTTATATGGATAGATTTACGACACATATATGCCCCACCCAAGCATGCCTCCCGGAAGCCCTCTCTTTTCCAAATGTCTAACACAGATTTACGACACATATATGCCCCACCCAAGCATGCCTCCCGGAAGCCCTCTCTTTTCCAAATGTCTAACACAGATTTACGACACATATATGCCCCACCCAAGCATGCCTCCCGGAAGCCCTCTCTTTTCCAAATGTCTAACACAGATTTACGACACATATATGCCCCACCCAAGCATGCCTCCCGGAAGCCCTCTCTTTTCCAAATGTCTAACACAGATTTACGACACATATATGCCCCACTCAAGCATGCCTCCCGGAACCTTCCATTTAAATACATACAAAGACAATATAGTTTTGCAATCTAAAACAGTCTATATAAAGTGCTTTTTGGGTACCATATAATTGTGCTGTCCATACTTCTAATCTGCTAGTAATAGAGTATATGATCAGAGATTCTCCTCAAACTCCCCTTGACGCAAACTTTGCCACATTGCTTGCCAATCAATGTTCTCCGACCGAACATTAGATGATCCTGCATCAGACCTGCCTTGTACACCACTGCTATGAATCCCCACACTGTTACTAGCGCCAATATTGCCTGGGGTAGGTGAAGGACGAGATACTGAAATCTGTCTGGGGGGTGGAGGCAGGTGTCGAATATCTTCTTCATCATCCTCCTCCTCTTCTTCGGCTATAGCCACACCTAGGATGGGCTTGGGGCTTGGATGTTTGAGACCATTGATAGCAATCCTGACCCCACGAAGAGCCCCTGCAGGACTTTTGGATAGGTAGGTCCAAGAGTGGACAGTCTGAGTAGGTCGGCGGGTATCCCACATCCGATCGGAGTCGGTATAGGGGAGCCAGGAAAGGTCACGGAAAGGGACGCGCAACTTGGCACGAAGGGCTTCAAATGCAGGCTTTCTCATTTGCGTTCGGAGGCGAAGCCAAAGTTGAAAGTATCGGCAGGAGGGGAAGTTTTGCAACTTGTCAAGTTGTTTATCATAGCCAGGGAAGAAGCGATCAAATTGAAGATCCCAGTGTTTGCTGTTACTGGTGCGGAACCAAACTCCAGTGAACGGCAAGACCAATGACTTGTAGAGATCAATAGTGACAGCATGTTGTTGATCAATAGATAGGGTTGTGTAGGATGGATCCAAACGGCTTTTCAGATTGGGGGAGATCTGAATGATATCCAGAGACATTTGGGCAACTAGACGATCTATGAGGGCAGAGAGATCGGTATCTGGTCCGATGTCATCGTGGTCGTCTTCAGGAATACCGCGGTGGAAGGCAACATCTGGTCCAGAGAGTTCGAGAGATGGGGCTATAGAGATGTTCAAGGCAGCAAGGTCAAGTCCCAAGGGAACCACCGCATCCGGATTGAGATATTGTATCTCGGCAGTACGGTCACGACGGTTTGAAATGCGGGTAGTATTGGCATCTCTAGCAGTCCTGCGAAGACCAGTTGCTCCTAGGTTGCCTTCAATATCAGCCAAACTGGCAGCCTTGTAGAGTGTGAACAGCTGGGGTAGTTCCAGTCGCGCCCGACCAATCGGCACCCGCCACCAGCCTTCTTTTTCGTCACGAAGGATATCGCAAACGAAATAGAGTCCCTGCTGATCTCCAATCGGCTCTATATCTTCAGGCTCGTACTCCAATTCGAGGGTGCCAGGATCTTGAATGTCTTCACCATGTGGGACCAGGAGTGCACAAGCTTCGGCAAGGGCGCGCTCTGCTCCCCAATCTCCAGGACGAGAGATGGTCGCATTGAGCATGTAGATCAAAACAGCCCCTAAGGCTAAGGATGGCACTAGGGCTCGAGACCTGGGTGGATCAGAGGCCATTTCTTCTAGCACATAGTTGATCGCAGCAACACGACAGAACTTGAAATCCCTAAATCAAATGATTAATATTATTATAATCAAGATATTGAATTACTTACCACCAGATTGCATTAGGGATGCAGATTGCACTAGCACGGAGAAGTTCGGCAGGAAACGTGTTCAATGTTGACATGGCTTTCGCCATACCAACCCGGATTTCAAACCGTGCGGTTCCATCTTGAGACTGGCCATTGGCACCAGCACACTCTGTGAACATCTTCGCGATGATGTCGATGTCACTGAGTAGCTTGGTTATAGCACCTGGATAAAGCGATGGGGTGGAATGGAGGGAGAAAGCACCATGATGAAGTTGGTATGTCACTGTCTTATCAGTGGTGTAGAGTTGGATGTGAGCGACCTGGCTGGGACGTCCACGAGCACCTGGATGGCATCGGAACCCGGATAGATCAAAGAGGTGGGCAGCAGTATCGCGAGAGAACAAAGACCCTTCATGGAGTGAGGTGATGCTACTTGCAGGGAGAGTTGACAAGGCATGTTGAAGCAGTTGTTCATGGGCACCAGAAAGCCATTGAACCACATGATAAGGCCGCACAACTTCCATCCCCACGTCCACATACCAACGATCAAGATGGGCATGCTCCGACGCCATATTGAGTTGATCGAGCATCCGATTCAGAGCATCTTGGCGTGCTTCGATGTTTCCAAATGGAAAGGAATACATCCCTTTGGTACCCCGTAGCTCAATTTGGAAAAAGGGGACACCAAGGCGGCGGGAGTTTCGCAGATTTGCACGGAAGGTGTCAGCGAATTCTTCAAGGTAGTCGGGGGGGATGTCGATAGAGCCGAAGTGATATTGACCATTACTGCCACGATAGAGAGCCATAGCAGCTTGATACGAAGGAGGCCAGTGTGCACGTTGGTCTGGAAGAACTGTTTCGACTGCAGGTAGAATACCCTGATCATAGATCAAGGCCAGATCTTCCTGGGATAGGGCAATAGGACCATCTTCTCCAAGGAGGTGTGGGAAAAACGCGCGGACTTGGGAACGTATTCCAAATGTCCCGAAGCACACATTCGCAATTTTGTGAACTGGAACTGACTTGGGTACCTTAATAGAATACTCATTAGAGGTGTCAATATCAAATTATAATATAGAGCCTTACTCCATTGACTGTGACAGTGATATTGATGTGAACTGGCTTCTTTAAGGTATTCTTAAAGTTTGGAACAGGGTAGATGGAAAGTGGAAGAGCAATGGGGAGGTGTGGAGTAAAGCCAAGGAGAGAATCGAAGTCGCCAGTGAGAGTGCACTCAGAAGATGATGCTGAGGACATTCCCTGAAGAGGGTTAACAAAGACTCGCTTCACAAGGTCGCCCTCCCATAAACGGCCTGCAAGCATAAGGGTTACAAAGTCATCAGAGTGACCTTGTTGTAACATGGTGCGGGCCTTCTCAAGAAGACCAGGGAGCCCAAGCTGAATGGCAGGGAGGATATCATCGGGATAGTCCATGATGTGGTAGGAAGAAGAAAAGGGAGGGGAACAGTTTTGCTCACTGCCAGGTATATATACCCCATGGCTATTTGCATATGATGCACCAATATCCATCAAATTCAAAAATCACGATCATCAAATTAGCCATCGATCAGGGGACAATAAATTACCAAAACAATTTTCGTACCTCAAATATTATAAGTATATATCAATATATTATATCTAATCTAAGGAGAAGTTGATAGCTATGAGGAGGACAAAGATTAGTAAATATGTAAGAAAATCTTGCGCAGAGGATAAAATATGCTTATTAAGTAGTAATAAGAAAAAGAATAATCAATGTAAGCTTGGAGCGGGCCAACAAAGGTCCACTATGCAATATAATATTAGAAATTGTAACCATATAGGCATCTAGGCTGCAGTTCATAGCCTAGATATGTAAGACACAAGGAAAAAGGCTTGCCACGTAATGTGAGTAGCTATGGTCTGCTGCTATTGTGGCACTATATAAAAACTGTTCCAATGTGACTTGTGTAAATTATATTTAATGCAACCTGATCAGGATGAAGGACAAATACGAATATCCCGTACACGCAACACGGCCGGGTGTGCTCTCTCACAGTGTTCTTTCCAGAAAATACATAGATTTTGAGATCCAAAGCAGTGTGCTACGCCTATGCTTGGCACTTATATGAGCAGTCAAGTTTTGGCCACTGCAGTTAACAGTGCTCGATGAAGACTCCGGGTGGCCCGGCAACGCGAAACGGTCAAGCGCGCTATCATACGCGTTGCAGTCACATAAGTCAGGCTGCACAAAGGTACGTGCCTTTCCGGAAACTAACCCTAAGTGACAGATCTAATGTACGCCCTCAGGCCTGTGCATGACATGCGCACGCGCCATCAACTTGTGCCGACCGCGGTCCACAGCGCTCAAGGGAGACTCCGGGTGGCCCGCCGACGCGACGCGACACAACCACCGAGCATGCCATCATACGCGTTGGCGGTTCCCAGTCTCTGAACTCCAGGACTACATAGGTATGTGCTTCCACGAAATACGCAATGCGCTTGTCGGAGCCCCGCGCGGTCAACTTATACCAACCGCGATCACCATTGCACAGGCGAGACACCGGGTGGCCCGCCGTCGCGACTCGGCCCAGCGCGTCATAAAATGTGGACGGTGTCGGCGTCCCTCTCGACGTAACCTCGGCGAGACTCCGGGTGGCCCGCCCGCGCGACACACCCTAGGCGCCGCCTCGTAGGCTTCGGCAGACTACAGCACAGAGGCTGCACACAGGTATGTTTTTCCAGGAAAGACGCGAATGCTCCACACACTGAACGCCCCACGGACGTCTGCGACTGGCGTCTGGACGCGCGGTCAACCAATGCCCACCGCGACCACCATCGCATAGGCGAGACTCCGGGTGGCCCGGCGACGCGACGCGACACGACCACTGAGCGCGCCATCATACGCGTTGGCAGTTTGCATTCACTGAAATAAGGCCGTACATAGGTACGTGATTCCAGGAAATATGCGAATGCGCTTGCCGTCTGCCCGCGCAGTCAACTTATACCAACCGCGATCACCATCGCACAGGCGAGACACCGGGTGGCCCGCCGTCGCGACTCGGCCCAGCGCGTCATAAAATGTGGACGGTGTCGGCGTCCCTCTCGACGTAACCTCGGCGAGACTCCGGGTGGCCCGCCCGCGCGACACACCCTAGGCGCCGCCTCGTAGGCTTCGGCAGACTACAGCACAGAGGCTGCACACAGGTATGTTTTTCCAGGAAAGACGCGAATGCTCCACACACTGAAGGACCCCACGGACGTCTGCGACTGGCGTCTGGACGCACGGTCAGCTAGTGCCCACCGCGATCAACATGGCGCCAGCGAGACTCCGGGTGGCCCGCCGTCGCCACTCGGTCCAGCACGTCTTACGACGTTGACCCTGTCGGCGTCCTCCTCGGTGGGCCAACGAAGAGACTCGGGGTGGCTCATTCAAGCGACGCGGCCCAGCGCGCCCTCATACTCCGGCGAGCATCCGCGACCGCTTAAAGGTAGTGGGTGAGGTACTCGAAGAGTTGATGGCGTTAATAGCTCGGACTAACGAGGAGCTTAATCAGATACAGACAGTTCTGGATGACTCGACAGCGGACTTCAAGTTCGTCGACACGAACAGATAGCGGGTGTCCGTTGAGGGTGGAGTGGCAGAACGCCGGCTGCACACAGGTACGTGGTTCCAGGAAACACGCGAATGCTCTAGACTGAAACTAACCTCCGAGATACCGACCGCGGTCAGGTTCTGCATCCCTCTATCCACACGGCGCAGGCGAGACTCCGGGACACACGCCTACCGGGTAGGCGAGACGCGATAGGACTTCCATGTGTCCCGTGTTAGTTCGCTTGTGGACGTACTGCGAGTCGGCGGTTACTGACAATCAAGTCCCTAGGTGTATCTCGGTTCCACCGTCATGCCAACGAGCTGAACATCGCGCGATACAGCATACAGGAGGGCTGCGTACATTAGCCCGCCATGCTATCGCTCGGGTCGACACCTTCAATGAAATGAACATCGGACTCCCAAAGTTCGGCGCAACTGCTATCCAAATATAAGAGCCGTGTATGCCGGTGACAAGCCGAGCCAACTGCACGCATTTTAATTCAGACTGGGAGAGTTACTCTCTCATCTGGCCAAGGAAGTACATGTTTATTAGTTACGGTTAATGGCGAAACATCAATATATGTTGGGGACCTGGGCCATCCAGCCGCGCGCTGTGTCGGACTGCGGGACAGTGCCATGTGAGAGAACCATAATATGAGTGCGATACGTGTATTTGAGTAGTCTACTGTACATTCGGTAAGCAGAAGAACTCTATGTCCTGCACAAACGGAAGGCGGAGACGATTAGCGGGGATAGTGTCATTTGCGAGTACTAAGGTGGCGAGATGCTCCTCCCCTCTTGCCACCTCGCGACGAGCCACCCGCGGGAGGAAGTCCTGCGAGGTTGGCAGGGCGCGTGTTCTGTCCTAAACCCAGCATAGCGACCTGATTGCGGGTGGCAGGCCGCATGTACTGTGCGAGAAGCTGCGCCGAGTCGCTATTACCCGCGCTTTTGTGACGCTTTGGTTGGCGGCCATCGGGGTCCTCCGTATCGCTGAGGTGAGTGCTGCCGCGAGTGCGCGGAACTGCGCGTTCCTTTCCTTTGTCGGACGCCATCGTGCGAGCGGTCCCGCTTTGAGAAGAGGATGGCCCCGATGCGATGTCCCGCCCGACGTCGTGCGCAACCGGATCCACCTGCATTGCTACCTGGGTCTCGGTGTCGACGTCCGCGTTGTACTGCGGGAACGCGTCTTCGAACTCGTTGGTGCCGTAGTCCTCGTCAGCTTCTCCGTCCCGGTCTGCGTCCTCTGCAAATTTATATGTGGGCCCTTCGCGGTGCCCAACAACGTCGCGCGAGCTCGCTGTGTCGTCCGCAGTGTCGGGGTGGGCTGTGGGGTCATCCCCACTGGTGGCGTTGGAGGTAATCGGAGCATTCGGCTGTAGCGATAGTGAGTTAGACATATGAGAGTAGAAACATGTAGACAAGCCTACCGTCGGACTGTCTGTCGCTATGGTTCTGGGAGCAGCCGAGAGGGGCGTCCGATGCTCGTTACAAGATGCCCCTGGGGCCGAAGAGGTCTTTCCCATCTGCGTCGCGAGTACCTTCGTGTCTTGCAGGGAAGACTCTGCTGTGTTGCGTGAGCCCGCGGGGACGTCGTCGTCCTTGACTGCGCAAGTGGCAGAGGTGGCCTCAGAGGTGGGCTGGCTAGAACCGACTGGCGGAGTGCAAGAGACAGCGCGGATCCTGCTGGCCGCGTGGAATCCAGGCGCGGAGGGCGATTCTCCGTTCCCGGACTTCGAAACAGACCCGCCAGGGCTGCCAGAGGTCGTGTTGGCGGGTATGGTGTTGAGGACCGCGCTTTTCACGGCACTTCCGTTCATCGCTGACGCGTGGCCGTCGTTTCGAGAGGCGGTGAGGTCGCGCTGTCCACGCGACGCATCAGCGCCCGCACTTGCACTTAAGGACACATTCTGCGATGCGGCGTTGGCGGACATGGTCGTGGTAGGAGATGAAGAGGGGGTCGGGAAGATAATCGACCCCTCGCGTGAGTTACTGTGCGACGCATTGGACGCGTGTGCCACCCCGAGTGTAGCCGAGATCCGGGAGGCTAGAGGGGACGGCGGCGAGGAAGGGCGAGCCGGGGTGGTCGACGAGGGAGGCGGTGTCGGAGGCGTCGCTGACGGATGCGCGGTCAGGGGCGTCGACGAAGGAGGCGGACTCGGATGTGCGGCCGTAGACGGGGAATGCGAAAACGGGGCCGTCGACGAGGGAGGCGGAGGTGGATGCGCGGTCGTCGGAGGCGGGGGCGTCGACGGAGGTGGAGACCGGGGCGTCGACGGAGGTGGAGGCGGATGTGCGGTTGTCGACGAGGGAGGCGGAGGCGGATGCGCGGTCGTCGACGAGGAAGGCGGAGGCGGGGGCGTCGACGGAGGCGGACTCGGTTGCGCGGCCGTCGAAGAGGGGGGCGGAGGCGGATGCGCGGCCGTCGACGAGGGAGGCGGAGGCGGAGGCGCGGTCGTCGACGACGGAGGTGGAGGCCGGGGGGTCGAAGAGGGGGGCGGAGGCGGATGCGCGGCCGTCGACGAGGGAGGCGGAGGCGGAGGCGCGGTCGTCGACGACGGAGGTGGAGGCCGGGGGGTCGAAGAGGGGGGCGGAGGCGGATGCGCGGCCGTCGACGAGGGGGGCAGAGCCGGGGACGTCGACGAGGGAGGCGGACTCGGAGGCGGAAGGGGCGCATGCGGGGGAGACGATGGCGACTGCGGCTGCCTGGACCCGCTAGTAGCATTGAAGACCGGATTGTCGTCGTCAGAGCTCTCTACCGTTGGCGCGCTCTTTACAGCTACCTTTTTGGACGTCTTCCTCGCACGTGTGGTAAGGGCCTTCGCTTTTGCTGCCGCCTGAAATGCGTCTTTGGAGGCCAAATCTATCAACGGTGTATCAGATGTTTTCTTACTCGCGCGGCGAGCGGTGGTGGTCTTCTTCGCGCGACCGCGAGCACTCGATGTCTTCTTGCTGCGACCTGACGTCGTCTCCTCGGTAGTCGTGCCCCGTTCGCGAGGCGCCTTCGTCACGGTGACTCTCGAGGGCCCCGCTTGGTTGTGATCAGCTTCATCGGTGGAATCCTCAGAATCAGAGTCTTCGTCCCCGCTCGACGGTTCAAATGCACGACCTGTGCGAAGCATAAGTATACTGCAGTCAAGTTCGATCGACTACACGTACGCAGAGTGGGCTCGAGCCCGGAGAATTCCTCGTGCAGCGTACCCTTCTCGAAACTGATGTTGTTGAGGAAAACATCCGACGTACGACGAGCGATAACGCGGTAAATCGTGACGGGCTTCTTCTGGGGGAACCTGGACACCCGGCCGATCAGCTGCTGGTCCTCTTGTGCGGACCAGAGGTTGTCCTATGACAAAATAAGCATTAGACGACTGTATTTCGACGACAGCGACCCGAACGTACGACGATTATGATGATGTTCGCGAAAGCCATATTAAGGCCGCACATACCGACACCGGAGAGCAACAGAACGTGGCAGTCCGGGTTTGTCCGGAACTCGGCGAGGGCGGCGGAACGATGAGTGGCGTTCATGTTCCCATTGAGCTCTTGGAACTTGATGGAGCGCTCTTCGAGGGCCTGCAATAAGTCCGTAAGGGATCTTCAGGAAAGACTGTGGCCATAGACATACCGAGATAATCAGCCAATTAAGGCTGGGAAACGCCAGGTAAACAATAATCTTGTCTTCCGGATACTCTTCACCAGCAGCGTCCCATGACCATGCCTCGGGTGATGCAGGCACCAACTCGTCGTTTTTGAGGGTAACAGGGGGGCGACAAACATGTTCGAGGTGCCAGTCGAGAAGCCGAAGGACCGCGTTGATTTTCGTCGACGGATGCTCCGAATAAGGTTTCGACATGTCAGCGCTATCGAAAAGGTGTCCGGCAAGACCGGAGAAACCAGGGTGCAGGAGTGCTTGTCGGATTTTGAGGTAAAAGCTCTGTGAAATGGTCAGTGAGTGTTTCTATGCACGCGGAACCCAAAGTATCTGTCATGGACGCTCGCATGTGTGGGGGATTACCGCATGAGTAATCGGCACGTCCCGACGTGTACTCTCGGGATCGAGGGCCACCGGGAGACACGCTCGCACGCGCATAGGAAGAAGGATTCGCCATGCGCGCCAACCACCGCGCCGTGGCCACACTGCGTGTCTGGGAGTTGCAAACTGTGATCGCGGAACGTTCGCCGTTGAGAACTTACAGCGTGGGTCGCAGGAAGTTTGTCTGAACACATACGTATCGAAAGCCGCTCCGCAGGACACGTACTTAAAGAAAGGTAGCGGGAGCCCCGGTCGGTCGATGGCACTTGTCTCGGCGTATATGCGCAGACGCTGTGCAGCTGGCGACGTGTCGTAGATACGAGCACATCACACAGTGAGCATGGACGTGTCTCCCGGAGACCCGCCATCCGCACTCCCACTCCCACAACTGGTGTAGCGCAATGCCAGGCGCACCAATGTCGTGTTTCGCGGAGGCACGCTCTCAGCCGCGGTAAGTGAGCACCTCGTAGAAACGCGCAGTCACCTGCGCGCCGCACGCAGAGGAGCCTCCCGGACACATGCTCTTCCGACAGGAAAGGGCGAGTGCGTCGCGGACGAGCGTGGACATCCGCGATATGGGCGTGCCACGCAGGCGAGCCTCCCGGAGACATGCTCTTCCCACAGGAAAGGGCGGGTGCGTCGCGGACGAGCGTGGACATCCACGATAAGGGCGTGCCACGCAGGCGAGCCTCCCGGAGACAGGCTCCCTGGCGTGTTCCACGCGTGAACAGCAAGCATGTCTTCGGGACACAGACTTTGCATGTATCGCTAGCACGAGCTGAGACAAGATGACTTACCCGAACTCCTTTGGAAGCCACGGACACGCCTTCCTCTGCCAGAGTAGCTGCCAGGCGCCGTTGCACATCCATCTCCTCGTCGGTAAGATTGACAAGTATTGATGATTCAAGCCACGGTGGAAGACCGGAAATCGGGTTGCCGGTGTTGTCCAGCGAGCACACTGTGCGACGCATCATGTATCCCTCGAAGCGTTCGCGCAGACGAGCGATCCACTCGCGGTTGGCCGTCTTGACATCGTCAACATTGGGGGCTTTGCTGTACTTTCCTAGCGCGACCGAGCGAGCGAGCCGGACTTCGCCCTTCCCGTCGCGGCGTTTCTTCCGTTCTTCGCGGCGCGCGCGCTCAACCCTACGTCGGAACTCTTGCATCTCTGAGTCAATGATGCCAGGGATCTCGAGAAGTCGAGCAATGTTGACGATATCCTAGGAGCTTTCAGCAGCAGTACCTGACGAGTTGCGGGAGAAAGGGACTGACCATTGGAGTTGTCATGACGGGCGTGGCAGTCATGGCGATGGTCATCCGACCAAGCGAGGCCAACTCCACGCACCCAATGCGGAATTTGTTCTGCGTACGCGCGTAGTGCGCTTCGTCGATGACGATCAGAGCGAAGCGCCGATTTGGCGAAAATAGAGTGTTGTCGACAAGTCCTGGAGGGCATGATCGGCTCGGACTGGGTCGGATGCCTTTTATCGGTTTCTGGAAATAAACCTCCATATCGGAGTTGACTGCCTATAGGTAGCGGGTGAGTCTCCGGTGTGCGAAAAAAATGCGTAAGACCTACGGTGCTGGTTGCGAGGATAATTGCTGGCTTGGGGACGGAGGCGTAGAGCTCCCAGAACGCCCGTCGACCTTCAACGGAGCAGCTGCTCGTATACGGCAGAACACTGAATGAGCCGTGTTGAAGGTAGCGATGAAGCTCCATTAGCCACTGGTGGCTAAGCCCGGGTGGAACGACGATCACGTGGGTGTCGGCCTTCAGCTGAAGCTTCTCCTTGGAACCGCGTGCTAGGCAAAAACTCAGGGTCAGCGCTCGTAATTGTCCAGTAAACGTAGCACTCACCAAAGCGCTCGGTATACTTTCCGTGAGTCTTGTAATGCAGGCGTTGGTATTCGTACATGGCTATAGCTCCGACGGCTTGGAGGGTTTTTCCGACGCCAACGTCGTCCATGATGAGAATGTTCTTCTTGTCGAACAGGTTGTCCATGATCTTGACTATTCCCACCCACTGGTGCCACCTGGGGCCGAGCGGTACGGCGGTTTCGACGCGCAGAGCAGCGAGTCCCTCCTCCGACCATGCATCGAGCTCACCAATCGCGTCCTGCTTCTCGTTGAAGAAAGGGAGGTTGGAGTTCGTCAGGCCGAGCGCGCGAGTGAGCTTCGATATGGGGAGTGCTTGGTACTCCTCAACGCCCTCCTTCCAGCCCTTCATGTCCCCCTCCTTCGTCGAGCGAACGATCGGGTCTTCCTCGTCGTGGTTGTGGCAGGCGATCAACTCCATGACCGAGCCCAGCACCTGCGCGCATTCTTCCTGCGTCGCAAGAGTCGCCAGAGCGGCAGCAAGCGCAGCAGGCAGTTCTGTGAACAGGTTACGATGTGTTTAGATTGTGATGCAAACTCGCGAACTCACTCTTCGACGCGGTGGTGGGCATGCCTTGCAGTTGGTCACGTATGCCCTCCAATATTTCCTTGGCGTGGCTGTGTTTGTCCCCGAGGTGATCGACCTTCCACCGGCTCAAGCGATTGAGCCAAGTTTCGAGGGCGCGAATGTACCGCATTCCGGCCGATGCCGTAGGACGGGGCAGCGATTCGAAAGCTTTAGATATATCAGTATGCGCGCATTTCCGCCATGACGCATGCACTTACAGCTGCGCTCCCGTTCTACCGTTTGTTCCGCTTTCCTAAGGGCCGCGCGCTCGCGGGTGAGTTTGTTGCGCATCCTCTTCCAGTACCCGGCACACAGGGTGCGGACAAAACGCGTAGCTGGCTCCTTTACCATGAGACTGTTCTGATAGGCGTCGTCTCCGAAGAACCTCACCGCGAGTTCGCGGTAGAGCGCGACGGCGGGCGAGAGGTCTAGAGGGTAGAGCTGCGGGGGCTTGAGTGATGCCTGATAGCCAAGGAATCCAGCACGTACCTTTTCCATCCCAGGTTCAGCCATAGTAAAAACGTCGATATCGTGGTCCTTGAGCAATGTGTCGACAGTTTCGTTGATTCCCCACTCGGACCACTTGTCAGCGAGGTATCGTATGAACGCGTCGCGACCGGCGAGGTTGTTATGAGCACCACGACGCTGACAGTAGGCGGTGCGGTCCTTGGCCGAGGAGAGCGCGTAGTAACCCTGTGCGAAGGCCTTTATTTTGTCGATTACATCCTGGCTCATGCCGCTGTTCAACGGGGTGGCCGAGAGGGCCCAAGGGGGTACGGTATCGGCTATGCATTCGCGCCATTCAGGCCAGCAGAATGGCGCGGGCATGGATGTATCGGTCGAGGCCGCCATATGCAGGAAAGCCTCGAAATACTGGTCGGTAGGCATTCTGAGTGTAGCTGTTAGACGCAGGGAACGGGTTTCGAGGAGCGGGGGGATCCTGCGCACCTTGTGGCCATGTTTTATAAGTCCAGCAGTATACCGGAAGTACTATTGGACCGCTAGAGAATTGTTAGATAATGGGACTCATTCGCGCGTGTACAATTCTCCATACCAGTCAGCATCCCGCTCCTCCGCCATCCCTGCGCCCGAAGGACCGATCGATCTACCGCCACCATCCGCCGATAAGTCGTCCGACGTGAGGGTAGCGCATGTTTCAGCGTCGCGATAATCATCTTAGATATTGTGAGCTCGCGTCAATGCGTTGGGAGGTGCAGGTTTTCGGCGTGAATGGGCGTTGATTTCAGTTGCACGCGCGAATAACTACGATTGCCATAAGCGGACGACGACTAACCAGTCAACTAGCCGGTCCAGGCGCGGAGTTCCAACCCTAACTCTAATCTCTAATCTCGCGGCTCCTGATGCCAAGCTCTCTCTCACCAGGCACCTTTGCACTCTTAACGTTGGACGCTCGTTTATCTGTTCACGTCTACTCACTCGTGTTTATCGTCATCCTAATCTTGCTAGAGCTCTAACTTACCCTTCGAGCGAATTGGGCACCGGCGCTGTGCGCGGAACTTTGGTGCGTGTAGGGATGGGAGGAGGGCAACGAACGGTACGACGATTCACCAACTAACCTATGTTTCGTGCGCAACTAACCCCAGTGCCGACGCAGTTTGTATCGCGATCATCCTCCGGAGCATTCGCGAACGGTAAGCAACGCCCGTGGAACTCTGAGTGTACCATCGCGAATAATGGCAAGGCATCTCGTCCTGGTCCGCCGTCCTCGGGTATGTCCACCATCCGCCTGTTTGATGTTGCTGACACTGACCAGTCTGGTCCTCGTCGCTGTCTCCGGGAAGCCCTCCCCGCACATCACCGCGCCCCACGACCTTGTCCAGTCTCGTCGCTATCCATGTCTCCGGGACGACCTGCCCGCGGCCGTCAAATACTGTGCGCGGCGGTTGTGCGCATGCGTGTCTCCCGGAACCCCTCGCACGCGCTCAGCCTTGCCGTGATCGCTCGCTTTCGCGGTACGCCCATCGCTACCGGGTGAGACGGCCGTTATTACCTGCGTGAGCGTTGATCGCTAATACAAGCACCTCCTAGATGTGACTTCATAACGGACTAACGAGCGCCTTGATACGATGTAGTAGCTTCTTCTGTATTCCCGGCTGTAGCGCCATATCAAGCACTCCAAATAATATAGTAGTACCGTATATCTGTGTTGTGTACAGACTCGCAAGACGGCTGTGACGGCGCCCGTGTCCAAGCCCCCATCTCGCGAGGGTAGGCGCCGGAGTGACTAGCACGTCGGCGTGTCTCCCGGAGGCACGCCAACGTGCGAAGGATGAAATTCCATATCTATAAGCTCACATCCCCTACAGACCGGCGCACTCCAAGGACGCGACGCGCTCTCGCGGGCACTCTCAGGCCCATGCCCAGGCGTGTCTCCCGGAGACACGGCTGCGCATCGTTCCCGCGAACGAGAACGTCGCCACGCGCGCGCGATCTCGAGTGCGCGCTCTCTGGCCCTTGCGCGCGCGTGTCTCCCGGAGACACGCCCTCGAGATCGTTCCCGCGAACGCGAACGGCGCGACGCGGGCGCGATCTCCTCGCGGGCTCTCTCTCTCTCCCTCGCGCGCGCGTGTCTCCCGGAGACACGCCAGCCCATCGTTCCCGCGAACGAGAACGTCGCCACGCGCGCGCGATCTCGAGTGCGCGCTCTCTGGCCCTTGCGCGCGCGTGTCTCCCGGAGACACGCCCTCGAGATCGTTCCCGCGAACGCGAACGGCGCGACGCGGGCGCGATCTCCTCGCGGGCTCTCTCTCTCCCTCGCGCGCGCGCGTCTCCCGGAGACACGCCAACCCGTCGTGCCTGCGAACGCAAACGTCGCGACGCGTGCGCAATCTCGCGGGCGCTCTCTGGCCCTCGCACGCGCGTGTCTCCCGGAGACACGCCCTCGAGATCATTCCTGCGAACGCGAACGGCGCGACACGGGCGCGATCTCCTCGCAGGCTCTCTCCCTCCCTCGCGCGCGCGTGTCTCCAGGAGACATGGCTGCGCATCATTCCCGCAAACGCGAACGACGCGACACGTGCGCGATGTCTGGCCCTTGCGCCCGCATTTCTCCCGGAGACACACCCTCGAGATCGTTCCCGCGTCGCATCGCGCCGTTTGCGTTCGCGGGAACGATCTCGAGGGCGCGACGAGTGCGTGGTCTCGCGGGCACTGTTGCACCTTCGCGCCCGCGTGTCTCCCGAAGACACGCCTGCGCTTTGTTTCCTCGAACTTGAACGGCGCAACACATGCGCGATCTCGCGACCGCTCTCTGGCCGTCGCGGGCATGTTTCCTGGATGCACATGTGTCCTCGGACCGCAGCGACTCCATCTCATGAGTGTGTGGTGCCCTCATGAACGGACATATGTCCCGGAGACACGGCCCAGTCATCGAGCACCATGGGAAACTCTGGTGGGGCTTCGCATGTGTCTCCCGGAGACATAGTGTTCATGCTCATATGCGTGGTAGTCCCTGTTGCTCTGCTGACTATGATTAATTAAGTGGGAGTAATCGTTATGCACTAGTTTAGGCCAACCCTCATAGTTCCAGCATGTGCGTGCCGACAGGCGTGGCTGTATATTTAATTATGTAACTTGATATAAATGTTATTTATGAGACATAGGTATCTGCTGATTTTCATAAATATCTGTGCTGTGATTGTGATATATAGATATCAGGGACCACATGAGAGTTTTAGTGATCATGATCACCACACGATACCATCAGTGATCCCGATCATCTGATAGCCACTGGATTTTCACTATATAATGTGAGCTGTTTGGCCTTGGCTTCCCCCTCTTCCCCTTGCCAGTTTTCCCCTTTAGCCATGCCTACCCTTCCACCTGTCCCTCGCTCTGCCACAGAGTGGAGCGATGTGTTCCGTGCTGGTGAAGTCGTGCAGGGCCTGTTGTGTAAGTGTTCATCCCGCCCGTGTGCTGGTGTATTTTCTAAGTTGAATTATTAGGCCGTCGCCCAGAACCTGGTGAAAGCTTCTACATCAAATGTCGTGATTAGTATGGCTCTGCCTGTCATTTGTGCACAGACGCTAACAGTTTGCTTGCAGTGTCTCCATTTACCCTGACGGGTCGGGACGTGACGATGCAATCAAGTTCGACCGCAAGATGTATGCACGCATTGCTGCATTGTGCAAGCATCCTGAACTGGGTTCGGTAAGTACATATACAACATGTAATATGCTATCTCTCACATTACACTTCACATAGCTTGTCAAGCTCCACTGGTACTTCTCCTATGGGGAGCTTACCCCTGATGAGATGGCCAACCAAGTCGGGCGGGACTTTATTGTGTCCCAGGGGGAGAACGAGCTCGTATCGCTGTCCCACGACACATACACATTCGTCGAACGCATCCATTCGCTCGAGCGGGTCATCAATATGACCCCCACTGCCATCTCCTTCCCAGTGATCAATGCAGTCACCCTTTTCGCCAGGGGTGACAAGACTCTCATACGCAGCTTCAACATGAACAACCCCACCCTTGAGCGCTATGAGCTGCCACTCGTGAGTTCTTTCCCCCCGTATTTGCTCAAATCTATTTCTAATATGTATTGACTTTAGAGCTGTGTGTTCAGCATGTGCACCGAAACCTGTGATGGCCAGTATAGCCTACCGGCCATGGGAGCTGAGGGTGACATACTTCGGTGGTGCTTTCGGTGCAACAAGTGGCTCCATACCACCTGCTGCGAGCGCTCCAATGCTGTCGAGGTCTCCCTCCCCCTCCCTCGCGATACCCGTCCTCTTCAGCCCCAAACAGTCGAGGAGGCCGTTCAAATGCGATGCGGAAACCGTGTCCAATATGGGCCATTCGACTGGTTGCTTTGGCAGCAGCTCAGCACACTTCCCATCCAGCGTGGGATGCCAGGCCTCAACTACGTGCTCTCATTCGAGCTCATTGTCAGCAAGATTCGCGAAGAAGATGCTCAGAACGGCTGCCCCAATGACGTTCAAGAGTACCTTCTGGAGAATATTGGTGTGGCAAAGGATATTGGGCTGATGCCGCAGGAGGCATTGGCTATGTTGCAGGGTTGGAAACCGGAGGACATTTATGAATGCCCTATTTGTGGAAATGATATATAATAGTTTAACTTGGGTTGTATACAATTTATAGAAATCTCTAATAGAGCATAACTGAGACATAGGCTGCTTACATATAACTTAACACTGACACCCGCTCAGAGCACAGTACAAATACATGACCAGGGGGTGCTTCCGGGAAGCACCCCTGCACACGCACCTGCTCAGAGCATTAGGCAGTTTTGTATGGTGTGTACACGTGCACAGGGGGTGTTTCCGGGAAGCACCCCTGCACACACACCTGCTCAGAGCATTATGCCGGTGTGTGAGCACGGGGTGTTTCCGGGAGACATGCTCTGTATACACACCTGCTCCGAGTGCTACGTACAGTGTGTACACGTGCACAGGGGGTGTTTCCGGGAAGCACCCCTGCACACACACCTGCTCAGAGCATTATGCCGGTGTGTGAGCACGGGGTGTTTCCGGGAGACATGCTCTGTATACACACCTGCTCCGAGTGCTACGTACAGTGTGTACACGTGCACAGGGGGTGTTTCCGGGAAGCACCCCTGCACACACACCTGCTCAGAGCATTATGCCGGTGTGTGAGCACGGGGTGTTTCCGGGAGACATGCTCCATATACACACCTGCTCCGAGTGCCACGTACGGTGTGTACACGTGCACAGGGGGTGTTTCCAGGAGACATGCTCTATACACACACCTGCTCCAAGTACACACACGGTGCGTATGAAGCTATGTACTACATACTAGCAGAGCCTCCGGGAGACACCCCTTGTCATATGATACGCAAATATTATCTGCTATACCTAACTTGTAGCGAAATATATTTTATGACTGATGTCCCAATAAGGCAAGTGCTAACCCTAACAGTGCGCACCGTGGGGTTAGGTTTGGCCCATAATCTGACCCCTGTGACCCCTGGCATGTCCTCATAACCCTAACCCTAAGCTTAGCCCTACTACACACCTACTACTCCCTTAACACCTAAGCTTACTTACACTCACTTACCCTAGTACACTCTCACACTACTTACCCAAAGCTCACTTGTCCCTTACACTCACTTACTTACTGGGGACACCACAAGTGGTCGCATTTTTTGACACTTGGTAGTCTTACTTGTCACTGGTTAGTACTGTGTTAGTAGTCACTTGTAGTCTCAGCTGCTAGTGTGCTTTGCAGTGGTTGCTTGTAGTGTGTTGACTCACTTGTTGCATCTCACACTGGCTTGACACTAGTTGCTAGTGCTGCTTGACTTCGCATTTTTGGCTTACTTGACTAGTAGCAGTTACTTGTGTTGTATCGAGTTCACATTTGCTGTAGTCTGACTAGTGTGGCGCATTTTTTGTGTTTTGGTGACATGATTACTTGGTGTTCACTGGGGTAGCTCAAGTGGTGGTCATAGTTGTAGTCTGGTTCGCATTTTTGGCTTACTGACTGGCACTGGTAGTGAAGTATACTAGCACCAGGTTGTAGGAGTACACTTGTGTCGCATTTTTGGTGTTCTGACTGTTATTAATATTCTGATAGTTGGTTAGGTGAGGTCTAGTAGCAGTCACAGTTGTATACTAGTTCGCATTTTTGGCTTACTTGGCTCACAGATATAGTGACTAGACTGGTATTGGCTTGAGCTGACTGTAGTAGCACACTTGGGTCGCATTTTTGGCTTACTGGGCTGTTGATATTAGTGATATGCACTAGTAGCTAGCTCACACTATGCAATAAGACTTTGCTTCGCATTTTTGGGCTTCTGGGCATGCTCACTCTAGTAGGTGGCAGGTAACATATTACTAGTTGCCTTATAACCTGACTTATACTCTGTATTGATACTTTGGTTCGCATTTTTTGAATCTGCACAGCTTCACTAGTAATCACAGATTGTAGTCCCATAAGCCAGCTACTTATATCACTTGGTTGCATGTTATAAGCTCATCTAGGTGCGGAGTTTTTTGAATCACAAGTTTATAATGCTATTGCTGTGACTTGCAGTGACCTGGTGACGTGACACTCTTTGACTGGCAGTCAAAGCAGGTCACAGGGTGACAGGTGAGTGTCAGGTATATGGGTAGCTCAGTGGGCTGTTCTACTTGGTCAAACAGACAGCAGGATCAGGAAAACCTTTTACATGTCCCAATAAGGGAAAAAGTCATGTGATCTTGGTCTGCCAGACCTGGGTCACGTGATTTTTTGCCTTTTGGGATGTGTTCAAAAAAGGAAATAAGTCATGTGATCCAGGTCTGGCAGACCAAGGTCACATGACTTTTGGCACTATAAAATCACTAAAAATGCGGAAATATTCCCTGTGTCCAGTCTGTCTCATAATAGCCAAACTACAAGTACATTGCCTAGCACTCAGTACAGAATACATCTACACAACATAAGAGCCTGGAAACTTGGTCTCCACTACCCACATAAAGACCTCCATCACATTGGTGAATGCTGCCTTCTTCCCCTTGGCCCCCAGCCACCTGACATAGTCCAAGTCAGTGACCCACTGCACATGGAACTTGCTCATCATCTTGGCCCTCATATCCCTGTTCATGTAAGCCCAGTACACCACTGGCATCACCATATCCTCATGACCAGGGTTGCAGGTGATGGCCCTCCCCTGTTTGGGCTGGTGGACCCTGTCATGGAGGAAGGGCAGATGGCACCTCCAGCATACCTCACTTCCCTTCACATACTCCAATTCCTCTTCCAGTCCAGATACTGCCCTCCTTGCCTGAAGTCCTCCCCTTCAGTGTCTTGCAGAAGCTTGAGCATGCTGGGACAGCGAATTATCCCACCAGCATGTGTAGGACCACCTCCCCAGTACACAGGTGGCACAACGCGCAGTGGCCACTGACTATGCCGACTGCCTGAGTGACCCGCTGCACCAAGGCTCCATGAGCGCATCCCTGTCTTGCCTGTACCGCTTGGCATGCCTGGTAGCATCAGTGAATGCTGCACCACTGCCCATGACTGAGGCAATGGAGGAGGGAGGCGCCGCAGAGAGTGGGAGAGCCAGGGAAGTGGAGGGAGCGCGAGGCGACTAGCACCAACTTGAGGAGAAGAGATCGGCTCAGCAGGGAGAAGTCTGGCTGGAGGAAGAGTGGGGATATGGGGATGGAGATGTTGCCAGTGACTTGAACCAGGCTGAGGGACGAGTGGGGAGAGGGGTGGGCCCAGCACTGCAGGCAGGGCAGCGCCAGTCAAACACTGTGTCAGTGCACTTGACTCCAACCCCTCTACAAACTTGGTGCAGACCTCCCTCCAGCAGCGGGCAGTGGGCCTTCTGTGAAGGATCTGGAGCTCGGGTCGGCCTACGTGCTTGTCAGCTGGGCTGGAAGGGAATCCTTGGCCACTGAGGTGGTAGAACACAATGTGCGCGACATTGCCATCGCGCCCACCCCGGCCTGCCATCTGGAGCATGTCCACCACTCCCCTGGGGCTGCCGACGAAGTAGACGTAGCGGACATGGGGATAGTCATTCCCTGGCCCGAATGCATCAGTGGCCACCATGGTCTTCTGCACGCCAGAGTACCAGCGCTCAACCATGGCCTCCCTGTCGAGTTGGTGATGGTGGTGTCGTGGTGCCGCGGTAGAAGTCGCACTGAAGCGCCTTGGCCATTTGCTGCCCATTTGCCAGTGTTTGGACAAACACCAGCACACGGTCTTCAGGCATAAGCCCAGCCATAGCGACTGAATGGCCTTGCAGATGGCACCTCAGCCTGAATATAATTGAGTACATAGCCATATAATAGTGTTATACTACGCACCTCGCGAGTGAGCGACACAAAGGTATGCGCCATGGTAAACCGCATCTCTGACCGGTTGGAGGAGCCCTGATTACCGGGTGTTGGAACCAGCAGTGAGGTTGGCCTCCTTGCGCAGATCTGGGAGGGACTTGGGAGGGATAGTGGCAGAGAGGAGCATGAGCTGCGCAGGAATAAAGCGTAACTCCTTCACCCGGGTCATGATGTCCCTGTAGCTGGCCTCAGTGAGGATCATGTGGGCCTCATCAATCACATAGCGATTGAGAGTGACTTCTGGACGCATAGAAGCCACAGCCTGCTGCCAGCTAGCACTGGTGATGGAGTCCAGGGAGACGAGGAGGATGGGAGCCTGGCCAGAGATGGTGCCGGTGAGAGGGGAGAAGATCTCATAAGAGAACTGAAGACGGTCCAAGCGACGTTCCAGTCACTGAACAGAGACCTGAGAGGGCAGAGGACCGCGGTGACCTTGAGTTTCTCCAGCTTGGCAATGGTGGCGACCACTGCACTCTTGCCTGACCCAGTGGGAAGAATGACGACCACATCCTTCTTCCACTCCAGGCCTGACATAACCGCAAGCTTCTGGCCCTCATTTGACCATTCAGCCTGGGATTATGGAGTACAGCCGCACGCCTCCAAGGCATCGGCTCAGTGGGGATGGGCACTATAAATCATTAAGGAATATTATTTGACACTGATATATCTCACATACCAGAGCAGGAGCAGGAGGGACAGGGGCAACCACGGGAGGAGGAGCAGGGACAACAGGGACAGCAGGGGATGGGGATCGTAGTACATGCCCTCAGTTGGATCTTCTGTGATAGATGTGAGCTAAAAATTATAATAAATATTCTGAACACTGCCAGGGCTTTGGGGACGTTCTGGAGCGACCACTGGCTCTTGTGGCACAGCAGGGGCAGGCACAGGGGCCCTGGGACCTCCTAGGAAGTCCTTGAGCTCACTGAACATCCCCCGCAACTCTTGCTTGGTTGCAGAGGCTGTCTCCTCAATGCGCCGCTCAATGGCAGCTAGCCTGGGCTCCAGCTGGTTCTTGACAGCCTCCACCACAGCCTGGAGGTCAATCCCTTGCTGTGGGGCAGCAGGGAGACGCTCAGGGGCTGGCTGGAACTTGGAACGCACAGCAGATTCCAGAGGAAGAAGTTCCCCACCTACAAAGGATTATTAGATGGAATAGACAGATATTAAAGTGCCACTTACCTGGGACCAAGTGAAGAACCTTGTGCCAAAGCACAGAGGTCTTGAGGAAGGGACCGATGTAGTCCTCAGCCATGCCAGTGGCAGACATGTCAGTCACTCCATAGCGGAGTGTGTCCACCCTGTGAGAGTGGCCTGCCTGTGCCGAGTCCACCGTGTCCTGGTCCTCCAGCCACATCTCCTCCAGCCCAGCATGCTTGCGCCGCAAAGGGGTGGAACACTGGCGCCATTTCTGGATGCCAAGCTCAACACCCAAGTGCTTCCCTGTCCACCGCCGCATCTCGCCTGAGATGTCATCTCCCACAAAGGGCTTGTCGAAGTTGACAAACAGATAGTCCTGGTAAAGGGACTTCACCTTTGCGTCACCTGGCTGCAGCACACTAGCACACAGCTGGGCGAAAGGACGGCAGACTGCCTCCTTGTAGATGAACACCGACGCAAGGGCAGCATTGAGGGAGTGGGGGATGACCGGTCCAAGCCAGAGGCCGCCCGCATCTTGTGGTAGGTGCGCATGAGCACCACGTGGCCGTCGATGATCCGCAGAGCACGGAGCATGCCACCAGAGGTGTTGGAGGTGGCATGGCTGTAAGCTCCGTGGTACGACCAGGCGCACCGCAGTTCATCTCTGCCTGGACGAGGCAGAGGAGGTTAGGCGGGTGAAGGCATTGAGCCACTCTGACATGGCCACCGCGTTCCAGACTGGCTTGCCATCTCGCACGTACATGACGAAGCGCTTGTACAGCGCTGGGGTGGGAGGATGTGGCCCGCAAGCTGGTCGACTGGGCCCAGGGTGTCCGAGTTGACCCGGTCTGTGAACAGGGAGTAGCCGGCCTGCTTGTTGCCCATGTCGTCCTTCAGCGCAGCGATGTCAATGTTGAACAGTGGCCGAGGAGGAGGGTCTTCTTGAGAAGAGACAGTGTCTCATCCTCTAGCGCACCCTGGCACTTGCGCAGCGCCTCCAGACTGACTTCATGACCCAGGTAGATCAGGGTCGTAAAGCCAGTCTTGTCCTTCCAGACCATGTTGGGCTCATTCTGGCTGGACATCACAATGCTGGATGCGCGATGCTGGAGGGACTTGAGCGTGTGGAAGGTGGACTCTAGCCCCTTGGTGAACCAGGGCCGGAGTGTGCGAGCAGAGGTGGCGAGGGAGGGGGAGGGAGGGTCTTGGAGCGCTGGTGGCACTCATACAAGAAGGCCAAGCGCTGTAAAGGGTAAATAGATGTTTGAACACAAAGACTGGGAAACATACCATGTTGTAGACCAGCTTGGCAAACACGCCAGTGACCTCCTCCGGCTTCTTGAGGCTGCCATCCGCACGGACCTGGGTGTGGATGACGAAACGCACAGTGGGGTCTGGGAAGAGGTTGCCCTCAGAGGGAGTCCACTCGCGCATCCACAACGCAAGAAGCAGCTGATGGATGGCTGACTCAACCCCTAAGCCATCCTCACTGAGTTCTTGACGCAGCGCCGCAACCAGGGCCGCCACCTCAGCTGGCAGGGACAGCTCCTCCTCCACACGCAGCACAAAGCAGAGCAGCTGGATGACAAGCCGCATGTACGCACGCAGTGTGCCATCCAACTGATGCTGGCCGAACGGGTGGTGGTTGTAGTCGCTGCACAAACAGATCAGCAAGAGGATAAATCAGATAAATATAATGCTCACTCCGTGACTGTCTCAGTGTTCAAGATCTGAAGGCAGACCTCACCAGTGCGCGGGATGAGACGGTATGCTGCCTCCAGATAGCCATGGACTGCAGCGAGAAGGGGGAAGAGAGGTTCCTCTGCACGAGGCACCTCAATCTGCCCGAGCATTACCTTAGGGTCTTTTTCATCCAGGTACTGGACCCAGCGCGTGGTTACGTGCCAAGGGCTGATGTGGCGGTGGTCCAGATCAGAGGCAGGGAGGGGAGGGCGGGTGTCTAGCTCCTTGCGCATGGCCAGAAGATAGTCTGCAGAGGGAGAGAGAAGTTGTGCCGAACGGGGGGTGACCAAGAAGGAGGACTTTGCCTCAGGGGAGTGGGATAGCTGCTGGACCCATGCCCGAGGAACCTCCTTTGCAGACAGTGTCAACTGATGCTCCTTCAGGTGAGCCATGATCGCCTTGATCCCTTGATACGCAGCAGGGCAGGAGGGGCAATGATAGCCCCAGACACGTCGAAGACCCTCGTACTCTACCTGGCGAGCAGAGGGAATGGCTGGCCAGTTAGGCAAGATATTCTCCTGCCCGACAATCTCATCCAGCTCTTCCTGGCTGAAATTGATCTTCGCCTCCTTGTGGTTGGTGTGGAAGTGGCGAGGGAGATGGGAGGGCAAGACCACTACTTGGCAGGTCATACAGACCAGTGCCTGGAGCCGGCGGTTGATAAGGAGACCCCAAGTTGCCAGGGTCCCCTCAGCCACATCATAGAGCTGATAGCAATAATGAGAACACTGAGATATATTTATTATAATTAAGACTCACCTCAGGGAGGGCAGGAGGGTCTACAGACATCCTAGAGCTGTTGGAGCCACTAGGACTGGGCACCACAGACATTGG
The DNA here is from genome assembly GCA_022264855.1 of Lenzites betulinus. Lineage (NCBI taxonomy): Eukaryota > Fungi > Basidiomycota > Agaricomycetes > Polyporales > Polyporaceae > Lenzites > Lenzites betulinus. The sequence goes on along the minus strand of JABYQU010000023.1, from coordinate 505,102 downwards.
TCTGGGTGAGTGAGGAGGGGTGGTGGGAGTAGAGGGTCTTGAGGGCTAAGGAGAATATATTAGTAGCCATAGATAGAAGATAATTGAAATACTTACAGCTGGGGTAGCAGAAACTGAGGGCACTTCTTGAATGGGTGGTAGTGCAGGAGGGGCAGCAGCAGGCAACTAACAATTATATAAGTAATAGATTGATGTAAGAGATAAGAAATACTGACCTGCCACAGGTCATTGCCTGTATCTCTGAGATGCTTCCACAAGGATCCTTGGCCAGCATATTTCCTATGGCAGAGCTTGCCTTGCTGATTGATGCATCTGCAAATAATAAAATCATCAGATCCTCTCTGGACTTCTATGAGAGGACCTGTGTGGGAAAGGGGGTGTTGGTGAACAGAAAATGTATATTTTTTGCAAGTCTTAATATGGAGACTTGCAGCCCCCTCATAGGACTGGTTGCAGAAGGAGCAGATGATAGCCATAGTAGAAATTGAGATTGAAGCTGAAGCTGAGCAGTATTGATGTTAGTGATAGTGGTGGTAGAGAGTCAAGAGGTGATTGATCAAACATCAGCAGTAATCTGATTAGAAACAAACAAAGCACAACAAAGTCATGTGATCTTGGTCTGCCAGACCTGGGTCACATGATCTCTCACCACTTATCTTGCTGCTTTGCATCTTGGGCTCACCCATATATCAATCTGTTAGTATAGCATTGTAGTCCTTCATTGTGAGCACTTGTAGCACTTGATTACATTTTAATATGCCCTCTAGTTGCGGAGTTTTTTGAATTACAAGTGTAGAACAGTCAATAATTCACATTATAATATATATTACTCTGGGTGACTAGGTGACGTGACCCTCTTTGACTGCCAGTCAAAGCCAGTCACAAATGTAACACTTTTGTGACCCTCTTTGGCTGTCAGTCAAAGACGGTCACAAATGTTACAGGTCCGTGACCAATGATGATATAAGCTAGTCACAGTAGACAGTGACGGTCTACAGAAATCCTGTGAAATGTCACCCCTCACTGTGACCTGGTAGTGTGACCCTCTTCGACTGGCAGTCAAAGCAGGTCACAGATTTGTGACCAACTTCGACAGTCTGTCCAAGTTGGTCACGTTCAGTCACATAGGTCAGGTGACCCAGGTCTGGCAGACCAAGGTCACATGCTTTATATCCTTATTAGGACACGTATTGATGACTGTCGCATTTTTTCACTAGCACAGCCACATGACAATCTCAAAACGTCGGCCTATTAGTTCTGTACTAGTAGCACTTTGTTATGTACTAATAGCTCTACTAGTCATTGAGATAAGTGACTATTAAAGAAAGGGGGGGGCGTTTCTGTAACTTGGACCGTCAGTGAAGGTCACTGATTCACTCCGGAAAAGTTGTGGCATGTAGTCAGAGCTTATCTGAGTCTAGATCACCTACTTACATGCTCTCAGGTGTTGTAGTGATGGAGCAATGGCCCTTGGAACCGTCAAAAAAGTCAACATTTGGAGGTGTGCACGGATCCAAGGCCAGTGTGGGACGGGGAAACGTCGCACAGCCATGAGACCTACATTTCTGGATAGCCCTGAAGCAAGGCTACAATATAAGGCCTTGGATCCAAGGGGTTGTCCAGGTGGTTGTGGAGAAATGGCCTTGGATCCGTGCTTGGATCCATTTGGATACCCTTGGATCCGACGGATCCAAGGCTGTTGTGAGACGGGGAGAGCAGCTATCACCCTAAACCCAAGTGCATCTTGTAGCCCTGAATCAGGGCTATAGAATAAGGCCTTGGATCCATGGGTTTGTCCAAGCGGTTGTCCCATAAACTGCCTTGGATCCGTGCTTGGATCCATTTGGATCCGGATTTTACATGTAGAATCCAGTATTATATGGATAGAGCGCCGCGAGCTGCTCCGTGGTTAACGTGATGGTTTGAGGTGCCTGGATGGTTGCCGTGAGTGCTGGTCCGACGTTGCTTGGTGCTGCTGCTGTCGTCGTCGTTCTGCCCATCATTGTCTGGATATGCTCGACTTCGTCGGCAAGCTGGTAGTGGTCGACTGCTTCCAACCCGTCGTAGAGCTCCTTCCACGTCTTCGCTGCGGACTTGAAGCATTTTCTCAGTGGGTATGGCAGCGCCTTCCGCACTTGCTCCGCGAGGTGTGGTCCCGCCTGTCGTGTCATCACCGCTACGCGTAGTTGGTTCTTCCACCACTTGTGGTATATGAACGTACCGCTGGCTGCGGTCTTGTACGTGAGCAGGTCCTCGAGCTTCGGTGCATCCTGGAGTAGGAACTCTAGCAGGTTCGTGTCTGAGATCTGCAGCGCTTCGTGGCTCACGAACTCCGTGTCGAACGCTTCTTTGAGTTTCGACCAGCTCGCCTTGACCTCGTCTGCAAGTCCCTTGAACCAGCTGTCTGCTGCTGATCGAGCTCTGATGAGGTTCTGGAACCGGGCGCACCGCACTGGTTCCTTTTCTGCCGCGAAGTACTCCTCGACGTCCCTCCAGAACTGCTCCGGGTTCTCCTCGTTGACGTCTCCTCCGAATGAGCTCGGTTTCGGGGCCTGGTTATGTGCCATCGGCTCGATGTCTGGAAATACGATGGTGTTTGTCGGTTTGGTTGGCCTGGACGCTGCAGGTGTTCGCGTGAAGTATGCCTGAAAGCCTGGCGGAGGCGGCGGATCAAGCTCAGCCTCACTGATTGCTGGCGATGAGTGTGTGCTTGGCGGGAACGACTGGAGAAATGGCGATGGGGCAGCGCTACGGTCAAAGGATGTGGAGAGTTGGGACAAGACCTGGTCTTCTTCGTCGTCTAGTTCCTTCGTCTCTGTCTCTCCGTCTGCTGGTAGTTCTCCTTCTTGTTGTTCCAACGCTCGCTTCTCCTCCGCTGTTGGTGCTCGAAAGTGGCCGTTCTTGTCGCGAAACCGCGTTACCGTAGTCTTTCGTGTTGCCAGACTGGGCACTTATCGTTTGTTGGCTCGTTCTGTCTGCTGTGGCTGGGTCGGATCGTGCTGTCGTCACCAGATGGAGTAGTCCGAACTAGACTAGCACACTCCCGTAGTCGTCGAGGTAGTCGAATATGAAGCAGACTCAGCCCGATAAGACACAGAGAAAGGGTGGACCGATGTCCTCCTGGATCGATCTGAAGCTACAATCCTGGCACCTGGCGCTCTACGCTATCTCGGCGTCTCCTGCTGACTAAGCATCCCTGGATCTCCTCCTCCTGCCCTGCTATCCTCTCGCCTCGCTCTCCCTACTCCACCGTTGACGGCCCCGCGACCGTGCGCGTGCAGCAAAAAGATATCATACATCCACTCTCCCTATGTACACATCAATGTCACTACGAACCCGATGTGTATCATTCCTCTCCTACTCGCCCTCACGCGTGCTCGCGTCGAGCGCCGTACCAGTCGCTTCGCCCGCGTCACACGGGATAGAGCCGTTTTCGCTGGGCGTCGCGCTCCCAGAGGACGGCTCGGGGACCTCGAGGGTCCCACCCTCAGCCGCAGGAGACTCCGCTGCCGACTTCGTAGGTATGGGAGTAGGAGCCTGCGGATTGGGGCGCCGCCGCCCCGCGAGTGGCTGCCGGGAGCGGAGGGCGGCCGCGGGACTTGTGCGGGTTGCGCCTGCGAAGGGGCCTCTAGCGGCGCCGCGGGTTGCAGCTGCGCATGTGCCGGCGGGGGTTGCCCCAAGGCTGCCATACCTGACCTGGGCCATAAAACCCGTACAACATAGGCGGCAGTGGCTGGAACGGCTGGAGCTGCCACCCTTTCGCAGGGTCGTAGAACACGCCTGGGAGCGGCCCCGGTATCTGACCAGGAGGTAGGGGCTGAAGGCCGGCTCCCGGCTCTTCCCGCTGGCATGGCGGGCAGGACGTTTCCGATGGGATCGACTTCATTCAAGTCGCGCTTTTGTCTCTGCTTTGTAGTGGCAATGCTTGGCGGCGGAGTGTCGAGCACACAGTTCCAGGTGGATGGACTCGCGTAGAGACGAGCTCTCTCCGCGAAGGCAGGAGTCTGGTAGCCTCAAGGCGGGGCGCGGGCGGCTATCTAATCTGCCACGATTAGATTAGAAAGTGCTCGACGTGGCAGAGCACTGCAGCAGTGCATCAACACCTCCTCCTCAACCTCCCCATGCGCTCGCTCAAATCACACACTCACCCACACTAGCAGCGAGCGACGACTACATGGACAACTCTGGGCTACTCTACGGCGCGCTCGCGCTCGCGGCCAGCACGCTCGCCACGGTGAGTCCTCGTTCTGCGCAACCCGAGGGCGACGCGCCGCGATGAGCCTCCGATCATCCTTGTTCTACGACCCGCGGGCCCCTCGCCGAGGTGCGCGCCGCGGGATGACGACGACCCCGGCCAGGCCGACCTCGAGTCGCCTGTTCTGAGCGCGTCGCCCTCCCCTTCCGCCCGTGTCCCGCCCGCGCTGACCCGCCCGCCCACAGGCATACACGCTCCTCGTGCTCTGGTCGCCCGAGACGATCGTGCCAAAGGCGTCGGAGAAGACGTACCGGAGCGCAGCGAGCCCAAGCAAACGACAGCCGCTGCCGTCGATCCACGAGCCGGCGTCGGTAGACCTGACGGTGGTGATCCCGGCGTACAACGAGACGGAGCGGCTGCCTGCGATGTTCGCGACGACGGTCGCGCACCTGTCGTCAATATCGGGGCGGACGTGGGAGATCGTGGTGGTGGACGACGGGTCGTCGGACGGGACGGCGGAGCTCGCGCTGAAGCTGGCAGCGGGGTACGCGGGGCGCGAGGTGCGGGTGGTGGTGCTGGAGCAGAACGTGGGCAAGGGCGGGGCGGTGCGGCACGGGATGCTGCACGGGCGGGGGCGGCGGCTGCTGATGGTGGACGCGGACGGGGCGAGCCGGTTCGAGGACCTGGAGCTGCTGTGGGCGGCGATGGACAAGCTCGCGCCGGCGGAGGAGGCGGGGGTGGTCGTGGGCAGCCGCGCGCACCTGGTGAAGACGGAGGCCGTCGTGAAGGTGCGCACCGTGTATTTCTCTTGCATCTCGCGCTGACACACGGGCAGCGGTCGGTGGTGCGGAACATCCTGATGTACGGGCTGCACACGCTGCTGCGGGTGGTGGGGGTGGGGCACATCCGGGACACGCAGTGCGGGTTCAAGCTGTTCACGCGGCGGGCGGCGCGCGCGATCTTCCCGGCACAACACCTGGCGACGTGGATATTCGACGTGGAGGTGCTGCTGCTGGCGAAGGAGCTGGGGATGGGGGTGGCGGAGGTGCCGATTGAGTGGCACGAGGTGTCGGGGAGCAAGCTGCATGTGTTCGCGGACTCGCTGCAGATGCTGCGCGACCTGCTCGTCCTGCGCGCGAACCTGCTGCTCGGTCGCTGGCGCGTGCACCCGCCGCGCTAGCAGTGACGCGGATAGAATGTATGTAGTAACTTATACGACGCTCATTGGCTGGAGAGAGGTGGCCGGCGTTCAAGGGGATTGGCTGCAAGAGACCGGGTCTGGACCCACAAGTCCAGCCTTGCGCTGTGTTCTAGCTCTCTCCTCCGCCCAGGCCATCCTCTGAATATATACCCTCGCACTCCTCCTGCCCTGGCCACCTTCTGCGACATGCTCGCCCTCATGTTCCCCTCGCCCGTCCCCGCGCCTCCCGCCTCGTCCGCGCGCCGTCCGCCCCCGCCGCCGTCGCTCAAACGCCCCCGCGGGCTCTGGAAACAGCGGCGAGTCCAGGCTGCCCGTGCTGCCCAGGCCCTGCCCCTCCATCCCTGGCCAAATAAGTCGGCCTACTCCCACGATCGTATCGCCGAATGGCGCAGAGCCCATTCGCACACCGCCCTCCTCTCCGTCCCCGTCCTCCACCCCGTCCCCATCCTCATCCACTCCCCGTCCTCCCCCTCCTCCCGCAGGTCTCTCTCCGACTGCGACGACGAGGACGACGACGAGGACGACGCCCGCTCCGCCTCCTCCTCCTCCTCCAAGCGCCGCCGCTTCGCAGACCAAGACCCGTCCACCACCTCGCCGAGTTCCGGGTCCACCTTCACCGCCCGCACGACGCCCCCCGCCCTCCCCGTCCCCCTCTATAATGCCGCCCCTGCCCTGAGCCGTCCACAACGCACCATGGCCCTCCCCGACTTCCCCCATCCGCCCTCCCTCTCGCCCGGCCCCTCCGCCTCCATCTCCATCCTCTCCTCCCCCCGCCCCAAGGGCAAGCTCGTCCGCTCCGCAGACTACGAGGACTGGGAGAACCTCAAGGAGCTCTTCGCCCGCGCCGCAGAACGCTACGATGGTCCGTCCCTTCTCCACTTATCATCCACAGTTGCTGACCGCGCGCAGCCGACGACCTGCCAGAAGCCCTCCCCCTCCTCCGCGCCGTGATCCGCGAATGCCACCGGTTCCTCATGGACCACCCCGACCCCTCCGTCGTCTACGCCGACCCCCAGCGCTCCCGCTCCAGCAGATCCCCCGACGCCATCACCCCCACCGAGGAGCGCCTCTCCCGCGACTGGGGCATGGACACCGACCCCGCCGCCTCCTCCGGCTGGTTCCATCGCCGCAGATCGTCCGCCCGGTACGTCCCCCCGTCTGCATGTTTGCACCCCGTCTGACCCCTTGCAGTGCGACGGAGCTGCCCACCGCGTTCCACGCCATCTTCGGCATCACCCTCTTCCTCGTCGGCAACCTCGTCGCCCAGGACCCGTCCATCGTCCTCCCCGGCGAGCCCGACGCCCCCTCTACCTACTGGCTCGCCGCGCTGGACGTCTTCGAGACCGGCGAGAACCTCCCGAGCCGCGTCAGCGGCGCCAACCTCGACACTGCCGAGGACTGGCGCATGGCCATCGTCTGGGGCCGCACCCTCGTCAGTCTCGCGGACGAAAAGGTGACGTACAACATGAAGAAGGCCAAGGAGCAGGCCACCGCGTCCGTCGCGCCCGCCGGCGAGTACTGCTACTATCCCTCCGGCTCCTCCTTCTCCATGGCCGAGCCGCAGTGGCCGCCGAGCTCGCCCTTCCACGCCATCGCCCAGTTCCGCCCGCCCGTCACGCGCCGCATGTCCCTCTACTCCGCGTCCGCGCACGACATCATGGTGCTCGCCATGGACCAGTTCTCGCGCGGGATCTTCCACATGCCGCACCCGCAGTACGCCGCGACGCACAACCCGTCCTTCATCCACACGCCCGGTGCCTCCGGCGGGGCCTCGCAGTCCGCGGGCTACTTCTCCTCCGCGTGCGCCCCCGCGCCGCACTACGCCTCGCCCTCCTCCGACCTCTCGACAAATACCACGAGCTCGCCGTCGAGCCTCGCGTTCTCGCGCCCCAAAGAGCTCTTCACGATCGCCTCGGAGGTGCTCGGGGTAGCCGAGCGCCTCAGCTCCGGCACGCAGCGGCACTACTGGGCGTCCTGGGCCGACTCCGTCTTCAACCAGATGAAGAACGAGGCCGACATGGACGCGTGGCGCGGGCCGATCCTCTCCGCGCGCGGGCGCTGCTGGCTCGTCATGGGCAGCGCGCCCGTCGAGGACATGGAGGCCGCGCTCGAGGCGGGGCACACGGAGATCCTGCACTCCGCCGAGGCGGAGGACGCGCGCGAGGGGCTCGCGATGGCCATCTCCTTCTTCGAGCGCGCGAAGGGGCAGACGACGACGCTCGCGCTCGGTGCGCCCGCGGTGCGCGCGGACAACGACGGCGGGGACGAGGTGTCGCCGCTGCTGGTCGAGGCGCTGCTCGTGCTCGCGAACCTGACTGCGGACGAGAACAAGCGCGAGGAGCTGTACACGCGCGCGCAGGCGGAGGCGGGCGACGAGCTGCGGCTCGAGCTGGAGCTGGACGGGCCGCGCAGCGCGAAGGGCGAGGACGAGCCGATGGATGTGTCGTAGCGCGCGCCGCCTCTAGAACGGCCTCGCCCCGCTTTCGTATCTTTATTTCACTCCTGGGTTTTCTGTCGACACCATTGGGCACTTAGCATACGTAGTACCGCATCTCCGCTTCGCACACATTTCAGAACCGTCGCACGCTTTGCACTGCTCACACAATGACCCGGCCCCGTAGTACTAGAAACTGTAGTCGGTGCACCGCGACGCGCGTGGATGCAAATGTAATACCGCCGTGTACGTGTACTCTATCCATGAGTTGTCTGCGAGTTCTATGCGTAAGTTAGATGCACTCTGCACTGCTCGCGGGGTTAGGGTTTGGTGATAACAGATGGCTGTGGATGCTGCAACGGATCTGCCCATCGCCTCCTCCCTCCCGCCCTCATCCACTCATCCTCTTCTCCCAGACCCGCCCGTCTGGAACAACCCCGCGCTGAGAACATCCCGCCACTGACATGTCTCGCTTTGTGCGCGCATCCAAGTACCGGTGCGTCCCCCGCCCCTGCGCCGCGAGCGTGGCTCACCGCGCGCAGACATGTGTTCGGGCAGTCGGGCAAGAAGGAGTACGGGTACGACAACGTGAAGGTGACGAACTCGGCCTGGGACACGAACATCGTCGCCGCCTCGACGGTACGTGCAGGGCGCGCTCGTCGCGTGCGCCGTCCCGCTCACCGCGCCCGCCCCGCAGCGCTACATCTCCCTCAACTGGAACGCGTCCGGCGGCGGCGCATTCGCCATCCTCCCCCTCCCCAGCCCCTTCGCCCCGCTCCCCGTCGGCCTCAGCTCCAAGCTCCCCGACCTCATCCCCCTCGCCCGCGGCCACTCCGGCCCCGTCCTCGACACCGACTGGTCCCCCTTCAACGACGCCGTCGTCGCCTCCGCCGGCGAGGACGGCAAGGCCCTCATCTGGTCCGTCGAGTCCGCCGCCTTCGACGGCTGGGGCCAGGACGGCTGGGAGCCCTCCGACTTCGACCCCGTCGCCCGCATCGACGTCTCCCCCCGCCGCGTCGGCCACGTCCTCTTCCACCCCACCGCCAACAACGTCCTCGCCACCTCCACCGGCGACCACGTCGTCAAGCTCTGGGACCTCGCCGCCGTCGAGTCCCCCGCCGCCGTCCTCGGCGGCCACCAGGACGCCATCCAGAGCCTCGCCTGGAACCCCTCCGGCACCCTCCTCGCCACCACCTCCCGCGACCGCAAGATCCGCCTCTTCGACCCGCGCGCCGGCAGCGACGCCGTCCGCATCGGCGAGGGCCACTCCGGCATCAAGGGCGCGCGCATCACCTGGATGGGCGAGCTCGACCGCCTCGCCACCACCGGCTTCAGCCGCATGAGCGACCGCCAGGTCGCGCTCTGGGAGACCGGCAGCCTCGCGAACGTCAAGACGACGACGATCGACCAGTCCTCGGGCGTGCTCATGCCCTTCTGGACGGACAACCACATCCTCTTCCTCGGTGCGCCCGTCCCCGTCCCTCTCCGTCTCTGAGCATGCTAACCTAACGTGTCCGCGTGCAGCCGGCAAGGGGTGAGTCGCGCCGCCCGCGTGCTGCGCCGCGATGTACTGACGATACGCTAGCGACGGCAACATCCGCTACTTTGAGTACGAAAACGACACGCTCTTCCCGCTCGCGGAGTACAAGTCCTCCGACCCCCAGCGCGGCATGTGCTTCCTCCCCCGCCGCGGCCTCAGCGTGTCCGACTGCGAGATCGCGCGCGCGTACAAGGTCGCCGCGTCCTCCATCGAACCCATCTCCTTCATCGTCCCCCGAAAGGCACGTCCCCCTCCCGTCCCTTCTTACACTCACGCATTCACACACACTCACGCATACTAACACACACCCTCGCACAGGCCGAATCGTTCCAATCCGACATCTACCCGCCCGCGCCCTCCGCCGAGCCCGCACTCACCGCCGCCGAGTTCTTCGCCGGCAAGACCGCCCCGCCCAAACTCGTCTCGCTCGAGGACGGCTCGATCTCGACGGGCGCCGCGCCCCTCCCCGCGTTCGCCGTCACCCCCGCCACCCCCGCGCCCACCAAGACGTTCTCCGCGCCGCCGCCCGCCGCCGCACCCGCGCCTGCGCCTGCGCCGGTCATCGCCGTGCACGAAGAGCCGCCTGCACCGCGCGCGGAGCCGAGCGAGCCGCGCACGCCGTTCCGCTCGCAGACCGCGCCCTCCGTCGACGTGCGTCCTTCCCCTCTTTTTCCCCTTCATCCTGCTATGATGCTCACACGGACGCTGACGCTGACGACGGACACAGGACGGCGCCGCTGCGGGGCTGAGAGAGGAGAACGCGCGGCTCACGTCGGAGCTGCGCGACGCGCGCGAGAAGATCCGCAACCTGGAGCTGCAGGTCGAGGCCGTGCGCGCGAACGCGCGCAAGGCCGCCGCGCTGCTCGACAGCTGAGCGCTGAGCGCGCGGCCGCTTGGAGATGCGGGAGCTGGAACTGGAATCTGGACTGGGGACTGGGAAGACGGCGTGGAATGGGGACAATGTATTACGAAAAACTAGCGGTGTAGAACGAGGGAAGACGCTGTACGCGCGTTTCGTGTACCACTCGGGGCAATGCCGGCGTGCCGTTCCTGCGTACCCGAATACGTGCGGAATCGCTGGCCCACGTCATCGACAGACGAAGTGCTCATAATCTACCTTCGAAGTACCTCATCGGTACGTTGCTGAAGCTACGGCGTGTGTATCATGATGCATGTCCTGTGTAGCACCAGTGGCATGCGCATTTCGTTGATCCCGACCATTCACAATCCGGCACGACCGATACTGTAGTCCAGGGCAGCCCGAAGGTCCCCACGAACTTGCTCGCTAGGTTGTTCATATAAGCCGCCTAAACCACCAAGATATCCATTTTACACAGCCAATACAGTGAGTCTGCCAGTTCTCGCCTGATATTATCCACCAGCTCGACCAGCCAGCACGAACGGGGACGGTGCGGGTTCAATCAAGTCCTGTTAACACTGCGTCAGAAACGAGCACAAAACCGAAGTGTTCTCAGCCGTACCAGCTGTCGCGGTAGCCAAACTCGTCGGGATAATCAACTCGGCGGCTAACAGACATGGCCGCCCTGGGGTCTACACGGGAAAGTGATATCGGCATCCGGGGCGGCGGCAATGGCAGCGGGGAATGCGCCCGCGACGATCGCTTGCGCGAGCATGGCCAGAGCGAGTACGGCACGAAGGGAGAGCATTGGCGTACGAGAGGAAGGGGTTGTGTCGGGTGTGGGTATTGCGAGGAGCTGGCGCCCTGTGCATCTGAGCGTGATACCCACTCGGGCTTTTATATCTGTCCTCAGAGGCTCTGAGTCTAGGGGATACATGGCAAGGTCTCGCTGACCAGGGGAGGTGCGCTGAGGTGCAGCGCCCAGCCCCTGCAGTCTTGATGCGGACCCTCGGCGGCGCTGGTGGCTTTCGCCATGGTTCAGATTGACATCATCTTGACGACGTGCATATGAGAGGCACCGGTTGAGCGTGATAATTCATGCTGATACCTGTGATCTAGTCAGTCGCAATGGGTGTGCTGGGAGGAGCGTGATACATGCGAGACCAAATACTAACTAAGTCCGCAACCGTCTCATGAGCGAGGCGTTGTTTATTGCGCGAGGAGTGACGGGCAGAGAGAGCAAGTGTCCTCGGAAGAACTCAGGAAGTTGAGCTACATAGATGGTCAACACCATGCCCTATGCATAGTTGTGAGACACGTACTGTTCCATAGCACAGGTCGTGAGTAGCGGTACAGCTTCGTTCGCGCCGCCCACATGTATCTTTGATACTCTGCTCTTTCTCGGATCCCGGCGACTTGAAGTTACATCTGATGCCAGTACGTTTCTTGTGGAAATCGGTAACGACACGACGCCCGATTCACCGAGTGGGGGACGATGGCGAGGAGGCGGACGTGGTCACACTAGTGGTACTCACCCCACACGCCACCCTCCTGCGCACCGAAGGGGCACCCCGATCCTGAATTTTTCACTTGCATCCCCTGTCCCTGTAGATATATTCTCACACGCGCAACTGACTACACTCACTCACAAGATGATCTTCCCTGCACAGTCACAGACTTTCACTACTTCCAACGCACAAGTGCTTTCGAATCGTCCGCAACAGACCCTGCAAAAGTGCGATCAGCTTCGTACGTTGACCAGACCAGCAGTCAATGCTTACCTTGCCCGTCCTCCCCTGCGAGCGACGAATAGGCATTCCTAAGAAGCCGTCTATACGCCTTCGTCTTCGGCTTCAACTTCACAAAGCCACTCACGTACTCTACCAGTGCGCCCCTCACGCAAGCCTTGTGCAGATCCAGCGGATCCGCGTCCAGGTGGGCGAAGTATGCCAAGCACAACTGGTCCAGCAACTTCCGCTCCGTGGCGTCCCTGCAATTCACGAATCCGTAGTCTTCTTGCGCGGCCTGCGACAGAGAAGGGCGAGGTGCGGAGGAGTCCGAATCCAGGTCGCGGATACGGTCGACGTACTGCTTGAGGGGCCACACTGTCTTGAACCCGCGCGGGGACTCGGACATGACGTCGAAGAAGAGCACCTTCGCGGCGCCGGAGAGCGAGCACGACAGGTGGATTCCATGCGCCTCGCCGAGACTGAGTAGGGAGGACGTCCGGTACGCAGCAGCGAACGCGTCGAACGTGCAGACTTCGATGAGTCTGTCGTACCAGCGCCCGATCCAGAAAGCGTCCCCCTCGTCCCTCGCCGCGACGATCCCGAACGAGAGCCACTCCGGGCACAACGGCCCCGGATGCGAGTAAACCGCCAGGAGCGCATAGAATAGATGGCAGTCCCGGAAGTGCTCCGGCATCGCAGATATCTTGCGGACAATCGTACCTGGGTCGTCAACGGGCGGTCCGCCGGTCTTGACCCACCCTTTACGGATGGCTCTTCCGCAACTATCCTCCATGGCTGCCTCCGCTTCTGCTTTGTCCGCGGGAGATCCATCGAAGAGGTCACGGTGGGCATTGAAAAACGCGGAGGCATCGTCGAGGAGAGCATCACGCGGAAGGCGGGCAAACGTCGCCTCGATACCGTCCACCAGGGTCCCTGTCGCCTGCCACTTCTGCACATCCTTCTCGGACATCCCAGCGTCGCGGAATACTATGATCCACAGCGCTAGCAGCTCTGTCTGCGCACAGGGGAGCCAAAGCAGCTCGGCCTTTTCGAAGCCAAAATCCGTCCGCGTCTTGCGGTGTATGGGGAAAACGCGTTGAGCGCACGCGCGGGAGAGATAGTACGCGGTGGGGATGGGGCGCGTGTGGGTGCAGTCGAATATGTGGCGCCGCCAGTCGCGCTTCTGGCACTCTTTGCTACAGTACCACACCTTCTTGCATCCGGAACAGCACTTGAGCGCCGAGGCGTCCGCGTTGCCGCAAGAGTTGTCGCAGTCCCATGCGTTTTCGCAGCGCGGCGGGCGCGGCATGATGCTGACTAGTATGAGACGAGTGCAGTGAGTCACGGAGCCCCGACAAGTATGCGATGGGCACGCATGCTCGACGCACCGTTTTCGCTGCGAGTTCGGTTCTGTCCTGTTGGACAAGAAAGGTAGAGAGAACGCGACGCAGCGGTGAAGAGCAGCAGAAGAAGTCGCAAGTGAAAGTCGCCCTACAGTCGTTTAGTAGAAATATCCTCTTGACTTGAGGTGTGCAGGGTCATCGGAGACGGCGACAACGACGAACGCGGCACATGTACATCCTTCCGGCTTTGATGGACACCCGTTGAAGGCCGTTGTCTCTTCTCATCTCGTGTCACATTGTACATATCCCTGATAGGTTGAATGCGCTCGACCCTGAACTGTAGAGCCTCTCGCCGAGCGCGGTAAATTTAGTGGACCGCAGTCAAGCGCATTAACGGCGCGTGGCTGGACGGATATAGATCACAAAACGTCGCAAACTCGTGGCAGCACGCTCGGGCTTCTAGTATCTGCAGACGGACAAAGGCGTGTCAGCGGCTGTCATCGACCCGAAGGTTCCATAAAAACGCAGAAAAGAAGGGGCACAGAATGGTGACTGACCATAGCAAACGTGGCCGCGGCATTGAACGTTGGATGCTAGCGTGGAGAGGCCTCCGTGCGTGCGTGCGCCTTCGAGGCGGAGAAGCATCGTCGTGAGGGAGCCTTGGAGTCATCGCGCTCGTGCCAGATATCCATTCGTTATTGAAGTCCACAAAGCTGACATGGAGGTTTCGGAGGCTCAAATAGTTTCATCGTATGTAGACGGACTAGTGGGTGCGAGTGGTGGCCGGGAGCAAGAGCAACTGAATCTAATCTGGAGCAGTAACGTTAAGTTGGATCTAATCTAATCTAGAGCAGACACGCCTAATCTATGGAGATTGGACAGGCGCCTGGATTTACGTCCAAGGACCGCGGCCTTCCGCCTCTCCTCCTCCTCCTCCCCCTCCCCCCCTCCCGTCGCCGCCATGTCGGCCCTCGTCGCAGCCCGCGCACCGCTCCCCCGTGCCATCTTGATCTCTGCGCGATATGCACGTCGCAGCGTCCCCGCGAGGTCCATGGCCCACAGCGCGTCCGCGGTCCGTCACTCCGCCCGCCATGTCCGGACATCGCTCACGTCCCCCACAGCTGTCCAAAACCCCCCTCTACGACTTTCACGTTCAGAACGGCGCAAAGATGGTTCCCTTTGCGGGCTACCACATGCCGCTCTCTTACGGCGACGTCGGCGCCAGTACGCGCTCCGTGATCTCCCTGTCATTCCCGCACTCACCGCGCTACAGTCGCGAGCCATAAACATGTTCGCGAATCTGTCGGGCTCTTCGACGTCGGACACATGGTTCAGTCTATGTATGTCGAACGCTCTTCTCCGTGTCTCCATCTCACTCTGCGCCAGCTTCCGCGGCCCGTCCGCCACCGCCTTCCTGGAGCACCTCACGCCGTCCACCCTCCGTACCCTCTCCCCGTACTCCTCCACTCTCTCCGTGCTCCTCAACGAACAGGGAGGCATTATAGATGACACCATCATCACCAAGCATGCTGAGGACTCGTACTACGTCGTCACTAACGCCGGCCGCCGCGATCGCGACCTGGCCTGGTTCAAGTCCCAAATTGAGCAATGGAACGCGGGTCAATACGCGCGCGAGCACGGCGCCGTCTCACACGAGCTTCTCGATGGCTGGGGGCTTCTCGCCCTCCAAGGCAAGTCATCCGCGCACCTGGCTAACGCGTACTATGCTCATGCGGACCTCGCACAGGTCCGGAGGCAGCTCAGTACCTGCAGGGACTCACCTCCTTTGACTTGCGCGAGCTCACGTTTGGAAAGTGCGCGTTCGTACCTATTGAGGGCTTCAGCCTCCACGTTGCTCGCGGCGGCTACACCGGGGAGGACGGCTTCGAGGTTTGCTCCGCCCTTTGGCCCGCTCTCTCCTATGTGCTGACTGCGGCTATGTAGATCTCCATCCCGCCATCACAAACGGTCGAGGTTGCACAACTGCTCTCAAAGCCCCCCGTGCAGCTCACCGGCCTGGGTGCCCGCGACAGCTTGCGGCTCGAGGCGGGCATGTGTTTGTACGGCCAGGACCTTGACGAGAACACAAGCCCAGTCGAGGCAGGCCTGTCATGGGTTATCGGTCCGTCGTACACTCTACGCGCTTGTGGTAGTGCGCTAAAAACCTTGTCTAGGGAAGGAACGGCGGCAAGAGGGTAACTTCATCGGCGCTGAACTCGTCTTGAAACATCTCAAGGAGGGACCGCCCCGCAGGAGGGTAGGGCTCACCGTCGAGGGCGCCCCGGCGCGACGTATGTTGTCCGTCTTTTACGCTCCGCGTCGTATGCTCATGTTCCTACAGAGGGCGCGAAGATCTTCGAGACGTCTGGCAAGGAGCAGATTGGTGCGCGTCTTTCGCTCTCTCGAGCACGCCCCGTTACTGACCTACTGACATGCAGGCGCGGTGACGTCTGGCATCCCGTCCCCCACGCTTGGAAAGAACATCGCGATGGGATATGTCCAGAACGGCTTCCATAAGAAGGGCACCGAGGTCGCGGTCGAGGTCCGTGGCAAGCTCCGCGGTGCGGTCCTCACTCCGATGCCGTTCGTCCCGTCGCGGTACTACCGCGGGTGAGCGGCGACGCGTTGGCATCCGAGATGTGGTCTACCGGGGTGAGTGGGTGGTGGCAGGTTCAACCCTGGCAATGTAGCATACTAAGCATAGACTATTATCACATTGATTGAGCATCGTCCTCTCTCTTCTGTTTTGCACCCTTTCCGGAATCCGCATTTCTGGTGTCAAAGGTAATGAAGCACTGTTCAAGAGAACTACTAGTCGCTTTGCTTTACTCTGTTATGACCTTGGTGTCCTCACCGTCCTCTCCCTAACTCATACACTCTACAACCTAGGTCTAACACCGCATACGCGCGCATACGTCCGCAACCACACCGCCACTTGCGTAGATATGTACGTCCACGCATTCCACAGCGCTCTGGAGCATCCGAAGCTGGAGCAGATGACTCGCTTCGCTCAGACGGGCTTGGCTTCGACAGTAAGAGTGGGAATTGATTGGATGGCGGAAGGATCGATGCTGAACACGCTTACTGCCAATAGCAACCCAGTAACCACTTCTCATCCACATCTGGGAGTAGTTGACAGATCCCTTCTCCGAGGCACCTACATCTCAGACGTCATGAGGCCTCCGCACCACCGCCCTGTCCTGAAAAGTTCTCCACCACTTTCTCTGGCTATACCTCCTACCTCGCAACCCAGATCTAAAGTGTCTCCGACTTCCCTGACTTGCTTGGCATAAAAGCCTATACATACGCTCTGCGCACGGCCGCACGCCCTTCGTCGGTTTTCAAGCCATATTGTCTCATGCTCACACGCGACATCGACTCAGCGCGAAATTCTGCCTATGTCTCGGCACGAAGGCCTCGCGCTCGTCGCCGGGCACATCCGCAGGGACGCCGAGGAGGCGCGCTGCGCAGTCTCTGGCGAGGGCGGGCGCCCGCCGGTCATGCGACGTGCTCGCGCGCGAGGTCGGCGCAGGCAAAGACATGCACACTGGCGCGGTGGGGATCGCGTACGTCACGGTGCTGCGCACGGCGCCGTCACGTTCGTGTTCCCCATCGTCGGGCGGGTGCAGGGTCGAGCCCCTGCCGCGGAACGTGGACGCGCCGCGGCTGAGTCTCACTGATGAGCATGGCGGGGTGATCGAGGCCGCCAAGCCGTTCGACATGGGGCTCCCTGAAGCAAAGATATTGTACGTCCCAGTGGCAGCTGCTTCAGGGTCCCTTCGCTGAGCTGAACACGCGACTCAAGCTCTTCACAGGCCGAGATTGAGCTTCCAAACTAGGCTCCTCTGACTATCTCGCCCGCAAGCAGCGTCTGCAGGGTTCTGACGGTGATAATCTAACCGCTGTGAAGTTCAAGATTGGCGGAAGCGCGGTACACGAGGAGTCGTGAACATGCCGTATTGCACGTGGAGAACGCGAGGTATATACCGAATTTGAATGATCCTCACGCTCCCTCGCGCATGCAGAAGGTTGTCGCATCGGCCCCAATATCGTTCAGCAACGCTCATTGGATAGCGTACATGCCCGGGTTACCGCGCGCGGCTGTGCACTCGCGTGTATTTCATACATGTTGCACATACGCGCCCGATATACTTCACAACTGTGCCGGTCGATAAACGTTAGCCGCATCGCCCTCCTTCTCGTCTTCTTCGATGTCCATCGAGATATACCCTGGTCTTCTTATATATGCCGCATGGTCATCGCATCCCCGATCTCCGTCCTTGTGCGCTCACCAAGATGATGCGCTGTGCTGCACTGCGAGGCCTATGCTACACGAGAGGATGGCGAAGCCTTACGCTCAAGACATCCCGGTAGATGAATGGGTCTCGCATGTCGTGATCGCAGCGCAGCCAACAAATAGTTGGTACAGTATCAAGTCATCTAAAGGTGCACAATGTTACGTTCACAGTGGCTTCTTTCCTTCCCGCAGCTTGCGCAGGAACTGATTCTGGTTGACGAGCAAGAGCGCGTAGAGCGTCTCCATCCTCTGCATCGGGTTGTCCCGCGTTCAGAAAGCTGTTAACCACGCAAAGTGATGCGGGATAAACTCACCGGAAGGCTCACGCCTGCCTGTCGCCCCATCCGCACGACCTCGCCTACGACATGCTCAACCTCCATCGGGCGCTCCAACTGGACATCCACGAGCATGCTCGGAATGTGCATGCTCTCCGGGCCCTCGTGCAGCTTTGCCGTGCGCTCGAGCGTCCCCTTTGCCAAGTCCTCCTCAAGCCCCGGCACGTCGCCCACAGGCGGGAACAGCACCCGCCCGAGGTCCTCCATCTCCTTTAGAACGTCGTACAGGTACGGAATCGAGTACGCGCCGACGGAAGGAGCCGCGGACGAGATATCCCGCGTCGTCTGCGCGCTCGGGCTCTCCCTCGCCTCCACAACCTCGCGCGTCGGCTCATCCGCTGCCGGCGCCTCACCCTCGCGTCCGGGCTCGCGGTGCGGCGGGCGGAAGAAACAGCGGAGCGACGCGCGGGATAGGGCAGCGCTCGCGCCAAGCCCCGCGTTCCAGAGGTTCTTGCTGAACTTGATGCGCTGTATCTCGGGCACGACCGCGGCCTCCGACCCGCCGGCGACGAGGATCTCAGCAAAGTCCGCGAGCGCTGCAGCCTGCGCGGGAGTCGTGCTCAGATCCGTTGTCGAGCGGCGGTAGACTCCGAGTTTTACGCGGTCCTGGGCGCGCGACGGGCGCGGTGAGCGCTGCTGGCATAAGAGCGGGGAGAGAGATTTTGACGCACGAATGGGCCGTGCTCGACCTCGGTGCCGCTCTTGGCGACGGCGCCGATCCACACCGCGCTGCTGAGGATGCGGGGCTCCTCTTCGGGGCGGAGCGCCTTGAGCGCCTCGTATAGGTCGATCTCGACGTTCAGGCCGTTCTGGAAGAGCACGTATGTCGGCTGTGGGTGTGCGTTGATGTACGGTGTAGTTAGAAGAGAGCGGAGCAGGGATGGTGTGCGCTGAATTTCTGGGATGGCTTTGGTGGTGAGTACAACGTAGTCGTATGGCCTATCAAGGGCTTGCTCTATGCTCGAACAGACTGGCGCGATATTGATATTACAGATGAGTATGGGGTGCAACCTTTAGAAAAAGGACTACGTACGTCTATCGGGACGCCAGCCTAGATGGGTGCCGTATTTGACACTCTTGAAGTCCAAACCCTTTGCTGAAGGGCCGTGAGAATAATTCTGAGAGCCTCTGCAGAGGTTAGACAGTGGATACCTTTGGCTGCTTCGTAATTGCTTCTGGCGACAACAGTAACTCGCGCGCGAGCGCCGCGTTTGAGAACGAATGAATCTGAAGGAACAAGCGTGAAGTGAGCTACTGCTACGAGTCGGGTGTTTCGTAAGTTAAAACTTACAGGCAGCACCCACTGCACCGTATCCGATGAGGAGTATGTCCTTGAGCGGACTTGGAGAAGACATGACCTCAACGGTGCCTGGCGGAAATCACTGCGGCCCCGGGACTATTGGATTCACTGGACGACTGAAGGTGATGGAGGCTAGCCGGAGGAGGGGATGCAGCTCCCGGACTGGGAATCTGACTTGACGGGCGTCTCCGGGAGGTTGTGGGTCCCGGCACCCGGCCCGGACGCGTTATCCGCGCCAGATTGGCCTTGGATTGGCCAGAGCCTCTCTCCGAGTCTCCGTCCATCGCACCTTGTCCCGGGCCAGGGCGTGCGCTGACTCGAGCGAGCTCGAACGTTGCTCTCCTCTTGCGCCGATGCAACTTCTTGCTAGCCCCGTTTCTCGACTCATCTTCGCCATGGCTGCCGTGCTCCCCGTCTTCCTCAACGTCTTCGCTCAGCAGCAAGCCGTGCTTGAAGGCCCGGCTCAGAGCTCGCAGGCTGCGTCCTTGCCTGTGCCCAACCCCACCAAGTCCTTTTGGCTCGACACTCCAGATGCCAACCCTCTCGCCAAGGAGGGCAGTGATGGCCCTCTCACAGCAGACGCTGATATCGTGATCCTGGGTTCGGGGATCACGGGCGTCTCCGCAGCCTACCATCTTTCGCGGCTGCTGAGCGCGACTGACCAGCCGCTCAAGGTCGTCATACTCGAGGCCAGGGATTTCTGTTCGTGCCTCTACTTTACATGCAACTTGTATTCTTATTTGATGTGCAGGTTCTGGAGCAACCGGTCTGTTTCAGAACTACCCGCTCCCGGCGACCTACGACTCACATTCGTCACAGGCAGAAATGGTGGCCACCTCACTGCGAACGTATTCCAGGATTTCGCTGCCTACTCTGCTCTCTTCGGGGTCGATGATGCTAAGCGGGCCATCGCCCTGGAGAAGCACACCGTGTCCGAGATCGTCAACATTCTGAACCTCTCGGGGCATCAACATGCGGTTGATCTCATCGCAGGTGGCCGCACCAATCTGCTCTTCACAGAGCCGGAGGTTGCAGAGGCTAGAATAGATTATGAAGCAGCCAAGAAAGCCGGAATAGATGTCAGCGGTGTCGAGTTCCTCACTAAAGAACAAGTTAAGAAGGTAAACGCCCAACTCGCGCCATCATATGCCGTAGTTGACTTGGTGATCGTCAGGAATACGGCGCCTCCTACCCTGCAGTTCGCACCCCGGGCTACAACATCTGGCCCTTGAAGCTTGTTACCCATCTCTATCGTCTTGCGAAAGAGACCTCTGACAACTCTACCACATTTTCGCTCGCTTTGCATACTAACACCCCTGCTACGGCGATTACCCCGATCTCCGGCTCCGAGAGTTCGTCCCGTCGGTGGAACGTTACCACTCCACGCGGCCCTGTCGCAGCGTCTTACGTCCTCCACGCCACGAACGCCTATGCTTCACACCTCCTTCCCCATCTCCACGGACCTTCGGGGATCGTTCCCACCCGAGGCCAAATTATCGCCACACGCGCGGGGGTTACGCTCGACGCCCTCACCACTAGCGGATTCACAGGTAACGAAGGCTTTGAATACTGGTTCCCGCGCCCACTGGAGGCAAACCAGACGAACCCGCTTGTAATTCTCGGAGGCGGACGGGAGCAGTCGAAACCCGAGTTCGAGCTTTACGTCACAGACGACTCTCAAGTGAATCCGAAGGTGGGGAAAGCGTTGCGCGAGTTCCTTCCGACGGTGTTTCCAGGGCTGTATGAAGCCGGAAAAGCACCTGAGATGGAATGGGTACGTCGTAATATCGTACCGTCGACATCACGATTGGTCTGCGCCCATTTGCGCACGAGCTGATAGGCACACAGAGTGGTATTATGGGATACACGAAGACGGGGGACCCCTTTGTGCGCGTCAGTGTTATCATGCAACCGGGCAATGCTGATCACGCCGGGATTCAGGTTGGGCCGGTAATCGACTCCGCGAGCTCCGGCGCGTATTACAATGGTCAGTATGTTTCCGCGGGATATACAGGGCACGGTATGCCCCGCGCCTTCTCTTGGTAAGGGACTCTCCTCTGTTGATCATTCGCAGGCTGATGTTCTCTTAGCGCCGAAGCAGTGGTGCAGATGATGCTCGCCGACATAAGCGGAAAGGAGTGGACGGTGCCCGACTGGCTCCCGAGACATCATCTCACTCAGAACCGTCTACACGAGTCGGAGTAGACGTAGGAAGCCGAAGCCGCCCGCGGATAGGGGGAAAATGCTCACATGCGAGCGCTCCTGTACGTATCAATAGCGCCGATAATGATGCACCCTGCAAGCCTTCTAGTCTCCCCGTGCCCTGCACACTCCTTGTTCATGCACACCGGTTGCTGTGCGCGCTCGCTGTCCGACGATCCGTTATAACGCGGCATGGGTGATGGGGCCCAATCAGTATCTATAGTAGGAAACAGCGCCCGCGACTAACAAACACAGCGCCACGGGCGGGATCCTGGCTTGATCCTGGCTATTCACGGGACCCGGGTGCAAGGCAAGGCAGCCATGACCGTTCCGAGCGGAAGGCGGTGGACTGTTATTAGCCAGAGCAGACTTCGGAAGGTGTACCCGCCGGCTCACTGCTCTTTTCTCTTCTCGTTGGCCCCCATTTTGACAGCGGATCCCCTCCCGCTGCCCACGTCGGCACCGACCTCATGTCCATAATAGCCTCGAGTGATGACTTGGACACACTATCGACTCTGTATGTCCCCTCCAACCTATCGCGTGGCAGCTACTGAACGAATTCCGTTGGGCGCGGAACAGGCTGACGGTCAACCAGATTGGCGTTGGGGTCATCAGTGAGTCGAACACTTCGATCCTTCCTTTCTCCCCCGACTCAACCTCGTCGTTGAATAGCTCTAATTTCATTCGAGTACATCATCACTTTCAGTGAGGAGGTGGCCCTCTTCTGGAAGCGCAAGAAGTCAGGCGCAACATGGCTCTTCTTCGTTACTCGCTACCTCTCGGTCCTTGCGTACGCCATCCTTCCAGGGATCCAGCTCGCTTCCGGGATAGACGATGATGTACGCGGGTTTTCCTTTGTTGACCCTCCTCTGGAACTAACGCGTCTCTCGTACAGAGGTGCGCAATCCATTGTGCTACATAATTATCTCGGGTTTCCAACAACGAACATGTGTTTAGCTGCACGAAGCTTCAACAGGCACAATACCCCATACTTATATCGCAGTATCTTGTCTGGGCAGGTCAGTGCTGCACACTATCTGGATACACATTGCACTCATCCGCATTTGTCACATGCGATCGCTTGTCACGGTTCCGACAATAGTGTTTTCTAGTCTTCGTACGGCCGCTATCAGCCAATTAAACTGGTGGTTCACTATCTCCGTGCTCGTGCTCGCAAGCGTCCCGTTCGGACTCGAGTTGGTACGTCAGAACGCTTTTCAACTGCCTGCCCGGTTCAATACTGAACATTGTGTTTAGTGGGCGATCTCATACGGTATCTCGGGTCAAAACTTGCCATTGATTGGGTGCTATGGTGGACCTTCGTGGACGGGTGATTATGCTTATGGCGTAAGCTTCGCGGTTCATCGCTCCCTATGTAGTAGCTAACAACCCATGGCGGCTCGTTAGGAGTGAAACCCCTCTCCGTTTCTTTGGCCATCGCTGAATCCGGCTTCACTTTCCTCAGTGATTCACATCGTGATATCTCGATCCTGCGTCATAGCCGCCAACCTTATGGTCCTCGGGGTCACCTGGTGGTACACGACCATAAGCAGCACGTCCGCATATGCGTGCGGGGTGCAGTCGTCCCTGCGCAAAGTGCTCGTCATAAACGGTGAGCCGGTCGATCGATTGGTCCGAGCGAATGCTCATCCATCCATCTCAAACAGGCTGCGTGTACTTCCTGTGCGCCCGTTTCCAATGCATGTTTGTCGCACAATGCTAATGAGCCCGTCACAGAATGCTCCTCTGTCTCCCTGCAGCCCAGCTTGCGTTCGTTTTCGCATCGGTAAATCTCCGCACGTCTTCGAGATGATTAGGAACCATACTCACCCGATCTGCCGGCAGAACATCAACGCAGTCCCGCACGTAGACAGCCTCAGCAACTTCATCGGATTCGCCGACCCGTCAGTAGCTCCTCCTCCCCTTCGACCGCGTTCTCACTCACTGACGCCCGGGCCGACAGATTCACCGCGATCCTAATCTGCCGCTTCATGCTCGCGCTGCAAGCCGCGAACAAGCGTGTCATGATGGGCCACGGCATGAGCGACTCCCGCGCAGCCGACCCCGACGACAACTACGACGACGTAGCAGCGATCCGCTTCGCGCACCAGGCCGTCATGTCGATGCGCGGGCCGGTGGACGTCGACTCCGCGCTGTACTCGTCGCACGACTCCCGCTGGACCGAGTCGTGCACCGACGCCACGGACTATATGGAGCTGTCGGAGGTGCGCAGACGGCGGCTGCTGGTAGGCAGCGTGTGAGTCGTGTATGGTTGCTGGTGGGACGCTGTATATTATGGGATGAGTGTAGATTAATGGACGAGGACGACGCAAATGCTTGGATACTATGATCATGAGCACATACTAGGTAGAGTTGGGGAGAGTCGTGGCGCGGAACCCTTTGAACTTACGCATGCATATTTATTGGACACCTCTAGCTACATACGATATTACATCCACGTCCGACGAATCAGACGTTACTCCAGCATATCCCAACTACACGCTATATCAGTGAGCAGCCCCCGGCCGCCATGCTGCCTCCGCCCAGTAATAACACCTTTTGGTGCCGGTTAGTCAAGCGCTTGGGCGGCAATGTGAGGACTTCCTCCTATCTCCTCCTCTACCACAACCACCACCACCCACACGTTCCAACTCGGCCTTCCCTCGGGCTTAAGATTGAAGCTGCCTCTTGTGGAGGCCCGCTATGTTGTTGTCCCCTCTCCGGACGCGCAAAGCTGATATTTCCAAGACACTAAGTACGACCTGTGCATATTCCGTCTCGTCACGATTCTATGAGTCCTCGCTGTAACCGTTTGATACACAGGCCCGCCACAGACTGCCAGTACTTGTCCTGAGCTGTGGTCTGAATTTCAACACTCTATAGCCACTAGTACTCGGACCTTGTCCACGTTGCCTTCTAACCGACCTGACCTTGAAACCCTCTTCGCGGACAACTCCTGCCGATGGGTTTGCCAAGCTTTGCAATGGCGATCAACGCATGCATAACTGTTGCTCCATCCGCGCATGCTGAGGCCATGACCAGTTCATGGAACACAAGCTTCGGCACTCCCCTTTCAATGTCGACGCGTTGGAAGGCATAGCATGTCGCGTGGTAGGTGCCCAGCGTTGTCTTTCCTGGGAAAAGTCTCGACTTCAGCGAGGCGGTGGAGGCCGAGTACGAGTAGAACGTGTCGCTTCTCTACATGGAGATTGGCTGTTGCGAGGTTGGCCCAAAGTACCATACTACGAGCGCGCGAGAGAGCTGACAGAGCAGCTGAGAGCTGAATGGGACGGGGTTGCGATGAAGGGTCCATTCCCACTTTGAGGGCTCACCTTCTTACCATCTCACGTAGATATACCTCGGCTTGCCGTCTTGCAGGTTTTAGTATATAATATCGCCCAGCACTGCCAGTAAACCAACCCCCGCTAGCTCATTACCTTCTCCGAATAGGCCCATGGCGCGGACTAAATGTGGCGGGCCCTGAGGTCTGAGGCCTGATCACCGAGTTTTCAGCTTTGAGGCCTGTGGAGTAAGCATTTCAGCTCCAAGATTCGCCCACACCTGCATAGCTGAACTTCTCGCAGCAGAAGACGCTCCCCCGTGTCTTCGAGCGCGGCGAGCGCGGTGAAAATCAAAGCATACTGGCAGCGGCATACGAGTGCGTTTGCTATCCTCGTTTGTGTGCCGAAGCCCTCTTTCTGCGGCGGGCCCGGACCCTGCATGTGCAGCTGCGGGAGCAAACCCTGGAGCTGAATACTGCATATCAGCAACTATCAGTTCGGCGTATACACGTGCACCATAACGAGGGCAGAGGAGGCGGAGGAAGCCACGGACCGTGGGGTGCGGCTGCCATGGCGGATGGCATCTGCATACACTCTTGCTTCGGGGTTCGGATGATAGGTACATGGTGTGATTGTTTGAAGTATTCCGGGACGCTGAACGCAACCTCAGTATATAGCGGCCATGAGCACTCCGACTCATCGTCGGTCCTCTTTCCTCCCCACAAGCTGCACTGGTCCAGCATCGCTCTGACATGGCGTCCACATCGGGCTCTGCCGACGTCGTCCCCGTCAGCGTTATCTCTTCGCTGTTCGTCCATATCTAATATCTGAGCCTGTTGCGACTTCCTGAGCTGATCAGCTCCAATTTATAGCGTCACTCAAAGCCGTCTCTCGCTCGCCCTCGGCAGTAAGAGTCCATTCATTGTCAATATTGTTGCATGCTTACTACCCTCTTGACGACCACTTTCAGTCGTGTACGCGTACGAGTACGTTATCACGTTCGACCAAGAGGTGTCTCTATTTTGGATGCGGAAGAAGACCGGAGCGACGTGGCTCTTCTTTCTCATCCGGTACCTGGCGCTGCTCGGCATCTGTTTGCTTAATGCCGCGACACTGGCGCCGATGTCTGACAAGGTGCGCAAACGCGAGGTCTCAGCCAGCGTCAGTTCGTGTACTTAGCAGCGCGACTCGCTGTATGATTGTTCTACCAGAGGTACGTACTGGCTTTCCTCACTTAGGCGAGACAGAAGTAAGGAAAGATCGCAGCTGTTCGTTGCTCAGCGGCATTCAGGCCTCCACTCAAATCGCCGAATATCTCCCCTGGGCTGGTGGGTCGACATTGTCTGTCTTTATAATATCCCTTGCTGCCTCTCAGGCCATACTTTAGTGTTCTCCGGGTTGCGCGCACTCGCGTTGAGCAGCATCAACCGGACGTTCGGTGTGATCGTCTTCATCTTGGCATCGGTCCCATTCGCTGCGAACGTGGTGAGTCTCAGCTTCATATGATAGCACTATCGGCGAAGGCTGATCACACTCGGGTTGTAAGTGGCTCTTATCTATTGGGGTCACCGGAGAGAACCTACCCGTGGTCGGCTGCTGTGCAGCGGGCAAAGCTCCGATATACGCAACATCAATGTGAGCCAATCGTCTCTCCAGATGTTGCCCCCCATCCACTCATCGTTGCCTGAAGCGGTAGGAGGTGTTCTACTACAGTCACGGCGCCCTTCTATGTCCTGACATCGCGTCGATGTATTCAGCAACGTCTTTGTCGCGTTCCTGCAGTATCGTAGCCGACAGCCTGGTCATTGGTGCGACCTGGAAGTATGCCATTCAACACGGTGTTTTTCGGCGGGGCATTCGTAGAATCACGCCGTCCGAGATTGTCGACGTCCTGCTCTATAACGGTCCGTATATGACTGTTTCTGTTCATCTGGATAGCTATTCAGCTAAAACTCTTATGGTATTTCGCGATCCAGGAACTATCTACTTCCTGTGAGAAGCCACACTCAGTGATCAACTCTTGGGCGAATCCGCTGAAAATACCCAATCGCAGGCCCCTGGTCGCCTTGAATGTCACCCACCTTACACTGACGGTACTTTCGGTGCGGCGCTACATATATGATCTACCCCTTTGTGAGGATCTCCAATACCGATAAACACATCCGCAGATCGTACAAGTCACGGAAAACGACAGCGAAGTAGGCCTCGCCATCGACCCGTAAGCACTGCACCTAGGATACGAATGTCATGGCGCTTTATTTCTGTTACTTACCTACTCTCTCCCCCCAGGATCACAGCCATCCTCATCGGGCGCTACATGTTAGCCCTTCAGGCGGCGAACCAGAAAGTGCTCAGAGGCGGAGAAACCCTCTCCCGTTGGGATGCGGACGGATCTGGCGCCGCGGAAGAGACGCTGCGGTTTGCGTCGCGCGTCATAGGCTCCATTGGAGCGTCGATCCAGAGGAGAGACGACGACGACGAAGATCTTATGTGGTCCAACAGGGAGACCGAATGTGAAGAAGTCGGAGGAGCAGACAGCTACGGGGAAGCGCCTACATCCTCACAGTCTGTCCAACGAGGGTGATGAGAATGTAGTGGTTGACCTTTGACGATGTGCGGGTACATATTCGATGTCTTCGATACTGTATCCTTGGATTTCGTCGCTAGCATAAAATAGAACTCACGCAAATTTGTCGTGTTGTTCGACATGGCATGTCTACCAGTGAGCGACAAACGTGCCCGACTACATTCGGGTTCCCTTCTCAATCCAAACCGACCTTGACTTGCCTCCTGAAAAACTTCTCGATACCCCTCGCATTCATTATGTTCCCAGGCTGTCTCTCAAGCCTGTAGCTCCACGTAATTCGCTGTCATATTGAACGCGGTCAGCACCATGCCGACACCGAGAACACAACGCGACCACATACCAGGGAAGAGCCCAACATTCCCGTGCAGATCTGTGCCCTGCCACCAGTCGTCGGACGCCGCCTCAATTTGCGTGATCCGGTCGCCCTCCTTGAACGACAGCTCGTTGTCCTCTGCCGCGTCGTAGCTGCAGTCCCAGTCAGTTGACAGCACCGACGTGTATGAACATGAAACAGCCAGGACGTACTCGTATAGCGCGACCGCCCATGAGCCGAGGTCTTCTTCTGCAGCGGGCTCGGGCTCTACGTGTGCGGCGGCGGGAGCAGGCGGCGCTGGGGGCTATACATGGCCGCATACAAACTATTAGCTCTCCTAGTTCAAGAACAAGAACGATAACCGCATACCGGAGGCGGGGGCGGGGGTGGAGACGGCGGTGGGGGAGTAGGTGCAGACGTCTCCTGCTCGATGATCTCGACATAGTTCGCTATTGAAACGCACAAAAGTCAGCCATCCCCATACTCGGTAGCAAATATAATGCCAGGGCTAAACATACCCGGGAAGAGACCCTGCTTGGAGCCGTCGGCGGCGACGCCGGACCACCAGCCCTCGTCGAGCTGCTCGATCTGTTCTATGAGCTCACCCTCTTCGAGGTTCATCTCGTTGTCCTCTTGCGCCTACACATAGTCTCAAGCTTAGAATGTGTCCAGCATGAGCGGCAATCGGCACTTACCTCGTAGGCGAACTGCACGATAGCACACAAGCCCTGGCCCTGTGCATGGGCAGGAGCATGCGCCGGCTCGGGCTCGGGTTCTGGTACAACTGCCGCGACGATGGGAGCCGCTGCGGCTGCCGGAGGAGGCGGCGGCGGTGGGGGCGGGGGCTGCAACACAGTCAGGATCGTATAGATGTAATCATCCTAACTGCACTTACGGGCGGAGGCGGCGCGGCCTCTTCTGGCTCGGGTTCTGGCTCGTGGTAAGCGGCCGGCGGCGGAGGAGGGGGCGGAGGAGGGGGCGGAGGAGGTGCCTCGGACTCAACCACAGGTACTGGCCGCGATGTGGTAGGGAACGCGGGCGGTGCTGGAGGCGGGGGCGGCTGGAGACGATGCATTAATATCAGGGGAATGCACAGAACGAATGGTCTACATACCGCTTCGTATTCCTCTTCCTCATATTCTGGTTCTGCTGGAGGCGGAGTAGGTGCCGCAGGCGCGCGAGGCGGGGGTGGCACACCACGGAACGAAGGTGCGGGCGCGGCGGCGGGCTGGGGCACCGAGCCGAGGGCATTCTTCGCACGAGCCTCGTCCTCTTCCTGCTGCTTCTTCGCGAGTGCCTGGCGTTCGCTCCAGGTGAGCTTCTTGGCGCCGCCCCCGAACTGGGGCTTTGGCGCGTGCGATTCCTCCTGCGCCTGCGCCTGCGCCTGTTGCGCGGCGAAGGGGTTGACTAGCTTCTTGGGCTGCAACTTGATCGGTGTGTATGCAGTGCCGACCGGGCCGATTTTGTCTTCGTCGGCAGGCTTCGTAGGGACCGTGGACGACGCGACGGGTGCGGGCGCCGCAGGGGTAAAGCGTGGAGCAGGGGCAGGCTGTGTAGATGTTAGTCTCCGTATGGGGATGATAGGAATGTCAGGAAGCGCGTACCGAAGCGGCTGGCTTGGGCGCACCAAACGTCGGGGGACGTGAAGCGGCCGGTGGAGGAGGAGGAGGGGCGAAGCTGTCCGCCTCATCTGCCCACGCGTCGACGGGTGCTCTGTTCGACACAGGGGCCCTTCCAATGCCAGGCGCGGGGGAGGGCGCGAGTGGCACAGCACGGGGCGCAGGCGATCCGAATGGTTTTGCAGCGGCAGGCGCAGGGGGCGGCGCAGCGGGGGAAGACGCGGGCCCTCTGCGGAGTGCGGCCATATCGACCTTGCCAACAGGGGTGTAGTTGGTACCAGTAGGTGCAATGGGCTCGAACTTGCGGGGTGCTTGCTTCTGCGCAGTATAGTTGACGCCGGAAGCTGCTTCGACGCGAGTCATGATTAGGTCGGGCGTAACATCGGACTAGAAGAATGGTGAGTATGTCTGTGTATGAATAGTGCCAGGTAACATACTTCGTTACGAGCGTTAATGACGACGTGCGTTCCGCGAAGGAAGTTGGCAACTGCGCTGGAGTGGCTGTGGAAGAGGCCCTTGCGGGAGACGGGGACACCGTCGCCGCACCAGTTGATTTGTACGAACTTGGGGAGGCCAGACTGTACCAAGGCGGTCAGTTCCCTGCGCGTCGGAAAGGAAGCTGAGAGGGGCGTACGTTGGGATCTTTGACGCGTGCAATCGCGTATTGAATTCTGCGCAAGGGTTACGATTCCGAGCGATGAGCAGCGCGCGTGCGGGTGGACGCACCTTCCGTCGGAGAACTCGTCCTGGAGCTCTTCCAGGCCACCATCTCCGACCGACTGGACCTTGAGGTCGTTGGAACTCTTGTCATAGGTAAAGATGGCCCAATCTATGCCGCGCGCGTGGATGACATTCTCGTATGCTTCGTTCAGCTCTCTGCTGGACAGATTCACCTGCAAAGACATCGCAGGCTATCTCGAGTTTCTTGGAGTGTAGATATGAGGGATGCGGTCGTGGTACGAGGTTGAGTGTCGAGGTACGAGGAGAAGGAGGAAGTGTTTGCGGTGCCGCGTCTGATCTGCGCAGGGCGATGATGTCGACGGGCGCTTCCGACTCTTGTCTCCGTCCGCGTCGGTCGCCGCAACAAATGCATGCTTTCGTGCCGCACCCATCTCCCATCACTCACTTCAAGTTCGTACGTTAGACGGCCATGTCAGAACCAACGGAGACTCGTCCCAGGGGTGCGCAGTTTCTCTCTTGGCCGATTTGCATCGCCTCACAGCTCGGTCCGAACCAAAAGAGATCAGCCCTGCTCTCGATTTCTTCGCCGGAACGGTTGCTGGTCAGTAATGCACCCATGTTTCACAATTGGATATATTTCTAAGATATCGAACGTACAGGTATGGCTTCGTTGGTAGTCGGCTACCCGTTTGACACCGGTATGTGATCCTCACCAAGTTCCCCGGCGCGTGTGCTGACTTCGCAATCCAGTCAAAGTCCGGTTCCAGAATCCACAAATAGCGTCCAAGTACCGTTCTACCGTACATGCATTCTTTACAATCGTTCGTGAAGAGCGTATACGTGGCCTGTACCGCGGTATAGCCGCACCGCTCGTGCGTATGCTCGCTGAAAAGCGCTTTCTGTCCCGAAGTGCTGACATGTATTTGCCACATTGACTTGCACCTGTAAGGCTGGCGCACCGCCTCTAAACGGCCTTGTATTCTCAACATACCGATCATTACTGCAAGCGCAATCAGGAGATGAGCATACCATACCCACACTTACCCAGATTAATCTCGCAGGCGCCGGCAGCGGCATAATATCCTCGTATGTCCACTCACTCCAACATGTATCTGTCGCGTTTTGCTGAGAAATAAGATTTTTACAGCCTAATCACCACTCCCGCAGAGCTCGTCAAGATTCATCAACAATCTCTCGTCCGCACCTCCACTACCGTTGCGCCTCTCCGAGATCGCGACGTCGTCATGCACATCTGGCGGGATCAGGGCCTCTGCGGTTTCTACCGGGGCATCACTGCCACAGCCCTTCGTGACATTGGATACGGCGCATACTTCACCGCCTACGAGGCAACACTGCGCTACTGGCCGCTCACCACGCCCGAAGGCGGCGGAGACGGGGACTCTAAGCTGGCGCGCAACTCGATCGCTGCACTCCTCACCGCTGGTGGCATGGCCGGCGTCGCAGGATGGGTTGTTACGTTCCCGTTCGATGTCGTGAAGACGCGTATGCAGACCACAGCAGCAGCAGCGCTAAACAATCCGTATCGAACGACGTGGTCGACCATCGTTGCGTCATATCGCGCCGAGGGTCTCGGAGTGTTCTTTCATGGGCTCGCGCCGACACTAATCAGGTACGTATCCCCTACCGGTCTACATATATCCAGTATACGTAGCTTTAACTGATGCCGGACGCAGGGCAATACCTGTAAACATGGTAATGTTTACGGCGTATGAGGCGGTCATACATCTATCTACCCAACTGTGACTTGTAGTATCGTACGTGCCTATATTGCTAGAGCTTACTGAACCTCTTTTCGTCGATCCGCGCCATCACCGGAATATAACTTCATCCAGGGTTCCTTCAAGATCCAAGAATTCAGCTGCCGGCTGCATGCAAGGTCAAGGATCGCCGAGCCGTACTCACTCCTCTCCACGCTGATCTTGCATTGATCCGTTTGCCAACCTTTGGAGTACGCGTGACCCATCCGACCGTGCGGGCACACAAGGGGAGAGAAAGAGGCTGCAACGTTCGCGCGCCTGAGAGTTAGTTTCTGATCGCCGCCATACCGGCTTATCAGAAGCCTGCAAAAACGCGTCGATCGCAGTACAGCGAGGTCATTGGCCCCGACGTCCATACATTCTTCGCTCGAGAACATCAAAGCAGGATGCTGATCGCCCTGGAGATACAGACAGCTTGTTCATGGGTGCGGGACGGCGTATGAGAGATCATATCTCTTGTGTACAATCCAAAACCCATTTAACCCCACGGTCGTCTCTGAGGAGCATGCTAGCCGCCCCACCATGTCTGATACTGACGGTATCTCGCAGCTGATTGCCCTATACACAACAGGGTACAGGCCCTTTATAATATTAAACGAACTTCGAGTCTAATGTACTACTTCCGCCATGCAGCCTTCAAGCAACATGGTTGTTCCTTGGGGCCGATGGTGAGTTAACGCGATATAGCCCGCCTACGATGTCGTGCTGACACTCCGGCTGGACAAAGCTCTCCTGGTGTATGATTTTATCCTAACGTTCGACCAAGAAGTCAATCTGTTCTGGCATCGCAAGGTGACAGGCGCAACAGTCTTGTTCCTCGGAACACGATACATGGCCATCCTCACTGTCATCACTGGCTTGTTGTCGTTTGCTACCGTCTCCAATCACGTACGTCCCCACATTCTACTCTCCCATACTGAACCTCGAAATCCTAACTCTTTGACTACCAGACGTAAGTCATTAGGTTTTTGTACCGTATGGATAATATTGATCTCGCTGCATGACCCCAGTTGCACTGGGCTCGTACGAGCGCAGGCTGCGGTCGAGATGTGCCAATATCCTTTCTGGGCGGGTCTGTATTCATGTTTCGAGCGAACGACGAGCATACTCATCCCCGCCACTCAGCTTTCTCCGCCCTACGAGCCCTCGCGTTAAGCGGTATGAATTGGGCCTTGGGCGCTGTAGTCTTCATCATGGCCCTCGCGCCTTTCATCGTCAATGTCGTAGGTGCCAGCGTCGCTTCTCGAGGGTCCAACATCGTTTATATACATCTTCACTAGTGGTCAGTGATCAACGAGCACTTATCCGGGGCAAACGACCCCATTTTCGGCTGCGGTGCCATCGAGGCGGTCACCCTGAAATCGAGAATCATGTGAGCGATCTGCATCTACAAGTCCAAGCATCCTCTCTAACCGTTGCTATCATCGCTTGCAGCGGTATGTCCACCCTCGCTATTCGCCACAAGCTGAACTGGAATCGTGTTGTGCGCCAGGTGTCCCGTTATCGCGTGGACCTCTCATCATCGCAGATATAATAGTTGTCCTTATAACGTGGACGACATGGGCCAAAGGACGGGGCCGCAGCATATCGGGGCTCGTACCGACGCTGTCGGACGTTCTCATGTACAATGGTTAGCCGGGCCTCAGCTTACCGCTTATGTCAGTGCTATTGAGCTAACTTGTCACATGAACAGGAACAATGTATTTTCTGTGAGTCTAGACGCTAACAACGCTATGGAATCCTGGGCAACATTCACATCCCCGAATACAGCATCCTCAGCATCTGCAACACGATCCACCTGGTGCTGACCCTCGTCTCGGTGCGTGCCTCTTCAGCTTTATCAGGGCTTTCAGTGCGAAGGCGTGCTCCAAGTTCTTACCCGCCTCCTCCACAGATCGTATCCCCGTTCGAAAACACCAGCATAGTCACAGGCCTCACCGATCCGTGAGCCCCTCGCGCCGGATACATTTTCTCACACGACCACTGACACCCACTGTCAATCAGCCTCACCGCGATCCTCGTCTGGCGTTACCTCCTCGCTCTCCAGCGCGCGAACCAGGGCGCACTTGTGAACGGCACCCAATCTGCCTACGATGCTGACGAGGCGCCAGATGGCGCGGGTACCGGGCGCGACACGCTCCGCTTCGCGTCCGTCGTGATCGGGTCCATCGGGGAGTCCCTTGTGGGCGGCGACGAGGACGAGGAATCATACCCCGACAGCACATTGGAGTATGAAGACACCAGTCGGGAGGCCGACGAGAAAGACGAGCCCAAGCTCGAGCAGGAAGCGGCCCTGGCGGAGGCGTCCACGGTGCCAGGTTTGGCAAGCGGGACGAATGATATTGGTGATGTATACATTGTATAGGTGTCTCCCAGTACGGAGAAACATCACTCGCCACAAATTGTACCCAAGACGCGCGTAGACGGATATGTATTTACTATCCTTAACTATGTAAAGTACCCTTTCACTATCCAATGATCCTATCTCCTCTTTCGGGGCCACGCCCGAAAACAGTTGACGTCCTCGCACACAGCCGTCGGTGGCGATTAACGCTTAATCGGTACTCGTAAGAAGCAGTGTTACTGCTGTGCACACCGGACCCATTGGCCGCTTACTCCACCTGCAGCCGGACGCCCAAAACGGACCCCAAAGCATGCTCACCGACAGTCAGCAGCGCATGGCGGCGCGCCGCGATGCTGCTTCGCGACGACATTCACATCGACGCCCGACGTCGATCGGACGATGCACTGCAGGCAGGCTTGGTATGGCGTCACCTCTCCGCACACGCAGCGGGGGACGCGATGCTTCATCACAAGTATTCCGTATACTGTTGAGATGTCGCAGTAAGCCCGGGATATGCTGTCAGTGCAAACATACTTGTCTCCACTATAATCACTATGCGCAGGTCGAGGGCGGAGGATCGAAACACTCAGTAGCGACAGCTTAGGGGTCGTACACTGACTGCGTGTATGACCTCCTGCCTGTTGAACATCCACCATCTTTACCCGACGTCAAACGGCTAACGAAATGGACAGGAATGAGTATTGCATCGCGTCATAATCCGGTGTACGCAGCAAATAACAGTACGCCTGACGAGGTGGCCAAGCGGGATGCCTCGCTGGCAGAAGAGATGGCTTGTGTCGTGAAGAAGCTCGTAGGTGGAGTATCCTTCGGTTGTGCAGCCCTGAAACGCAGAAAAGTGGAGTGCTTATTAGATTCATTGAATTTCAGGCGCTGTAGGCACCGGACGAACGCTCGTAACGGGAACGTAATGGGTGAGCTCTGCGGAACCACTTGCAGCAGAGAGGACTTGGCCTTTCGCGAAAGGAAGTTATGCATGTTTTTGAGCGTGCACGAAATGTATATAAACCCCCACATCGTCGCTGGACCATCCTCATCCTACCAGCCTCTCAAGCACACTCGACCAAGCACTCACCACCCGCACTCTTACCTACCCACCACTACCACCATGCGTTTCTCCACCATCCTCGCTCTTACCACCTCTCTCGCCCTCGTCTCCGCCACTCCGTCCCCCGCCGCAGACTCGTCGCTCGTCGCCCGCTCCGACGACGGCAGCATCGAGCTTGCCAAGCGTTCCGGGTGCGGCTCGACGGGCCCGCTCGGCGACGGCCACTTCATCTGGTGGATCACGGCGTCGTGCACCCCGGGCACGCAGAAGTGGGTCCTCCACGTTTTCCCGCCCCCGACTTTTATGACTTACAAACCATCAATCATGTAGGACTTGCCAGGTGACGGACGCAAGCGGCTGCGTTCCCGGCGAGACCAGCAAGATCGGGTCCGTGGAGGTCGACGTACGCTGTCCCTCTACATTGCGCTTGAGACGTTCTGGAACTAACGACTTGTCTGCTACAGAACCCGGACGACACGACGCAGATCGCGAAGCAGAGCGGCACGAACACGCTGCCTTTCACGTGCCCTCCGGGCGGGCAGGTGCGCTGCCAGGCGAACTTCAACGACAACGACGACGGCCCGGGCTACAGCCTCCGCGGTAGGTCCCATCGCATGTTCCATTGTCGAGAAATATGGCTGATTAGATGTCGCCGGCAGTGTTCTAAGCGAGGCTATGTGCCAACCCCTCCTGTATTATCTCGGAACCCGACAAGCCCATGTTACGGTTCTGCTGTGTAACATTGTAATGACTTCTGTGCTCCCAATATGATTGTATAATCGAGTGATGCATATCTCGTTCGCTTTGATATGTCAAAGAGTGGGTTGTCTATCGTTCAAGTTCTGACGTGCGTATCTCCGAACACAGTGAGTGCAGCCAAGAAATACAGCTGAGCGATGCAGACAACACTCACACCTCGCCCGGCTCCAAAAGTACGCTATCGGCAAGCTCTAAGGTCGACGGCGTACTACGCCATTCGTCCGCATCACCAGTGTCGGTGAACATCCGGAACATCTCATGCAAGCTATGCAGACACAATACGTACTACACGGTGACATAGCTCCGCGTCCTTCAAAGGCTCAAAAGTCAATCCTGCTGGGCGGCTTTGATGATGTCTGCCGCCTTCTCCGCCATGCCGTACAGCGAACTTGTCAGATGCGCGCTGATCTGGATGGGCATGACCGACGCGTCAATCACGCGCACGTTGGCCGTGTCATACACCTTCAGATGCGCGTCGACCACACCTGTAAGCAATTTCAAGTTGGCGTCAGCCAGCACCCGCCACCTAAGCATGAAGAGGTAACGAGCCCGTGCAAAATGACAGACATACCGCCGAGGTCACGCCGCATCATGGCGGAGGTCCCGATGGGGTGCGCAACGGATGAGAAGCCGGCGTCGCCTGGCTGCACAATCCATTTCTCCCAGTCTGCGTCGGAACCGCCGTCGCCATTGTCCGGGACGACTGTGAGCCCTGGCGCGATCTCGCCGACGGACAACGTGCTGCCAGAGTTTCCGTTGGTGAGCGGTGCGCCTACCTGGGAGTTCGTGGGACTTACCTGAGAGGAGGGCTGTGTAGGACTCTGCGCGCAAGGCGTGCGGCGGCGATTTGCACGGAGAGGTCGAAGTCTACGCTGAAGTAGTTCACGTTGACACTGGGCTTGATAAATGGGTCTTTGGACTAGTGTGAGGCAGAAAATACACCGTTAGCGCAATACAACTTGGATACTAAGCACGAAAACTTACTATGATAGTCACGTTGCCTCTGCTGAATGGTAGAAGCTGCCAAAGGACGATCGCAGGATCGCTAAGCTACAATGAGCACTTACACGAGCGCTGGTAACCCTTTGCGACTTACTCAGGAAGAGCCACGTTGAACAGCAGCTCAGCGAGGGGAGCTAAAGTCGAACGAATACATGTCAGCTGCTGTATGGTTTCGATAATTGAAAGAAATATGCCAACCGTTGTTTTTGATGATCAGATCTGCTTGAATATTGAAGATCGTGTGTAGCGCATCCGCGGACAGCGCAGAGCTGGCCTGGGAGGTTGCCCAGGTCGATGTGGAAGATTGTATTGTTTGGACCGCCGCTGCGGCGTTATCCCCGAAGAGCTGGTAGATATTTGGAAAGGCGATGGCGTCCGCAGGGCCATCGCCCTCAGGATCGAATCCGTTGCCTTGCATCTCGAGCGTGTTCCACGTCTAGTAACAAACCGTTTTACGTGAGCGATGCATGATGCTCTGTTTGTCAGCGTCACGAGCACGCTTACCTGCTCTTGAAGATTTCTACCCACACCCTTCAAATCGATAATTGCGGGTATACCGAGTGCGGTAAGAACATCGGGGTCGCCGACTCCTGAATGTTGCAGGAACGCGGGTGTCTGTATGGCCCCCACATCTCATGTCAATGTATGTCGGGCGAGCAGCAGCAAAAAGCTGTACCTGTATCGTGCCCGCAGAGACGATGACCTCGCGACGCGCGAACGCTTGGTATCGCGCGCCAGTGCCATCTGATGCTACGAACTCAACACCAGCGGCGGTGTATGGAGCCTCCTTCCCAGTGAAGATGATCTTGGTTGCCATATGCCGGATAAGCAACGTCCAACCCTTCCGGCGATTCTCCACAGGTGTGTAGTATGCCTCAATTGCAGACGACCGGTGGTCGTCGTCATGCCAGTTTATGCTCTACGGACAAGAGCAGATCAGCATCGATGGGCCATAGACACCTTCTATGCATGTAATTTACCAACGGTGTGATTGAGACGCAGTTCGGATTGCCCCCATTGAGGTCTTCAGAGTGCGGCATTCCAGTGAGATTAACCACGGTGTCTACAAACGCTTTTTGCTGGGGGCCACCGTACATTGCGTTCGGGTACGTAGCCTGCACCGGGCCCTTCGTTCCGTGATACGATGGAATAGAGGCTGCGCCTTTAGCACGCTGCTGTGCATTCGGCGCGGAGAATCCCTCCGCCTGGGGCCGTAGTCAGACGCAGCTCGACATACTAGCAGCGAGCATACCTTCTTCATGTACGCGAATAGGTTGTCCCAGTTCCATCCAACTTCGGCCTCTTCGGGCTCCAGAAGCTCAGAAAACGCGTCGTACTGTGCAGCCAAACCACGCGTCCAGTCTGCGCCATTGATGGAGCTGCTTCCGCCAAGAGTCTTTCCACTGAGAAAATTCAGCACGCAACATGGGAGATCGATGCCATTATGTTCATTAGAGCACTGACCCGTGAATTACTTTCCCCTGGTCTGCCGGCCAGGCCCAGTCCAGAGGGCCGTTGAACAGGTTCGGGAAGTTGAGGACATTGACGACATCGGGGTTGGTCCTGTTGTCGCCGCCAACCTCAATCGTGAGGATCGTGAGGGAAGAGTTCTCAGCGAGTCGAGCTGCAACAGTAGTCCCCGCCGTGCCGCCGCCTACAACGATATAGTCAAACGTTAATCCACTTGCTGCGGATGGGTCAGTGGTGATGCCAGAAACGTGTCCCTGCGTGTCTGAGAGCGCTCCAGAAATGCACCAGGCTAGCAAAGCGAGGGGGACACGTTTAGCGGAAAGACCATGCATGAGCACAACAGGACAGGAATCTGAGTCGGTGAAAGGTACGACAGCAGCTTTATAAACTTAGGGCCGCTGAGGTGGGACGTATCAGAACAAGCTGTCGCCGGTCGGAAAAGCTGGAGGCAAGGTGAGTGACATCAGCACATCTGGCTATGGCGGTCATGAGGCAGACTCTAGAGTAAGTACTAAGGGACCGTAGTCACCCACGACACTAATTGATTAGGTCATGGATATATCTGCTTACAGGCTTGGTCATTACGGCGGTCCATACGGTGCTCTGTCCTAGGCGTGAGAGGCCGGTGGCGTGTATCAGTGCCAACGATATGCATTGAAGCTTCGGTGAGAGTACTGTCTGGAGTTACAGTCAGAGTCAAGGTGCACTGGCACCGCTCGAGGCTCAGAACCTCGTATATGGCACAAGGGATCCCTAGCTAGGAGCTGCGGTCGTTAGCTATGTCCCCGGCCCTCGATTGGTACGTCTGAAACCTGGATCGAGGAAATCAGAAAACTGCGCTGAGGTGTGTGCCGATCGGGGTTTAAGCGTAATGCAGTACGGTTGCGCTGCGTTGTGGGAGGAGGAGAGAGGAAAGCCTGGGTCAGCACGTGCGCGTGGCTATGCGGGCGTCGCTCACTAGGCTCGTAAACCAACCTCTAGTTCAGCGGGCGGAAGACAGTCGTTCCTGCTGAATAGAGGCTGGAACTAGGCTCGAACCTCCTGTGAGGAGGGGTGGTGAGGTCCCCCGTGGGAACGTCTGAGTCTGAATATGCCGACGGCACGCCCTCACGTGCGCGTCCTTAGTCGCGTCGGGATGTAGACCCGCTCCTTATACCCGTCCCGCCACAATACCATTCCTTCGTCATGCCAGACCCCCGCGAGATCTCATACGACGAGCTCAAGACCCTTTTGATACAAAAATGCGGCATAGCAAGCCCCCACGACTTCCAGGTCAAACATGGGCTCGATCTTAGTTCACGGCAAGGACTTGTTCCTTGTGGTCGCCCCGTCAATGGGCAAAACAGTGGTCATGGCCGCCCCGATGCCCGCAGCTCAATCAGCCGGTACACAGGGCATAGCCCTGACATGAGAGAAGATATCTTTCAGCAGTGCATGCTCCGCATCGATGCGTTGCTCGTTGGAGCCGCTCGAGGGTGCGGCACTAGACGTTTCAGATGAGGAGAGCTCGCAAGGAAGCTTGCACGAGAAAATGCGGACGGCACGTCGTCCCAGCTGAGACTTCTTGGTAGAGCATGTGATGAGAGATGTGTCGCGTGGATTGGAGTCGAGGGTGTCGTTACAGGGGAGTAGAATGGCGTAGAAAACGCAGGACTAGCAGAAATGGATGACAATGTAGACGGGGGTCGCGAAAATTCACTCTCCGGTGGAGAGATTGGCGTATATCCAGCGCGGAAAGTGCCAAACGGCGAGTATTCTCCTGGCGCGGTGAATGAGTACGGCGCGAAGTGTAATGGCGAGGGCAGCCACTGCGGCGTGCCCGCTGTATTGAGGTGGCATCTTGGCTGGAGGATGGGCCAAAAAAGTCAGCACAACCCTTTGATATATACTGTGTAGCCTAACCTCTTCCGCATTGCCTTCCTCGCGCGAGGCCGGTGTGGTTTTGGCGAGCATGTCCGAGTGCTAGCGTTCGGTCAGCTATAAGTCAATAACTGTCGCAACAAATGTGTAAGCAATCTTAATTTACTGTTACATCCACGTTCATGGCTTCATGATCCGAGCTGTCTTGCGTGATGTCCGTGGCGTACAGAGATGGACCATGCGTGCGTGGTACGAGTTTAAGAGACGCGTCCCAATAGTGCATACAGCCTGCGCGCGACGCATCATGTCTCGATTGGGACGAAGAGCTCTCCAGGCGCCCATGCCGTCGGCATGTTTGGGCTCCGACGTTCCCACGGGGGACCTCACCATCCCCTACTGTCATGAGGTTCCAGTGACAGGGGGTGGTGGTGACCCCGTGGGAACGTCGGAGTTGGAAGATGCCGTCGGCACGAATGCCTTGCTCTCTTTCCAATGTTTCCATCTGCATCGGGATGCTCGCGTCGCGCGTTATGTCAGTCCGGGACGCGTTTCTCGGTCTTCAAGACATACATCATGTCCTTCCAACGTCCAGTAACGCTCGAGGCGATATCAAAAGATAATTCAAGTACTCACGCAGGCCCTGCTCTCAGAACAGAGGCGGTAGCATGTATATATTCGAAATCTCATTCATAACGTCACGTTGGTCGTACAACGCCTGGCGCAAAGTGTCCTCATTGATTGCGAGCGAAGTAAGGTCGTAGGCGATGAATACACGCGCCTAAGATGCAACACTGTCAGAAACTGATATAGTACTTGCCTACTAGTGCGTAGCGTGCTACCTGCTGCTTCGTGAGTATTTTTGAAGGCACAATAACTAGCGCATTAGCCTGTTCTTCCAGCTCCTGGGTGGCAAGCATTGGGACCAC
Organism: Lenzites betulinus; assembly: GCA_022264855.1. Lineage (NCBI taxonomy): Eukaryota > Fungi > Basidiomycota > Agaricomycetes > Polyporales > Polyporaceae > Lenzites > Lenzites betulinus. The sequence goes on along the minus strand of JABYQU010000023.1, from coordinate 463,980 downwards.
AATGACTATAGTCTTGCCGAGACTTGGGGGAGCGACGAGGAATATCTCTTTGCCATGGATGCGACCTAGGCCGTGCTGAACTCGGAATTCGCGGGGCTCTGAGATGCGGCACTCCTCGCGCAGAAGAGACTCAAGCTCCAGGAACGAAAGCGAGGTTGATACAGGCATGAACGTACTAGCTGGTTGGGACGGCGGTCGTAGTAGGTGATCGTCGAAGTGTCCTGGACTTGAAGTTGTCGCGCCCACAACGTCCACCACCGTGCCGGGCTCACGTGAACTCGGCCATGTCAGAATATTCGTGTTCCGACGTTCCCACGGGGGTCACCCGCACCCCCTCTCATTGGAGATTCTAGACTAGTCGCTCACCATTCGCGAGCTCCGGAAGACTCCGGCAGCGATAATATTGCAAGATCACTACAGCTGCGCCGCCACGCTCCTCGACGTCGACGTGGACGGCCTTGTAGCTTGTCCTGTCCTCATAATCTTCGTCTTTACCTGCGTGCATCTTGATTGATCTATATCACACACTATAAACCTCACAACAAAGCCACCCACTGGTGTTCAGGTGCAAGAGACGATGGCTATCATAGGTACCGGTCAAAGGCAGCGGTAACCGGAATCGAAATTGCAATGAGACTCGACAGCACGGAGCCGAGCAAACAGTGCACTACGAGCTTTCCTCGATCTGCTTGGGGACCTCCATGATCCATCAGCTCCATACTATGGCTTGCCTCGTGCCCTATCGATTTGGACTCATCCCCGGTCGCGGCGCCCACATGCAGGAAACACTCGTACATCACCCGGCTCCAGAAATACACTGTCGGCAAGCTCCAAGGTCGACGGCGTACTACGACATTCGTCCGTATCATCGGTGCCGGTGAACATCCAGCACATCTCATGCAAGCTATGCAGATACAATACGTACTACACAGTGACATAGCTCCGCGTCCTTCAAAGGCTCAATGTTCAGTCCTGTTGGGCGGCTTTGATGATGTCCGCCGCTTTCTCTGCCATGCCGTACAGCGAACTTGTCAGATGCGCGCTGATCTGGATGGGCATGACCGACGCGTCAATCACGCGCACGTTGGTCGTGTCGTACACCTTCAGATGCGCGTCGACCACACCTGTAAGCAATTTCATGTTGGCGTCAGCCACGGCGCCCACCCATCGAGCGCGAAAAGGTAACGCGTTCGTGCGAAATGACAGACATACCGCCAAGGTCGCGGCGCATCATGGCGCAGGTCCCGATGGGGTGCGCGACGGACGCGAAGCCGGCGTCGCCCGGTTGCACAATCCACTTCTCCCAGTCTGCGTCGGAGCCGCCATCGCCGTTGTCCGGGACAACTGTGAGCCCTGGCGCAATCTCGCCGACGGACAACGTGCTGCCAGAATTGTTGTCATCTGGAGGTGTGTCTACCGAGAGCTTCTGGGAATTACCTGAGAGGAGGGCTGTGGAGGACTCTGCGGGATAGTCGTGCGCCGGCGATTTGCACTGAGAGGTCGAAGTCAACGCTGAAGTAGTTTACGTTGATACTGGGTTTGATAAACGGGTCATTAGACTGGTGTGAGGCAGAAAGATGTCGTTAGTGCAATGATACAATTTGGACGTCGCTAAGCACGAAAACTCACTATGATAGTCACGTTGCCCCTGCTGAATGGTAGAAGCTGCCAAATGACGAGCGCAGGATCGCTAAGCTACGATGAGCACTTCCACGAGCCCCAGTAACACTTCCGTGACGTACTCAAGAGGACCCAATTCGAAAAACAGCTCGGCGAGCGGTGCTTAATTAGAATGAATACACATCGGCTGCTGTACGGTTTCGATAAATGGAATATGCCAACCGTTGTTTTTGATGATCAGATCTGCTTGAATTTCGAAGATCGTGCGTAGCGCATCCGCGGACAGCGCAGAGCTGGCCTGCGAGGTTGCCCATGTCGGTAAGGAGGATTGTATTGTTCGAACCGCCGTTGCGGCGTTATCCCCGAAGAGCTGGTAGACATTTGGAAAGGCGATGGCGTCCACAGGGCCATCCCCACCAGGGTTGAAGCCGTTGCCTTGCATCACGAGCGTGTTCAACGTCTAGTAATAGACTCTACGTGAGCGATGCTTGGTGTCATGTTTGTGGGCGTCACAAATGCGCTTACCTGTTCTTGAAGGTTTTTACCCATTCCCTTCAGATCTATGATGGGGGGTATACCGAGTGAGGTAAGAACATCGGGGTCACCGACTCCTGAATGTTGCAGGAACACGGGTGTCTGTGTAGCCACAGGGATTATGTCAATAACGTCGAAAGGTGACATTGAATATATATACCTGTATCGTGCCAGCAGAGACGATAACCTCTCGGCGCGCGAACGCTTGATACCGTGCACTACTGCCGTCCGATGCTGCAAACTCTACTCCAGTGGCGGTATATGGAGGCTTCTTTCCATGGAATATCATTTTAGTTGCCATATGCTGTATAAGCAGCGTCCACCCGTTCCGACGGTTCTCCACAGGGGTATAGTACGCTTCAATAGAAGAAGACCGATGGTCGTCGTCATGCCAGTTTATGCTCTGCAGACAAAAGTGGATGAGCATCGGAGGGTGGTAGAACGCCATGTGTGTGTAGACTTCACCAACGGTGTGATCGAGACGCAGTTGGGATTTCCCCCGTTGACGTCTTCACAGTGGGGCATTCCAGTGAGGTTGGCCACGGTGTCTACAAATGCCTTTTGTTGGGGACCACCGTACATTGCGTTCGGGTACGTAGCCTGCACTGGTCCCCGTGTGCCATGATACGATGGTATAGAGGCCGCGCCTTTGGCGCGCTGCTGTGCATTCGGCGCAGAAAATCCCTCCGCCTGCCAGGACCATGATCAGACGCAACTCGCCCGAGTGAGCGTAGAGCGGTATGACGAGGATACCTTCTTCATGTACGTGAACAGGTTCTCCCAGTTCCACCCAATATCTGCTTCTTCGGGCTCAAGTAGCTTAGAGAATGCGTCGTACTGCGCAGCCAAGCCGCGCGTCCAATCGGCGCCATTGATGGAGCTACTGCCGCCAAGTGTCTTTCCCCTGTGAATGTTCAGCATAGTGCTTGACCATGAATAATATTGTAACACGGACCCATGGATTACCTTCCCTTGGTCTGCTGGCCAGGCCCAATCCAGAGGGCCGTTGAATAAGTTTGTAAAATTAAGAATGTTGGCGACATCGGGGTTGGTCCTGTTGTCCCCGCCGACCTCAATCATTAGGATAGTGAGAGAAGAGTTCTCGGCGAGCCGAGCTGCAACAGTGGTTCCGGCAGTGCCACCACCCACTATGATGTAGTCGAACGTTTTCCCGCTGGCCGCAGCCGGGTCAGTGGTGATCCCAGAAGCATGTTCCTGCGTCTTCGAGAGGGCCTCAGAATTGTGCCCGGCTAACAAAGCGAGGGAGACAAGCGAAGCAAAAAGACCATGCATGAGCACAACAGGACAGGAACTTGAGTCGGTGGTAAATATGACGCTACCTTTATAACCTTGGGGCCGCGGAATTTGGTCGTATCAGAACAAGCTATTAGAAGAGCTGTAAACAAGGACAGCAGGATCAGCGCTCAGCACCTGGTCATGGGGCAGAATCCAGAGCAAGCAACGGTATATTAATTATAGGAGACCGCGCCAGATGGAGTAGGTTTATGGATATATCTGGATACAGAGGCTTGGTCATTAGGATGGTCCATGTGCCACTCTGTCCTCCGCGTTAGACAGGCGTGAGAGGCCGGCGGCGTGTATCAGTGCCAACGATATACATTGAAGCTTCGATGAGACTGTCTGTAGTTACAGTACGGTTGCGCTGCGTTGTGGGAGGATGAGAGAGGAGAGCCTGCCAGGTCGGCACGTGCACGTGGCTATGCGGACGTCGCTCACCATTCGCGAGCTCCGGAAAACTCCGGCAGCGATAATATTGATCCAAACGGCTACTCAGCTCTACTCAGTAGCACAGGCTCGATTCTGACACCTATCTCTATCCTGGCTCCGGCTTTCGCGGAACTGGTGTCGATTAGCATTTTAGTCAGTTTGTGCTAATCAGAGTAAGTATGTTCTTGACCTTAACGCGGGTGTTCCGACGCGAAATGCTCTGTCCCAACGCGGCGTTCGTGTGCAAGCCACGATAGCTACAGGTCCCGGTCAAAGGCAGCGGTACCCGGAATCAAGATTGCAGTGAGACTCAAAAGATGTCCGAACGAGGTACAGTACACTATAAATACAAGACAGCACAGTATCAAGAAAGCAGCACACTACGGGCCCGACTCAATCTGCTTAGGGACCTCTACCATCTCCATACTCTGGCTTGCCTGGTGCCCAGGCAATTTGGACTCATCCCCACCCGTGTCGTCCACGGATGCGATTTCCGGCTGGCCGGCCGCTGGCAACGACGCGCCCAGAGACCCAATCACTCCCGCGAATATCAAGGTCCCCTCTTCTCCATCTAGAGCGTCGCGAGAGTTCGAACCCACCGACAGGGTGTTTGCTGCTTGGAGGTCAAGGAGAAAACGGCTGACCAGGATCGCGGTGAGCCTAGAGCAGCGTCAATGTTTGCAGCGAACATCCGCATAGGGTGATGGATATGGGACGTACGGGTCCGTCAAGGCAGTCACGTAGGTCCCCGAGTGATGCGGAGTGATTAACTGAGAGTCGGAGGATGAGAGGAGGGACGTAAGTGACTAGTCGAGGAGTACTGACCGCTATAACGCTAAGCGCGAGGTCGAGGATGCTGAAGCAAAGTAATGCACTAGAAATTGCATCAGTTGTGATAACAGCTCCCACTTATCTCAAACTATCGCACCCAAAGTACATGACGCCTACAGGGAAGTATTGTCAGCCAAGCAGAGCGATGTCAGTGAACATGTCGCGCACCGTCATATAGAAGGACATGGCCAAGTGACCGCCCCGATGACGAGACACCGACTGCTTTCCGTGTCTGGACGACCGTGACGACGACGGCTATGGTGTCCGCCAATATGAGGCAAGTCCTAGAGACGATGACGACTAGCGCAGTGTATTGCTCAGCACATAGTGTTTTAAATTGTCAGATTAACACGCACGACTGTCTTCGGGTCAGTGAACACATACGCAGGAAGATAGTTTCGCCCGAGACTTACATCTCGACTTGCACGCGTGTTATCGATAGCTGAGCTTGACAACCCGTTATGGGGTCGTTCACCCCGGTCAAGTTGAAGCCATATTGGGCCTGTCAAAACAATCAGCATATGGATCCATGAAGCTGCAGTAGTCTGCGTGTACGAAAGCACGTACGAAGTTGGTCGCCACGGGAGCTATTCCAAGCAGGAAAACTAGGATGGCGAGTGGCCAGTTCATTCCGCTCAGCGCGAGAACACGCAGAGCCGCGAAGACTGGAGTAAATGATTATCGGGGAAGGTTCCCTGGGACGATATGTCCGTGCTTGCCTGCCCATGGTATATATTGAATCATAGAAAACGCGGCTTGAGCTTTCGTAAGAAGTGCACAGCTGGCCCCCAACAACACGTGTTAGCAATTAGGACTTCTCACCACCATCTGGGAAGGTACCTCTGCAAAGACGTAAGTCCGTTTACACCTTGTCATCACGGAGAGACCTACAGTGTCCGAAAGATGGGCAAAGGTGATTGCACCCAAAACATCATAGCAAATGAGTGTGGTGTACCGAGTGAAAAAGTAGATCGCCGAGGCCCCTGTGAGGCTGCGCGTCCAGAATAGTTCTATCTCCCGGTCGAGAGAGATCAAGTAGTCGTAGAGCAGGAAGGCTGGGTTCCAGAAGGTTAGTGCATGCTTAACTGTGTAATCTTGGCACGCGCGTACCAAGTACAGGAAACTCGACGCAGTTAACGGTGAAACTGGAGTACCAGGGTGCTTAGTGAGCAGAATAACCAGTAGCACCAAAGAGTCAGACACGTACCTGTCATGAACAATGGAAACAATTTCAGCCGCAGTCGGTCCGCCTGAGGCGTCGGACATGATGATGGGGGAGAGCAAGAGATTGCTAGCTGTAGAAGAAGCACTGCCAGCTATAGACACCGTCGACAGAATCTGTCTCGATTCACATCAGTACATAAGCACTAGTAAGGCACCTCCGCCAGTTTGGATCAGTGCGAGGTTCGTGTCGGGATGGTGATGATTAGGCGGACAGAGTCCGATTCATGAGAAGTTCCTGAGCTGCACGGACCGGGCCCCTCCGGAAACAGTAGGCAGTTTCGTCGTGGTGTTCACGGTGTGCGAACTCAGTCAATAAGATGCACGCAGGTAAATATGAATATCACGATGACAGGACGAGCTACAACAAGGCCAAGAGAAGGCCGTCCGCGTCGACACCAAGGATCGTGGCGGCGCACTGCAGTAGTCTTGCAATATCCTGCCGGAGTTTCGCGGAGCTCGCGCAAATGGTAGGTAAAGTGTAGGTAAGCGATGTCCGCAAAGCCACGCGCGCGTGCAGTGCACGTGCCGACCTCCTCTCCTCCTCCCGCAACGTCAACGCAGCGTAAGTACTGTACTGACCAGTCAACGTCACGCTTAGACCGCGGTCGACACGCGCTTCAGTGCAGTTTTCTGATTTTCTCGGCTCAGATGCCAGACGTACGAATCGAGGGCCGGGAACTTGGCCCCACCGGAGTCATGAACTCGGACCGCAGCTCTCAAGTTTACTAGCTAGGGACTCCTTGCGCCATATACGAAGTTCTGAGCCTCGAGCGGTACATCGTTACTCCGACTGTAACTCCAGACAGTATCATCGGGGCTCAATGCACATTGTTGACGCTAATACACGCCGCCGGGCTCTCACGCCTGTCTAACACAGAAGACAGAACACCGTATGGACCGCCGTAATGACCAAGCCTCTGTAACCAGATATATCCATGAACCTAATCAATCAGTGTCGCGGGTGACTATGGTCCCTTAGTACTTACTCTAGAGTCTGCCTCATGACTGCCGTAGCGCTGATGCCACTGACCTTGCCTCCAGCTTTTCCGACAGCTTGTTCTGATACGCCCCATCTCCGCGGCCCAAAGTTTATAAAGGTGCTGTCATACCTTTCACCAACTCAGATCCCTGTCCTGTTGTGCTCATGCATGGTCTTTCTGCTAAACTTGTGCCCTTCGCTTTGCTAGCCTGGTGCATTTCTGGAGCGCTCTCAGACACGCAGGGACACGTTTCTGGCATCACCACTGACCCATCCGCAGCAAGTGGATTAACGTTTGACTATATCGTTGTAGGCGGCGGCACGGCGGGGACTACTGTTGCAGCTCGACTCGCTGAGAACTCTTCCCTCACGATCCTCACGATTGAGGTTGGCGGCGACAACAGGACCAACCCCGATGTCGTCAATGTCCTCAACTTCCCGAACCTGTTCAACGGCCCTCTGGACTGGGCCTGGCCGGCAGACCAGGGGAAAGTAATTCACGGGTCAGTGCTCTGACGAACATAATTGCATCGATCTCCCATGCTGCGTGCTGAATTTTCTCAGTGGAAAGACTCTTGGCGGAAGCAGCTCCATCAATGGCGCAGACTGGACGCGTGGTTTGGCTGCACAGTACGACGCGTTTTCTAAGCTTCTGGAGCCCGAAGAGGCCAACGTCGGGTGGAACTGGGACAACCTGTTCGCGTACATGAAGAAGGTATGCTCGCTACTAGTATGTCGAGCTGCGTCTGATTACGGTCCCAGGCGGAGGGATTCTCCGCGCCGAATGCACAGCAGCGCGCTAAAGGCGCAGCCTCTATTCCGTCGTATCACGGCACGAAGGGCCCGGTGCAGGCTACGTACCCGAACGCAATGTACGGCGGCCCCCAGCAAAAAGCGTTTGTGGATACTGTGGTCAATCTCACTGGAATGCCCCACTTCAAAGACCTCAATGGGGGCAATCCGAACTGCGTCTCAATCACGCCCTTGGTGAATTACATGCGTAGAAGTTGTGTATAGTTCCATCGATGCTGATCTAGTCTTGTCCGTAGAGCATAAACTGGCATGCCGACGACCACCGGTCGTCTGCAATTGAGGCGTACTACACTCCTGTGGAGAACCGTCGGAAGGGGTGGACCCTGCTTATCCAGCATATGGCAACTAAAATAATATTCGATGGAAAGAAGGCCCCATACACCGCCGTCGGGGTTGAGTTTGCAGCATCGGACGGCAGTGGTGCACGGTATCAAGCGTTCGCGCGTCGCGAGGTCATCGTCTCTGCTGGCACGATACAGGTAAAGATATTCAATGTTACTTTTTGATATTATTGACATGATCCCGGTGGGTACACAGACACCCGCGTTCCTGCAACATTCAGGAGTCGGCGACCCCGATGTTCTTACCTCACTCGGTATACCTGCGATAATCGATTTGAAGGGAGTGGGTAGAAACCTTCAAGAGCAGGTACGCGCGTTGTGACGCCCACAAACACAACACCAAGCACCGCTCACGTAGAACGGTCAATTACTAGACATTGAACGCGCTCGGGATGCAAGGCAACGGATTCGATCCTGAGGGCGATGGCCCTGCGGACGCCATAGCCTTTCCAAATATCTACCAGCTCTTCGGGGATAACGCCGCAGCCGCGGTTCGAACAATACAATCTTCCCTATCGACCTGGGCAACCTCGCAAGCCAGCTCTGCGCTGTCCGCGGATGCGCTACGCACGATATTCAACATTCAAGCAGACCTGATCATCAAAAACAACGGTTGGCATATTCCTTTTAATTATCGAAACCGTACAGCAGCTGACATGCATTCTTTCGCTTTAGCTCCCCTCGCTGAGCTGTTGTTCGACGTGGCTCTTCCCGAGTACGTTGCAAAGGATTACCAGCGCTCGTGGAAGTGCTCATGTAGCTTAGCGATCCTGCCATCGTCATTTGGCAGCTTCTACCGTTCAGCAGGGGCAACGTGACTATCATAGTAGGTTTTCGTGTTTAGCGATGTCCAAGTTGTGTATCACGCTAACAGTATCTTCTGCTCCTCCCACTAGTCCAAAGACCCGTTTATCAAGCCCAGTGTCAACGTGAACTACTTCAGCGTAGACTTTGACCTCTCAGTGCAAATCGCCGCCGCACGCCTTGCGCGCAGAGTCCTTCACAGTCCTCCTCTCGGGTAAGTCCCACCAACTCCCTGTAGACGCACCGTCATATAACGGAAACTGTGCCAGCACGCTGTCCGTCGGCGAGATCGCGCCAGGGCTCACAGTCGTCCCGGACAACGGCGACGGCGGCTCCGACGCAGACTGGGAGAAGTGGATTGTGCAACCGGGCGACGCCGGCTTCTCGTCCGTTGCGCACCCCATCGGGACCTCCGCCATGATGCGCCGCGACCTTGGCGGTATGTCTGTCGCTTCGCACGAACTCTCTACCTTCTCGTGCTCGGTGAGCGGGCGCCGGCTGACCCTACCTTGCTTACAGGTGTGGTCGACGCGCATCTGAAGGTGTACGACACGACCAACGTGCGCGTGATAGATGCGTCGGTCATGCCCATCCAGATCAGCGCGCATCTGACAAGTTCGCTGTACGGCATCGCGGAGAAGGCGGCAGACATCATCAAAGCAGCCCAGCAGGATTGTTAGTACGCGAAGGTAGCCAGGCAAGGTTTGAGTGCTGTTTGCATCGCTTGGTTGTAGTGTCTCACTAACGACAAATAGCCCGCGCAAATATCTGCGTCAAAGCGAATGACATATGCATCGCTCGATTACACAATATCAAGAGCACAGAAGTCATTACAATGTTACATAGCAGAGCCGTTACATGGGCTTGTCGGGCCCCGAGATAGTACAGCAAGTGTTTACGCATAGCTCGCTTAGAACACTGCCAACAATATGATATCAGCCATATTCCTCGACAACAGAATATGCGAAGGGGCCTACCGCGGAGGCTGTAGCTCGGACCATCGTCATTGTCGTTGAAGTTCGCCTGGCAGCGCACTTGCCCGCCCGGAGGGCACGTGAAAGGCAGCGTGTTCGTGCCACTCTTCTTCGCGATCTGCGTCGTGTCGTCCGGGTTCTGTCGCAAGCAGGGTGTCAGCTCCATCACCGTATCGACACAAGCCAAGGCATAGCGTACGTCAACTTCGACAGACCCGATCTTGCTGGTATCGCCGGGAAGACAACCGGTCTTGTCTGTCACCTGGCAGGTCCTACATGATTGAAGATTTGTAAGTTGCGTATTCTGGAGGCGGAAGGACGTGTTAGACCCACTTCTGCGTGCCCGGGGTGCACGACGCCGTGATCCACCAGATAAAGTGGCCGTCGCCGAGCGGGCCCGTCGAGCCACACCCGGAACGCTTGGCAAGCTCGATGCTGCCGTCGCCGGAGCGGGCGACGAGCGACGAGTCTGCAGCGGGGGATGGAGTGGCGGAGACGAGGGCGAGGGAGGTGACGAGAGCGAGGATGGCGGAGAAGCGCATATTGGTAGCGGTGGGTAGGTAAGAGTGCGAGTGGTGAGGTGCTTGGTCGAATATGCTTGAGAGGCTGGTGGAATGAAGATGGTCCAGCGACGATGTGGGGGTTTATATACGTTTTACCATCCCTCAGGCGTGTGCTGGACTTGTCTGCTCGAGCACCCAAGTCTCTGCCCCCGTGGACGCTTCCGTAGCCTGGGCGCACAGTCCTTTCGTCTCGAGCGTTCGTCCGGTACCCACAGCGTCTGAGAATTCAATGTATCGAATAAGCACTCCACCTCACTCTGTTTCATGGTCTGGTAAGCGAAGAGGACTCCACCTTCGAGCTTGACTTAGCCTTACACAAGTGACCTCTCCGGTCTGCGAGGGGACCCACTTGCTGCCGATGGAACTTCACCGGAGGTATCATACCTCGCCGCGTATGTGGGGTGGTGACGCGATGCAGTACTTGATCACTGTCGTTTTCCGACCGACGTCGGGTGAACATGGCAAACATTGAGCAGGCTTATTGCTCAACATGCAGCCAGCGGACGCTCCCCACCGTTCGAGCTGTAATCGAATCAGCAGTGTTTCAAAGTCCCGCCACATCGACCTGTACATACAGGAATGATCATAGTGGATACAAATGTGTATTTGAGCTCACAGCTTACCTCAGTACACTCCCCATATTGTTGATGAACCATCGTTGTGCGTGGGCGTCCCCCGCTGCGTGTGCGGAGAGGTGACGCCATACCAAGCCTACCTGCAGTGCATCGTCCGATCGACGTCGGGCGTCGATGTGAAGGTCGTCGCGAAGCAGCATTGTGGCACGCCGCCATGCGCTGCTGACCGTCAGCGAGCTGGCTTTGGGGTTCATTTTGGGCGTTCGGCCGCAGCTAAATTGGAGTGGAGTAAGTGTCCGGTGTGCACAGCAGTAGGGATGTTTCTCACCAATGCCGATCAGGCGTTAGCCAGAGCTCACGGCTATGTGCGAGGAAGTCAGCTGTTCTCGGGCGCAAATCGTAAGGCGTACGCAAGGCCACTTCGTATGTTGTGTCCTGCTGAGATAATGGATACATGGCAGTCGACGGGCGACCTGCGCAACAGCTGGGAGGCTGTATACCTCTTAGCACCGAGACCCTAAACCTCCACAGTCGACATCCCTAGTTCCGCGTGCCGAGGTCAGCTCTATGGATGTCTCCGCCAGGACGGCATCCTGCTCGAACTGGCGCCCGTCTTTGTTGCGGGATTCCGAGGCCTGGTGGTCGGCCTCGTCGTCCAACGTGCCGTCCGGGTCCAACTCTGACGAGTCGTAGTCAGAATGGCTTATGAGGGACTCTCCGATGGACCCAATCACGACGGACGCAAACCGCAGCGTGTCGTGTCCGGTGCCTGCACCGCCCGTCGCCCCGTCGTCATAGGAAGGGTGCGCGCCGTTCCCCCGTCCGGCCTGGTTGGCGCGTTGGAGGGCAAGGAGGAAGCGCCATATGAGGATAGCGGTGAGGCTTGAGTAGACGGGGGATAACAGGTGTGAGATGGTGTATCGCATGAAGAATTCGTGTCAGATACGGCGTACTCACGGGTCGGTCAGGCCTGTCACTATACTGTTGTTTGCATATGGGCCTATCATCTACCGATGTGAATGTAAACTATGGATGTTTCGTGGTCCTGGGGAATACGGGAAGCGGCGGAGATACGTACAGACATTACGGACAGTACGAGGTGGATGGTGTTGCAAATGCTGACGATTCTTTAGCGATACACGCGAATTTTGAGCTAGATAGTGGTGCCGAAGTCAGCTTCGCAGACTCACAGGAAGTATATTGTCCCTGGGCATATTCAACGTCAGCCAAACAAAACAGCGACAATTAACACAATCAGCTAGAGCGAGACATACCATTATACATGAGCACTTCTGACAGCGTAGGTACGAGCCCAGATATGTTGTGGCCCCTGCCTCTGGTCCATGTCCTCCAAGTGATGAAAACGACTATCATATCAGCGATGATGACGGGGCCGCGCGCTAATGGGACACCTGTAACGCGATGTCATGAGCTAGATGATGTGTGATAGCAAACGCGGTGGTACCCCTGAGAGATACAGTGAATAAGACAATTAGACGCGATGAAGTAAGTCACTTACATGATTTTCCATGAGAAGGGCGTTTCGACGGCGCCGCAGCCGAAATATGGATCGTTTGCTCCAGATAGGTGCTCGCCGAACGCCTGCCACTTACGATAAAGTATCATGGACGATGCCACGTTATAAGAAACTATACCTGCGCTTACTATATTCACGATGAAAGGGGTGAGGCCCATGACGAAGACCAAAATGCCCAAAGACCAATTCATGCCACTCAGCGCGATGGCTCGTAGCGCAGAGAATGCTAAGCGACGGGGATAAGCATGCGCGTGCCGTCCGAGACGTGAAGACATACCCGCCCAGAAAGGGAGTTGACTTATGTCAATCGCAGCCTGTGTTCTTACGAGCCCTGCGCAACTGGGACACGGACGTATACGTGACAATCTTGATATTGGTGATGTGCATGTGAAGAGCAACTTACGTCTGTAGCCTAACGGTTAGATATCGGAGATACAGAACATGAGCAGCAGTTCACGACGTACGCGATCGGACACATGAGGAACAGATAGCAGCTCAAAGATGAAGCTGAGAATGGCCGTGTATCTTGTTCCGAGGAATAAGATGGTCGCGCCGGTCACTTTGCGTCGCCAAAACAGGTCGATTTCTTGGTCGAACGTCAAGGCAAAGTCATACACAAGGAGGGCTTGGCCCGCCCGTAGGGTCAGCCTCGCCTTCACAGGCATGTGTAATCGCGCGTGACTCACCGCCTGCCCCCATAAACAGTCTGGTTGCTTCAAGACTGCACGACACAACGAGAGGTGAATTGAAATCCCCACCTGAGCCACAGGAGAAGTCCATACCTTATTGTGTATGAGGCGATCAACTGGGCAATAGCGTCAGTATCAGACATGGTAGAGCGGTAAGGATGCTCACAGTGGACAGCGTGGACATGCGAGATATATACCAGATCGTATGCATCCTTGCAGCCATGCGCAAGCAGTCTGTATCTCTACGGCCATCAAATCCCTGCTGTGATGCCTCCCGGGCCAGCTACGAAAGTATGTGCGCCGGGACCGATGGCTTCGACATACTGCGATCAGCATCTTCTTGTGGGCTTCTCATAGGTTAGGCTGAACGGGATCAAATGTATTCTGTCAGGCGCCCGTATATTGCGGCTTCTCTGTCCCCTCGTGTGCCCGTAGGAAAGAGTGGTCACAGGTACACCATGACTTGACATACGTCTCAATGGGAGAAGGTTGCAGAGGAGATCTCATTGATGGATTCGAGCGGCCCGCCCCCCTAAGCTTGACAGCTTAACAGTTTGCGATCCTGATGGACCAGCGGCGGTGAATAACCATTGAACGGGTAGCTAGCAGCAATGTAGCCATAAGTATCTGTAGAATAGATATTGAACACTTCAGCATGACATGCACATGTGCGATGCATGGGCAATTACTGACCGGGGACTGTTCTGGCGAAGACAAAAAGAGCAGACTTTCAGTTCGGACAGAGCTTTGAGCTCTCCACACATAGGAATAAATACAACCAGGTCGTCTCTTGACTTTCAGCATAGAGTGAGCGAGGCCCGGCCGGTGGTCTAACATGGTACATCTTAATACAATCCACACACCGCGGGGGCTAAGTTCCTTCCTCTCCGTCCGACGAGCGTTCACTTGAGTTCTTCAGATCGTTGTACTCCTGCACCCGTCGCCGAATCTCCTTCCGCCTCTCTTCCCCGTACTCGCGTGCCTCTCGACGCGCCTGCGCGAGGTTCTTCGCTGCTGATACATGCGCCTGGTACGATGCACTATACCCCGGCCAAACAAGCGCGGGACCTAATCCAGCACCGAGTGCCTACTCGGCGTGAGCCGCCGTGAGTAGACCGAGCGAATACGGGGCAGTAGATACGCACAAGTATGCCCACGAAGAGGATGATCCTATCCTTCCATCGGTCATCGGCACTGGCGGACCACTCCGGACCCCGCGGATATGATTGAGTTCGCGACGCCTCGTACGCAGCGCGGGCACGTCTTCGCCTGTCCAGCTCCGCGCGATATATATCAACCGGGCCGTTCGTGCTGGTACATTTTCCCCGTAGAGTGTCGTAAGCAGCAGTGATAGACTGAAAGCGGCAATGCCGGACAGAAGGCGAAAGGTTGCGTCCGTGGGGAGAGTCAGGGTGGTGTATCCGCACTAACTCATAGTCTACAACGAGTCAGCGGAGGTGGGTTCGTTTGCACGGCCATCAGCTCCTCACATCTAGATTTGATTTGTTGCTGAGTTGCTCCTGCAGAAAGATGGAATATTTGGTGAGGGGTCGGGTGGGCGTGGACAGGAAATGGGTAAGTTGAAGAGCTAGTAGTGGAAGCACAGCGAGAGCCCCGAGGAACAAGCCTAGATGAGTGTCTGAAGTTCATAGAGACCGCCTCAGGATCTCTGCGAGCAAGACCCTCCTCAGCATAGATGACTGTTGTTGGTAAAGGAGGTCAAGTTGGACATAGTATTAACCGGCTCAGGAACGCCGATGCATCATAACCTTAACCCACGTAGTACACACTATTAGTAGATTTGTAAGTTCGTTACTTGATGTTATATCTTTCAGGCGGAAAGTAGTCCAACTTAGTTGCGCAAGCTACTTCACAGGAGCCGAGTCCTAGTCGAATTTACGACCTAGGCCAGACGAGAACACCCTACGCCTCGATTACTTTCTTATTTACAATATCTGTCAATAGAGTCTAGACGGCATGAGAGCTGAGGGAGACATATCGCTTTCAGGTCGGCCGTCTAGGGAAACCCATGTTATCCGGGGGATCTAGCAGTCCTACACGGCAGTCAGTCTCACACATCCAACAACGCCGGATCGACTGTGAGCACCCACCGCCGTCAATAAGTTTCCGAGCGGCCGCTGGCAGCTCAGAGGTCCACAGTCTCTTATACGCCTTCAAGCAAGCGGGGCTAAGCGTGCGCGTCCGGACGCGGAAGATATCACCTTTACGGTACGGGCTATCATGGGCGATGTCGACGAAGATCTCGGCGCCCTCGCGCTCTGCAAAAAGCGGCCAGTCGTGCTCGTGCTCCTTGTCCGGAATTACTCTCGGACGGAATGCGCCGACGTCGATCCAAGCTGGGTCCCCGTCGTCCCTCATGATGCCTGGGTGTGGATTGGCTGACCCCGTTCTGCAAAACTCCCGATGGATGGTCCAATGCTGGTAAGCACCATCAGCTACTTTGCGGACAAGGGTGACGGACGCTCGTGTGACATACCCGACGTTGGCAGAACTCGCTGCAATAGTGTGGCTTCTCGTCCGCAGGACAGCCGCCCGCACATCGTCTGAGAGCCCCTCTGCTCATGGCCTGAATGTCACACCCGTCGTTGGCACAACGATACCAATTGGGCCGTGGCGCTACCTTGAGAAGACGGGCAAGCTCTTGTTTTTGGAGGCGCGTGAGGTATTCCTCATACGCGTCCCATAAAGGTTTCAGCTCCTTGAACTTCTGCGTCGCGCGCAAGTCGACGCCAGTCCGCGCCTTGGTCGTCGCAAGCCACCGGGCGAGATTGATGGCGACGGGCGGAACGAACCCGCTCTTGGCGCACACGTTTGCGGAAAACGCGGCGTTGTAGATGATGTCGGGGGACTGCACGGCCGCACTGGGGGGGACGAGCCAGTATGCGTAGAAGTAGTGGTACGCGTTCGCAGCGAAGGCGCGGAGTTGGTTCTGGTAAGAATGATTCTTGATGTTGTCGAACTCGTCGTCTTGATTGGGTCCATTGACTTTGACAAGGCCGCAAAGGAGTCGTAGGAACTCGCTCAGTTCCCCTGCAACTCTTGTAGTTATGTCGATTTCGCAGAAGGACAAGGTTCTGCTCCCATAACAAATCAGCATCAAGCCATTAGCGAGCTTACCGTGTAAGGAGACCACTCGAGGATACCCCGAAGAGTGGGCCAGAGAATCACGCGTACCGTATACAGTGCTCAAGCATCATGTCCGCATCCTGCTGCTGCACCCCACGCTTTATACGATGGGCCGGGAAGGCCTTAATTCTCTGCTGTAGACTGGTGTACAGCTCACGGAAGTCAGGTGGTTGGCGATAGTCATAGAATAGCTCTTCGTGCAGCAAAACGTAGTATTCGAAAGATTCAAATCCTCCAGGATAGAGCTCTTCCGGGAAGTTGATCGATATCTCGTGAACCAGAGGCATTAAAGAAACACCCGGGGCAGAGTGGGTATATAGACAGGTGTTGGAAGCAAGCGTCGAGCAGCTGTTGACTGGCAGGTTGTAGCGCAAGGATGACTAGCTCGTAAAAGAGGCCTAGGCCAAATGTTGTAGTAACTCGCAACTCTAAGCGAGACCTCCGAAATCGTTCAGTAGCGTATCGGCATTCGCCGACGATTCAGACGCCCGTCCGGGCTGGCCTTAGGCTGGCGGTGAACGCGACCTCCACGCTCCTTAACGTTTAACTCTGACCGCGACGACGATGGCGAAATCCACGGGATGGGATCCTGTTCTGATTATTGCACAGGCGAGTGGCTATCGCACAATACGGCCCTAACCCATCTTACACACCATCAGATTGTATCACTGCAAACGCTGCACTACATAACGCTCTCACTCCTCATCCCACCATTACTTGTCATGTTCGCGGAGCCGGGACCTATGGAATATGAAGGGGGCGCAGCTAATGTTGGTATGCCTCACAATGAGACTCTTCTCGCGTTATACTCAATCAAAGCATCGAAGGGATGATCATGGACTGGCGAGAAATGGCAGGACGGCCAACAACACGTGCGTTGCCGGGCGAAGGTCCTTGGAGGTCCCTGAACTCGGTCTGGAGTGGAGGCCGGGAAGTCGGGCTTGGTTCTTCCCCACAGGCCACGTTCAGGCATATAGACCCTATCCGATGTTGGATCATCGCGATATGTTGGATGGCGGCTTCCGTGGCGGAGTGCGTCTTCTCGCTTATTCACTGCGTCGATGGAAATCTTACCTTGCCCCACCAGCGTGTACTATCTGTATGCGCTTATCCGAAGACCACGATTGATTCTAGATTTCTCCGTCACCCTGCTGTTCAACCACCTCGTCCTCACGACCTACTACTCCGCCGCAATCCCTATATCGCCGTTTTTCTGGCTGGTCACAGGTCTCAGCACCGCCGCCACCGTCATTTTTGCGGAACAGCTGTGCGTAAAAAGGGAGATGAACGAGGGCCTCGTGGTGGCAGCAGCGCCCGACGCCGGCGATAGTGTGGAGATGGGTAGCTTGCTCAGGGAGGACTGATCCTGCGGCATGCATTTTGGATGTGAGTGGACGCTTGACCTTCATTAGGACGCTCATAGATCTCCGCCAGGGATTATTGTATGCTACCCCTTAATTTCTAGTGCATTTCGTTGCTATCTTTGCCTCAGAGGTTACCCATTATGGCTCAACCCGTCACATTTCTCCACTTGCAGCCTTACGACGAGATGATCCGCATACAGTGTAATACTCCGCGGATGGATCGGTATTCTCATTGGTGATGGACAACTCACACGCTGGAAGCCTCTGGACACGTAACGTCGCGATTCTTTGGGCGGGCACTAAGATTTACGGCCATACAACGTGTTCTTGATATTCTGCAGATACGAGGCCTCTCGGCGGATCCGATCGCCCACATAACCCCGCAGTCGCACAAGCGTAGCGCTCGAATGCGGTGAGTGTATACGGTTTGGTACCACTTACTCTGATGCTTCTTAGCTGATGCCAAACTGCGCCAGGTTTATCCTATCACGAAGTGGTTCAAAGTTCGATGCAGCTGACCGGAACAACTACGCACGCCGCATTGCGTGGTTGTTGGTGGTTCCGTGTGTAGGGCAAACCACATTCTCGCTCCCCCACTGAGAATTATGTGTTGTGCAGTTCTACCGAGTGCGCGCCATTAAATCGACCCTCGGGCTCGTGCGGACTTTATCACGGGTCCAAAAGGACCCGCAGCCATCGAGCGTCGCGGTGAGTGATTGAAGCCGTAACTGACGTATACCTACCTTCCTTATACCAAACACGTTGAACTCAAGCTATCGGCCCAGTCCAACATTGTAAGTCATAGCCATGGAGATTAACTAGGAGCCTCGAGCGCACCAATCAGGCTACAGCACAGTAATCGCGATGCGGCCTTGTAGAATGATCGACCACGTTTTTGATTTCTCTCCATAGATATTTCCCTTGAAATGGCGCCCCTTGGTCAGCTACTACGGTCGCAGCTCGGCTCATGTTCTCGGCGAAAATACAAAGCGACAGCGCCGTAGTTGCCCTACCAAGCTGTTTCTGCTGGTCTCGACCGCATGGCAGGTCTCTGCGGTCCCACCACGCCGTCACCCTCGTTCCTGCTTCTACTTCCGATGTCGGTGCTAGTCTGTCCTTGGATTCTAGGCTCTGGGGCTCCTTCTGCATGGCCTAGCTTCTTGGCTTGCTGACGCTCTCACCACAAAGGACGGCGATCGTCGCTCATCAAGATGTCCGTCAATGAACTTCTGTGAGTGGCTAGTGCTGGAGCTTCGTCGTTCTCTATTGTTCGATCTAGTAGGTAAGGCAGCACCACCCTCCGCGGACACGAGCTCGACCTGCCCGGTTGATCTGTACGCTTGGATCACTGGGTATAAACTCCGCGTTATATGGGCGTATCTGGAATCTGATCATTACTTCATAAGTCAAATGGCAGCACGAGGCTCGAGAACTGCGGTCGGAGGTGAATAACAGTGGAAGAATACAAACGGCTGGCTCACAACCCCGTAACCCTAGCTGACACCGCCTTCTATGTTTTCGTCCCGGTGGACCGTGAGTTACGCCGACAGGAGTGGAAGGATGGGCCTCGTTCGCTGCTAGTCACAGGTACCGTGTTGTCTCGCGTTCCCTATGACATAACGGCTCTCTGAGCGAAGTTACTGCTTAGAGTGGACCCGGAGCGGGTGCGTCGATGATTGGAGCCTCGTAGAGGTAAGTCGCGCATCGTACACCCGCTCTCTTACGTGTGACGGATCGAGTTTCCTCCCGAGCGCGCACGATTCGGGCAACTTTCGCCCGACAAGGGCAGCGGTCCTCACGTCCGCCGTGCAAGCTGCGCTCATCGCGCTCCGCGTTTTCCTACACGGTGCAGGGCTGAGATGCGAATCTGCCCCTGGGATTTTGATTCCCGCAAACGTACGTGTAGAGCGAAGCGTTGCCTGATTCCGCCCGAGGCAGCTCACGGCCGGCAGCTTCAGTGTGAGCAGCGCAGAGAGGATGCGGCTGGGTTCTCAGTTCGTCTTCCATTCCGCTGCTGCAGCGTCGTCATGCGTGCTAACGACGCCGGTGGGGGGCACAGAACCTGGCGCGTTTGCTATGCGAATCAGCATTCTCAGCCCGCCATGTGCTCCTCGCAGCCGACAGGAGTCTGTGTGGGAGTAATTGATTGGAGGCGTCGTCTGCGCTGGGAGTCGGCAGGCGAGGCAGGCCGGACCGATTTCCCGCAGCGCGTCCATCGCCGCCTGCACGCAGCCGCCGCCGCTCGCGTCGCCGCGGTGCCCGTCGCTGCCGCCGCCGCCTGCGGGCGCGCGGTGGACGTGTGCGCGCGGCGCGGTGACCCTGGTGAGCAACATGCGCTCCGCGACATCGCGACAAGGGGGCGAGCGCCGAGGAGAAGAAGTCGCTGCCTGAGAACCCGTCGGCGACCGCGCGTGGACAGAAACGTCAGGCGGGGGAGGGCCAGCGAGCGGGCTGATCGCCAGGTCCACGGATGACTATAATAGCGGGGACACGAGGCACATTTAGGTTCGCGAGCGGGCTGGAAAGGGCATGCATCTTCCGCGGCGACGGCTAGCGAGAGCACGGCTCTCGCACTCGGTCGGGGTGGTAAGGAATACGTAGGGTCTCAGCGGGAGCCCTTGCGCGCGGCGATGGCTGGTGGCGTCGCGACATGCCCGCGTTTCCCGCAAAGGCAAGTCAGACTCAACTCCGCCCCAGGGCTGCGCGACTTATCGTGCGCATTTCTGTCCGACAACCATACGCGGTCCAATCTCCAGATCCGCCGCCTGTAGAATGCCTCCTTCCGAACATCCGGGCCAGATCTGTGTCAGGCTCGTAGGCGCGCCGGGGGCTTATGCGTCTTTCTCTCAGACGATCTGAGGCACGAGGCTCCGAACGGGGTTATAAACCCTCCCCGGCCCTCGCCCTTTCCGTCTTCGCTCTCGCCCCTCGCCCTCTCCACCGTCGACGACATGCAAGCCATCAAGAACCTGCTCTCGCCATTGGCCTCTGGCAACAGCAACCCCATCCAGGACACGCTGGTACGAGCCCCGCATCTGCCCCACGTCACCGCGAGCACGCTCTCATGCCGTCTGGCCCGCACAGAAACTGGTGGTCATCGGTGGAACCGTAGAGACCGCGCGCAGAGCGTCCGTGTCGGCGTGGAACGGTTTCATTGACTGTGAGAACTTCTATCGCCGCCCGCTGCCGCCGCTAACCGCCTCTGTCCCCGCAGCGTTCTTCCTTACGGCGCATTTCAGCCAAGAAGACTATCCGTATGACTGGTGCGTAGGCGTCCGGTGCCAATGCGGTCCCTGTACATTCACTGACAAACTCCGCGCGCTAGGCTTATGCATTGGCTGTCGAAGGCAAGTGCCCTGCTGACTTCCCAGCACAAGTGCTGCCGAGCTGACACGGGCGCACGGATATAGCAACCTGCCTGGGGGCGCAGCCGCGATTTCGACATCACGACGCGCTCGGTGAGCCGCCACGGCCTCCAGCAGAAGACGACGGGGGATCTGGAGGACGAGGAGGAGGAGGAAAGCGCGGAGTTCAGCCAGGGAGGCGGGCGCAAGCGCAAAGGTGAGCGTGTGGCTAATGTGCCTCCCCGACCATGCGCGCCGTGAGCTAACGGCCTGCCCGAACAGTCGCGATCGTGCCGAGTATGGGTAAGAGCATCAGCGCGCACTCGCGTCTACATGACATCACGCTGATTACTTCGCCGCCATCATTACGCTAGATACCACGCACACCATTTACTACCGCGGGCACTGGCTTCGGGTAAGTAACGCTTCATCTTCCGCGTCTTCTGATATCCGCCCGACAGGCTCTGATTCATTTCGCAATTTCATTAGATAACGCGTACGAAGCGCTTCCAAGACTACGGGTCCTACGCCGAACTCAAAATAAGGTATGTCCACGGGCTGTCAGTGCGGGGTACGGGCGAACTGAGAGGCCGGCGCAGCGTTGTCGCCCGCAACAACGACATTCTCAAGAGGCTCGTTTTGGAAGCTAAGCGTGAGTACGAGAAGGATGCGGAACACCGCGTGCACATCTACATGGCAGACACGTACGTGATCTCGCGTCGTCGGCTCTTCGGCGCACCATTGACTCACCTGTTCCGGTCCAGTACGTACGGATGCTGGCGCTGGAATGGCGCGCGCCAAAAGCGCCCGATGAGCTCCATCGTGCTCGAGCCGGGCGTGAAGGACATGGTCCTTGCCGACTGCAAGGACTTCCTGTGCTCCGAGGACTGGTAAGTGCTCCCGTGTCCTACACGAGACGGCGCTGACGGCATTTGTGCGCAGGTATGCTGAGAGAGGTCAGACGCATGTCTATCAAGGCCGACGGCGGGTGCTAATTGGGTGACAGGCATTCCGTTCCGACGCGGGTATCTGCTGCACGGCGTGCCCGGCAGGTACGTACGGCACTCCATCTGACAGAACCGTACACCTAATCTCCACATGCAGCGGGAAGACATCACTTATCCACAGTTTGGCTGGCGAGCTCGGTCTCGACATTTACGTCGTCAGCCTCTCCTCGAAGGGGTGAGACCTTCCTGTTTGGACGATGGAATAGACACTTACGGATTGGTCAGGATGAGCGACAATAAGCTGACGACGCTCATGGGTAACGTACCATCGAGGTGAGCGCTATAGTCTGGTGACCGCCGGCGGAATTACTGACATTGTACCACTACAGATGTATTTTGCTTCTAGAAGATCTGGATGCTGCGTTTACGCGGGGCATTTCCCGTGATGAGAGCTCTACGGGAGCGCCCCTCAGCAGCACGTCCTCGAGCAGCTCGTCGTCTTCCAAAGCCAAGAAGGACGAGGACAGCGATGGTTCAACGCTCAGTCTGAGTGGTCTGCTGAACAGCCTCGATGGCGTCGCCGCCGCAGAAGGCCGGTAAGCAAGCTTCTCCGACATTGTTCCTCCTGCGGCTCTGCCGTCAGCTCATCTAACAGCCTGTCTAACATACCACATCCGACAGCCTTCTCTTCGCGACCACGAACCACATCGAGCGACTCGACCCCGCGCTGAGCCGTCCGGGCCGTATGGACGTCTGGGTGAACTTCAAACACGCCACAAAGTGGCAGGCGGAGGGAATCTTCAAGTGCTTCTTCCCCGCGCGACCAAGCAGCGCAGCGGCGGCGGCAGCGGCAGCAGCCAGCGCCACGCCCGACGCGGCGGCAAAGCACCCCGCAGACGCCACGTCCGCTGCGAACATCCCCGTGTCGAAGCGCAAGCGCGCGGCACACATCCCCCTCCTGTCCGAGGAAGAGATCTCGGACCTTGCTAAGCGTTTCGCAGATGCCATCCCTGAGAACGAGCTGAGCGTATGTGGCACGACTCCCCCCGCAGTGCGACGTGCCGTGCTGACCGTGTCCGCAGGTGGCCGCGCTCCAAGGCTACCTTCTCAGGAACAAGACCCGGCCGCACGAGTGTGTGGAGGAGGTCGCCGCGTGGTGAGTCCCCGCCCGGTCCCGCATCGGCGTCTTTCCGCTTACGCTGAATGCCCAGGGTGGTCACCGAGCGTGAGACGCGCGAAAAGCTCAAGAAGGAGAAGGAAGAGGTGCGTGAGCTTGATCCACTCCCCCACTCGGCTCTGCTGACCTCCGCGTAGCGCGAAGCCAAGGAGAAAAAGGAAGCCGAGGAAAAGGCGCGGAAAGAGGTACGCTCTTGACGTGGTGCTTACGTCTACAGCGCGGGGTACTGACGGCAGCTCCCCCACGCAGAAGGAGGAAGCGGATGCTAAAGAGGTACATCGACCGAAGATCTCGTCCGTGATCGTCTTGCTGACCCGCCGTGCGTTCCCCAGAAAGAGGAGAAGGCTGCAAAAGAGGTATGAGATCGTGCGGGCTGGCAGCGACCCCGGTACATTGAGTGCTCACGCGCGTGCCACGGTGCTGCAGAAGGCTGAGAAGAAGGAAGCCCGCGTAAAGGGCAAGCGCAGCGCACTCCGCGAAGCCGCAAAGGCCCCCGCGACCGCAGCTCCGACCGAGAGCGACGCCGCCACGCCCGCCGAGGACGCCTCCGCCGCGGAGCCGTCCTCCTCCGCTAGCGAGGGCACGCTCTCGTCGGAGTCCGAGAACACGAGCGGTGCAGATGCCGACACCGAAGAGAGCGTCACGTCCGAGGAGGAGGCCGACAAGGCCGACAAGCCGACCGAACCCTCCCCCGAGCCCGCAGCGGACGCCCCCGCTGCGGGCAAGGAGAAGTGGGTCGCCGTGAAGGCGCAGCCGCCGGCGGACACCGCCAGCGGCTGAATGCCTTCACCCCGTGAGGACCCGCCGCCTGTGCATGGCCGCACACCGGTGCGCATGCCAGACCCCGAGTCGTGAAGCCCGCCGCGGTGTCGCCCGCCGCCTGCTGTCTCTGTGTGCCTGCTGTACCTCTCGCGCTGTGGCTCTCGCTGGTCGGCCCGGTGAATGCTGTGATCCTGAATGCTGCTCCTGTTTGCTGTGATGTACATTCCCGTGCGCCTCGTGGTCCCGCCGGACGAGGAGCCTCGCGTAGATGCGCCCCGTGGCCGCGCCCGTTTGTACGTACCCGCCGTTATGCCCCGCGATGTCGTGATGTATGCCCGGTTCACGCTACCCCAGATCCCGTCTGCATGTGATGTCCGCCATGTTCACGCGTACGCGGGAGGCCGAATACACGCTGTGCCTCTCTGCACGCCTTCGAATCTGATGCTTGTTTACGCGTCCAAGAGACCGATCAAAGTGCAGACGGGCGCGGCTGGCGCACTTTTCATTACTCAACAGTTCGATCAGAGAGGGTGCGTGTGGGTCATACTGCGTGAGATATGGTACGGCGTATACGGTACGGTGTAGAGTGGGGGGAACCAAGGTGCGACAGAGCATGTTCTAGTACTTAGCGAAAGCGAGCGTAATATCATCATCGTTCCTCCTTCCTGTCCGGCACGGCATCTAATCCTCCACCGCGGGCCCTACGTCGACTTGAGCGTGACCTCGGAGAGCGTCTTGAACGCCTCGCGGTACGCATCCAGCAGCGCCTTGACGCGCGTGCGCTCCGCGACGAGCGCCTCATCCTCGTTGAGGAGGTCGCCAAAGAGCTCGGGCTTGTAGAGCGACGCGACGAGCCGGTTCTGGACCTGCTGCGACGTGTTGTTCACAAGGAGGTGCATGACCGCCTTCGGGACGAGGTCTTGGATCGTCTGCCGCACGATGCCAAAGTACGACTGGATCAGGGACCGAATCAGGTTCGTCTCCATCTCCTCCCGCATCGTCAGGTGGCCCGAGCTATCCGACGCCTGCGACGTGCGCCCAAACGCGTCAGTCTCCGTGCAGGCACGATCACCGAACGCGGAAGGACATACCGCCTCGATGTGCTTCCCGAGGCTCTTCATGTCGAACGCCGCATTGCTGTCTATCGACCGCTTCCCAGCCATGAGTCCACTGTCGAGCGCCGGGTCCGCGCCCGAAACGTCCCGACCCACCGGTGCGAGTCCCCCGCCCCCGTTCGCGCGGTCGACCGTCGAGCCCGCGAGCGGCCCCGGACCGTTCTGTCCAAAGAAGTAGTTCAGGAACGTCTCCTTCGCCGTCCCGTTCGCGTGCGTGCCCGGCGCGCCGCCAGAGCCTGACGCATGCCGCGACGAGTGGTGGTGTGTCTGGTGTCGGTTCGACGACCCCGCCCCACCAGGGGCGGTGGGAGGGGCGGATGTCGCGCCCGCGCGCGAGCGGTCGTGAACGGTCGAGGAGACGGAGCGCGCGTCGCGGCCCGCGGTGCTGCTCGCGCTCGGCTCGTCCGTGGACTCGTCTTCCTCGTCTTGCCAGGAGGCGCCGTTGACGGACTCCGCAGAGGCGGGCTGCGAAGGCTCAATGTGTTTGTGCTGCGGCGTTCAACGCGCGGCTCTCCGGCATGGAGGGAAATTGTACTCACCCGTGGAAGGACTTGTCGCGGGGGTGGCGTAGTGAGTGCAGTAGCGGCAGCAGCCGAGCCGGAGATGAACGCAGGGTGGTTGGTATTGATGTATGCGGTCTGTATGTCGATCAGGCTTTGCGTGTAGTCTGTTGTGGGGCCGAGGCGCTCCCGGAGCAACTCTGAGACGACCTCTACTAGTTGAGCATGTAGTCTCGGGAACCGTTGGAGTTCCTGCTAATCGGTTTAGCACATAAGTCTTGTTGTATCCAGTAGTTCTGACGTACCGAGCTTGTGCAGTTGTGACATATTTTCACGAGCTCTTCGTACACAAGCTCCACACACCGCAGACTGGGCGCTTCCAGGAGCTTGATCTGCGGCTTTACGAGCAAGTCAAACGCAATCTCAGGAACGAACAAACTGGGGCGCGGGCCGGTCGAGTTGCGAATCGCTGTCCGGATGTCCTGGTTATCGAGGTTGTGTGTCGCGTCGATCGATAGGAGTGCCTGGCCAAAGACGTCGTTGAATATGTAGTATATCCGCGCGCCTCCAGAGAGCTCTTTAGTCGAGATGTCCACGCTTGTGCCCTCAATAGAGGCAACGAAGTCTCGCGCGAATTGCGTCATAAGCCGCAGAATCAAACCTCCTTGTTGGTTCTTGTCCCCGTAGATCGCGGAGTCACCAAACGAGTTGAGTTCCTGCTGCGCCTGACCCATGAGCGTGTTCAAGCGGGCCTTCATATCGGGCAGCTTGTCGCGGATATGGTTCATGAGCACCTGGTTCAGTGTCTTCGCGAGGTATCGCGTCCCGTTCTTGTGTGCGATGTTTCGGTACGCGGGATGCGAGCGGAAGAAGTCGTCCTCAGCCTCGTGCGCGTCCGAAAGCGACTTCTCCGCGTTGATGTCCGCTTGGGAACGGTTGACGACGCCAATGAAGCCGAGCTTCAGCGGGTAAACGCGTCCGGTGAGGATGTCGAGCGCGTTTGTGCCCGCGTCCATCAGGTCGAGCTTCGTGAGCACGCCGATCGTGCGCCGCCCTTGGGGGTCGACTTGCCGTGCGAGCTTGAGAGCTTCAGAGTTCGCCAGATCCACATTTGCGGCAGACACTGCAAGAATGACGCTACACGAGGTTAAAACAGACGTCCGGACAACGGCATAGAAATATCGCGCATTGCAAAGACGAAACGTGTGCCAGAAGTCTCTGATGTCCATGTCTCCGCCCTGAGGCTCAAAACTGACGCGCCAATGCGCGCGGCGTGCATGTCCCGATTCATGAAACCAACTACTCACCAGTTCTGTTTTGAGATATAGTCGAGAACGAGACTGCGAATTTGCCGTTCAATGTCGCTGGGCTGATCGCCCACAGGTATCTAACGTGCGTGTTCAGTGTCCATATCGCATTACCCCACAAAGTCTACGACGCGTACCTTTGTGAGGCCGGGCAGATCCACAAGTGTGAGATCGAGCACGTTGGGACTGTATATGCGGAGGTGGATGGGGAGCTTGCTGATTCCTTTGTTCTGGCCTGCGACGCGGAACGTCTCCTGCTCAATTTCGCGTCGAATCTCGTCGAATTCGGTAAAACGTTTGTCGATGTGGAGGAACTGGCCCCACTCGGTGTACGTTTGTGCGGATGATTCCGAGGCGGGAGTGTGGATGAGCTGGAGGACTAGCGGTCTCCTGGTAACGATACCCGAGCCGCGAGGGAGGAAGTCTCGGCCGACAATGCTGCTCCAATGTTGAATGGCGGAAGTGCGAGTGAGTGGGAGCTACGTACGTTTCGAGAACACTGGACTTTCCCGCAGACTGGCTTCCCACCTATTGCGCGAGGTCAAGACGCCGTTGACGTGAGATTAGAACGCATACGTACGACGGCGAGCTGGGGCATGTCCAGCTCCCCTCCTGTGGGCGCGTGAGTGCGGCACGGGTGAGTGGCTAGAGCGCTGGGACTGACCGAGATTGGCGAAGGTGTCCTGAAGCTGGTTGACGAGTTTGATGAGATCCGCGTCCATGCTGGGCAGGTCGTGCGGTCGTGAACGTCGTGGGGGTCGTGGGCGAGGAGGAGCGGGCTGCCGGGAGGAGGGAGCAGGTGAAAGAGAGTGTTGGGCGCCAAAAACGCGTCGCCACGGCCGACTCGCGACTCGGCCGGCGTCTATCCCCAACCTTCGCTTGTCTCCGCACTTGCTCGTCCTCGGACTACGCGCACTCGCTCGGCACACGACCGCTGCCTCCAGGCTTGCCGAGGGACGCGCGGAATAGGCAGACAATGCCCCCGACATACGAGCCCCTCCAGCGCGACGAGGATGACGTCTTCTACTCCGGCCCCTCGTCCTCCGCAGTCCCTCAGCCGACCCCAGTCAAGCCCGAGGTCTACTACGACGAAGGTCCCTTTGACCCCCCAAGCTCGGATGATGAGTCCGACGCTTTCCTGGAAAAGGAACAAGGGCGTTCGGGCGACATGATCGAAGCTGAAGGCGATCTTGTGGTGGGAAGCCGGAAAGTACGTGCGAGTGACTTAAGAGTTCCCGGATGTCGCTGAATGTGCGGAGAAGAAGCGGCCAGCTTCAGTCAGATATCTCGTCGTCGCTCTCGCCTCGCTAGTGTCTGTCGCTATCATTATCGGTATATTCGCCGCAAGGTCATATACCGGCACCGCTTTCCGGATACAGCAGGGTGTACAACACATTACTTTGGACCATATCTTCAACGGCACATTCTCTGCCCAAAGCAAGAGCGTACATTGGGTGCCCGAAGGTATGAACCACGCCATGTCCGAATAGGACAGCTCCTCATCCTTTCGTAGCTGGAGATGGCGTCTTCGCGGCCGTGCAAGGAAGTGCTATATCCCTTGTGGACCTCAAGTCAAACACTACCAGGGAACTGGTGACTCTGACCGATTTGAGAGACGTAAGATTGATGCTCACGCCCATTGTGATACTTCGTTAAATTGTTCGGTGATAGGAGCACGGAAGTATACTTATATGGACCAACTGGCAGCTATCGTCGGACATGAAATATCTGCTTGTGAAAGCTGACTATAAGAAGGTCATTATATGTACGAGCCACCCCCTTGTGACTTGCTAATATACTGGATACAGCAATGGCGACACTCAAGTTTCGGCAACTACTATGTACACGAATTCGCCACCAAGAGGACATGGCCATTGACGTCTCCCAGCAACCCGCCAATAACAGCTTATGCAGCATGGTCCCCGACTGGCGAATCTATCGCGTTCGTCCAAGACAACGATCTTTACGTTGTCCCATCTGCATCGTAAGTGCAGTACACACCACAAAGCCCAGCGAACTCACAGTCGGGCAGTGATACTGCTTCTCCCATCCGGGTCACCACCTCGGGCAATGCTTCTCTTTTCCACGGAGTGCCCGACTGGGTGTACGAGGAAGAAGTGTTCTCGGACGAATATGCACTCTGGTGGGCGCCCGACGCGTCTAAGCTCGCTTTCCTCAGTTTCGACGAGACCGCCGTGGACGAATATACCTTCCCAGTCTACAACCCGACTGACGACCCACACGCTGTCGTGCCCTACCCGGGCCACGTCGTTATGAAGTATCCAAAGCCAGGATACAACAACCCGCTGGTCTCCGTGCACGTGTTCCAACTGACAGAGTATCTGGACGCGATGCTCGAGCTTGGCAGTGGTGCGAACCGGACAGAAGCTGCAAGCGGAGCGACACTGGAGTTGCTCTGGGATGGACGGCAAGCGGCCGACGACAGCATCATTTCAGAAATCGCTTGGGTGAGCGAAAGCGCGCTGCTCGTGCGCGAGGTGACGCGTGCGGCAGAGAACGGCACTGTCGTGTATTTCGACCTCAGCAAGGAGCCCGCCAACGTCGGTAAAGTAGTTCGCAAACTAGGCAGAGACGGCGAGCATGGCGACGACGGATGGATCGACGCGGTACGCAGCTCCCTCGCCGTTACATACACTTCACTTTAATTTACCCCTCGCCATCAGAAACAAGCCATATACCCGCTTCCTCCAGCCCTTTCGCCTGACGGCGTGCCAGCCTACCTCGACATCGTGCCCACACCCGAGGGCTACAACCACATAGCACTTTTCAGCCCAGCAGACTCCAGCACCCCGCACTTCCTCACTTCAGGCCCGTGGGAAGTCACCTCCGGGATCCTCGCCGTCGATCCTAGCAAGGGGCTCGTCTACTTCCAGGCCGCAAATCCATCCTCTATTCAGCGTCACATCTACTCGGTTCCGCTCCCAAAACTGGCGGGGGAAAACGTGGAGGTGAAGATGTCGGCTCTGACGGACACGTCTAGCCCAGCGTTTTACGACGCCGTTTTCTCGCCCCAGGGCGCGTTCTATCTCCTCAGCTACAAGGGTCCCCATGCGCCATGGCAGCGGATAGTGCATGCTGGTGACGATGGTAGGTCTCTCCCTTTCGCGGAGCAGGGATGAAACTGACATGATTCGCAAAGAATTCGATTACGTCTTGACGGAGAACCCGCAGGTGAACGAGACGTTGTCGCAGTACGAGCTGCCCATCGTCACACACTCGACGATCGAGAGCGACGGCTACGGTACGTCTTTCCTTTCCGCCCTCCACTGCCACCACTCACGTTCCCGCCAGAGTTGAACGTTCTCGAGATGCGCCCTCCGCGGATGGACGACTCCGGGCGCACGAAGTACCCCGTGCTCTTCCGCGTGTACGGCGGGCCCGGGTCACAAATGGTCGACGTGCGGTACGGGCAAGACTGGCATGCGTACGTCGTCTCCGAGCTGCAGTACATCGTCGTCGTGGTCGACGGCCGCGGCACCGGCTTCCGCGGGCGCGCGCTCCGGAATCCGGTCAAGAACAACTTGGGACGGTGGGAGACCGTGGACCAGGTGAACGCGGCAAAGATCTGGGCCACGAAGACCTACGTGGACCCGAAGCGGATCGGGATCTGGGGATGGGTACGCTCTCTAGCCTTGGGGGCGGTTGGCGAAAGGCTAACAATCTTTGTAGTCGTATGGGGGCTTCATGAGCTCGAAGGTCATCGAGGCTGATGCGGGCGTGCATTCGCTAGCTATGGCAGTTGCGGTAAGTGATGTTCCCAGCTACGTCGTGCGACGCCACTCACATGCTCTACGCAGCCCGTTACCAGCTGGCGGCTCTACGGTACGCCCTTGCCTTCACGCCACCCGTCCCTCACCAGCATAACTGACGCCACGCACCCACAGACTCCATCTACACCGAGCGTTACATGAACCTGCCCGCGGTGAACCCCGACGGGTACGTGACCGCGTCGATCTCGAACGTCACCGGCTTCCACAATGCGGACTTCCTGCTCGCGCACGGGAGCGGGGACGACAACGTGCACTACGCGAACTCGGCGCACCTGCTCGACATGCTCACCGCAGAGCGCGTGCGCGGGTTCCGCTTCCGCATGTTCACGGACAGGTGCGTCTGCGCCTCTGCTTCGCCGGTGTGATAGCAGGGGCTGATGGGCCGTTTCCGATTACAGCGACCACAGCATATACCGGAGGGGCGCGAATAGGGAGCTGTACGAGTTCATGACGGAGTTCTTGCTCGAGAAGTGGGGGAAGGGCGGGAAGCGGCGCAGTTGGTAATAGGACCTGGACTGGACCCGGACGGTTTGGATACATCTAGCGATCTTGATTAAGTTATGCATTTGGAAGCTGTCTCCTTGGCTCAGTGTGCAATTGTCCCTCCGCTCTGGCACGCTACCTCTACTCCGTTCCTGCATCTGGGTATGTCCGCTTGTGGATTCGGTACTGGCAAGGTGAGTGAATTAGCACGGCTCGTGTCTCCCGACGCTGACACGGAGGTGGCGTCAGCGCACCGATGGCAGGGCAACAGGCCCTTACCGCGTGCTTCCAGTGCTTCTGTGTTCGGGATCTATACAACATATTCCGACTCCGAGCCAACGAGAGGCACTGCCTGTTGTTTTTCAAACCAGCAGTTGCCTGTAGCGGACTAGGCCTACTCCCAGAACATCGCCTGCCCGCGCAAACGATATTTGGATCCTTGATTATCTGCCCTGCCATCGCGGCGAGCACTGTCACCCGACTACGCCCGCTGCTCACGACGCGAGAAGGGCTCCCCGCGGGCACGGCGGTACAGCGCCCCAGGCCATCGATGTTCCCATTCATTCGAAGTCAGCACAAACGAGAACACGGAGCACGGCGCGAGGCCTGCCGCCTGTTCCGCTCCTGCCTGAAGCATGTTCCGCTCCTGCCTGAAGCATGCGTATCCTTGTTCTGTTCGCGTCCGGGCTCCCGTCAGCCGTATTTCGGCTCCGCTGGAAAGTCAACCCCCAGGCGTATATAACCTCGACCTCGCGCCCTCCCTCTCTTTCATCAGAACACCCACCATCGACGCAAGCCTCAGACCCCCCGAGGCATCCAGGTGCGCGCACTGCCGCAGCGGTGCGCGTAGCCCTCGGAAGGGGCTGACTGGTATGTCCTCTACGCCACACTTCGAGTGGGGGCGTCGCGCTAACACTCTTCGTCTCTGCGCCACCACTCATAGCTCGTCGTGTTGCGTTGTGTCGACCTTCACGGTCGACCAACAACCCAGGCCCGCGCCCTCATCTCCGAGGGCGGCGGGCAGCGACGGTCCTGGCATACATCGTACGTCTCATCTCGCTCGTCGCCCCGACGCCACCTCTGACCACTCCTTCAGCGACGCCACTATCCGACTACTCTCGGTGCCAGGACCACCTCAACATCCTCACGCGACGCGGAGGGCCGGCTCATACTGTCGCCCTCCGCACGACAAGGTACGTCCCTTCTCTCGCCATACATCACTGGGGTGGCCCTGTAAGCCCCGCGTATTCGTGGGCAGGGCGGACGGCGTCGTGGTGGTCGTTTGGGGGGAGTCCTCGAGAGCTCTATACGGGCCGGGGGCGGGAAGATAGGCGGCTCTTTGGGGGGAGGGCGAGAAGCGGCATGGCGCGAACCATGTGTGAAGTGGTTTATATTCTCTATTCTTTTTTTATCCGGGGGGAGTCCACTGCCCACCATCCGGGCACTGGGCGAGAAGCGGCATGGTCTACCATGTATCCAGCCATAGTGGCGTTATTATCGGGGGGAGTCGTCTGCCTCGACCGCGGGCAGAGGGCGAGAAGTGGGCCTGAGGGCGCCACCTGTGGCGTTGAACCCTGCGGACCGCTGGGAGATCATCGGTGAGTTCCCTCCTTCCAGGCCCTCTTGTTAGCCGTGCTGATCTCGATACGTGCTCTAGCTCGTCGCGCTTCCCAGCGCCATCCAATATGCCTCCCACATTCATCCAATATCGCCCCAACTTATGATCACAACCACGAACCAAACTCAACACGTATGTTCCCTTGTCACTAGCACTACTAACTTGCATCTCTCCTAGCGTGTGCCTCAAGCCGCGTGCCTCAAATTCCCCGAGGAAAGGTGTCAAGCATATGGTTTTGCTCGGCTCCTGGCGCAGGCCTTTCCGTGGCCCTCGGGATAAGTACCCGCCTGCGCGTCGTCCTCGTCGCGCAGGTGGGGAAACCAACATGCGCCGAAATGAGCTCACCGTAGTATTGTATCGAGTTCGAGGGCCCGAGTTGTACTTGAAGCTTGAAAGCTCCGATTTCGTCATATATCATGTATAACATCGATAACAATTGACCCGTAATCCTTAGTCCTTGTGATAGCCATCATAAACTCGACCATTCCCACTGAATCTTTGGCCTACCGCCGCAGCCTCAATAAGTGATGTACAACGATTCCGTATCAGAAAACATGATAATAGTACTACTCGACGAGTCGCCCGGGGCCTGGCAGTGGGACCGTGACGTGTGAACATACGTGATTGTGCTACCGGAGGAGGAGCCTTCCGTTGGGTGAGGGGGTGCTACTTGGTCTCCGATACACTCCATCACAAGTCAATTACGTACGTATGACTTGAAGACCATACGTTCAGGTAAGATGGATGGCAGTAGATGATCCCATCGTGGAGAGCTTGTATCGGATCGTCAAGACTATGGCTATGAAATCACACCACACCGTAAGCTGCATAGTTCCCGGCTTATCAGGATCTCACTCACGTCTTCTTGAGATGCACTTGCATGGCATCCAGAGGAGCATCAAATGCAGAGCAGAGCGAGCAGGACAAGTCCACGTTCATTATGCGGTCTCCTCGGCTTGCAATTGCCTCCTCGTAAACCGCGTGTACCAAGTGCAGATCGTCCTTGTCTACACGACTCCATTTGTGGTCGTCGACGGAACTAAGGGTGCCGTAATGTTCAAACTGTAGAGGGGAGCAATTAGTATCCTCACGAATCGCATTTTGAGTGGGTTATACGAGTTCTCACCGCTGCTCTCCATTGCATCACTCTCCGCCCATTGTCTGCTTTGCAGTGTGTACACCAGAGCCATGCGTCGGTACGTTCCAAGTCTTCTATGGTTGCCTTCGAGGGGTTCAGTCCACAGGCGGAGACAATTGCGCTCATGCAATCGACGGCTCGGCGCGCATCCTCGGATTTCGATGTCAGGGCAGACGTGCGAAATGGGAAGTCGCGTTCCTTGTCATCATACATGCACGGAGAGTCATCCGTCGGTTCCTTGAAGTTCATCACCTTCGCCGCGTACGTGTAGGCATCGTCGTCCTCAGAGTCATCCATGGTAGAATCCACACCGTAGAAACACCCGTGTAGAAGTATGTTGGGCCAGTGCCAGGCCCAGGCACAGCGGTCCTCGCAATTGAAGATAGCGATTGCAAGGGTGAGGGGATCGGGATTACGCCGGGCAATCTTGGGTAAATGTGGTCGGATGTACGCCGTGAGCTCCTTCTTCATATTCTCCTCCCACTTTTCCGCTACCGCAGGGATACCGGCGGCAAAGTCCTCTGCAGTGACGGTCACAGAGGTGGGGACGTCGATGATCGCCCTGCATTCCGGCATGAGAGCAAGGTCGATGTACGTCGGACGGCAGTCCATGCGTGCGTTCCGCGGGAGCGTAACGTAGTGTGCTTGAAGTGCTTCTTCAAGATCAGCAAAGCGTGGATGCAGCACAACGCAGAGCTCAGCACGACGCCGTCGCATACGGGTGTTGTTCAGGAGCTTGTCTAGCGAGATAAGCACCTTGTTCCACGCTGCAAGACACAATAATAAGAACGTTATAACCAATATTCGTGCACAAGGCACCACTCACATCCTTCCGTCAGCTTGCACGACTGCCGCACCACAGGCATCTTTGCTATTTTGTTAACGTCCTCTTCACCGAGGAAGTCGAGTTCGGGGCCCCATCCAGCGCCCCTCAGGCGTACAAGGATGCTATTGCGCGGGTCAGTACCTTGCAACGTCCAGCAGTAGTGGATACATACCTTTCGAAACGACGTTGTCGCAAATCCTCGAGCTCTCGCATTCTCTGCTCCTCTCGTTTCATTGACCAGGTCTGAACGAGCTCCGAGTACTAGTACGCTGGATGTCAGCACGGGCTCCTGGTCGGTGAATATCGAGTAGGGACTTGCCTGCAGACGGAGATCCTGTTCCTCTCCAAGGGCCTTTATGAATGCTTCTGTGTCTTCTTCCGTGCAGGGCTGTGGAAGCTCCGCAAGCCTCTCAATAATCTTTTTGGCATCGCTCTTCAGCAGTCTGCGGGGCTTCTCCCTTCCGTCTCTACGCGGAGACACAATGCATCAGCGGTTATTTGACGATGCTCGTATACAACAGCTGGAACATACTTCCAGTGACCACCGTCGAAGGTAGGTAGTACGGCTTCATCATCATAGTAGAAGAGGGATCTTAATTTCAAGCGATTTCCGTGTATATTGACGTTGATGTGCTTGTTGTATTCAGATGATAACCAGTCGGTATCAGTGGTGCTACAAGAGGAGCTGTAAGACAATGTGCATGCATAGAAGCAAGCGACGTTCACTGACCTGTTCTGGAAACAAGAAGGACATAGTCGTATGAAGCATCCGTGAAGGATCTTGCGGACACCCTGTGCACCACAATACTGAAAACTGGATCAGTACGCGGTGTGGGGTGGGAGCATGGGCAGCTTACATGGCAGTTCGAGGCGTAGAGAAGATGGATGAAAGCAGGTTCGCTCATGAACGGCGGCCGCGGGGGAAGACTGTCCGTGTTCCTGCGCGCGCACTCCCAAAGCTTCTCCGCCAGTTTCTTGTTTAAGAAGAATGCACGGAACTTCTTGCACGTGCGGGAGAGGTGGTGCAAGTCTCTTGGCTCCAACTGGTTGTAGATCTGCGCATGGGTACATAAGCGTGTTGTCCGTCACAAGTAAGCATGATATAATATACTCGCCATGAACTGGATCTCGAGGGCAATGTCCGGCAGCAGGTGAAGCCTGCCTTTGAGTGTCACTCGCTTGACCGCGGTGTCGCCATCCTTTGCGCGGGGCGTGGTTCGACCTCTCTGTTTACGTTTAGCATTGCCGTTCACTGGCAAAACGTTTTCGGTCTCCGTGCCGGTCGTAGCGATCATCGCTCCCAGCTGAGCTTGCCTCGCTGCCGCTCTTGTTATACGCCGTGTTATGATTTGCGGCGCGTCCGGCGCGACGGCAGCGGCAGTTGTGGAAGGTGATTGGCCCGCCGTCGGGGTGCCAGTGCGCTGCTTCTTCCTTGGGGGGCCATAGCTTGTAGTCGAAGCGGGAGGGCAGGAAGGTGATGGTTGTGGTTCAGGTTCAAGTTCCGGTTGGATTTATCGGCTAAATTGTTGGACTGCTTATGTGGCGGAGAACAATGGGCTTGGAGTGGTTTGGGCGCCTGTTTTGACCACATCGCTTGGCTCTGCACTTCCTAAAATGTGAGAGCTAATATTCGTATATAGGTAGTGTGTATTGACGTCTGCCGATCTAAAAGTATAACAGTTTGGGTCTAAGGATCTACATATCTAGAACAATCTATGTCTATCAGAAGCGAGCGACACATACAAGACCAAGGGGCGAAGAGAATGAGACATGCACACCAATAGAGCCGACTATGCCCATCCGATCACATAGTGGGCGTACTCGACCTCCACCTTCGACCTCGCATTCCCGTCCTCGCATGTGATACCCTCCTTCTCCAGGATGCACAGACGGAGAGGGACTTCGAGTTGAGCCAGAGGATCTGTGGCGTCTGCTGCTGCATTGCGAGGAAAGGCCTCTTCTACGGCTTTTAACTCCGAGACATGGGTAGAGCGGAGGGGCATGAGCAAATGGAAACGCGGGGAAGATGCATCTGAGTCATTCGAACGCTGTTCAGCGCGCAGGGGTTTGCGCAACAACGCTGCCACGGTGTCCCGGACCCATGCCACATGCTCGAGCTCGTAGATGACGTCCGCGCCGAAGATGAGGTCGAAAGGCTCGT
This sequence comes from Lenzites betulinus, assembly GCA_022264855.1. Taxonomy (NCBI): domain Eukaryota; kingdom Fungi; phylum Basidiomycota; class Agaricomycetes; order Polyporales; family Polyporaceae; genus Lenzites; species Lenzites betulinus. The sequence goes on along the minus strand of JABYQU010000023.1, from coordinate 427,088 downwards.
CCAGATCTGGAGCAGACGTCGCGCGGCGTCCCATACCAGCGCCGTCGGAATAATGCGACCAGTCAAGCGCAAGTGCTGAGAGCGACAAGCGAGAAAGAATTTCCCGCTCGAAATTCGCCGAGATATTACGACGCAAGTTTTCTAGTACTGCGGGGTGGTAGTCGGTAGCTATGACGGTAGGTGCAACATGACATGATCCGGGTGAGGGATAGTCGATCCTTGCTGACAGGTACTTCGCAAGAGCCAAGGAGACCAGACCAGTGCCAGCGCCGAGTCCAAGAACGCGTGGGCCGCGCGCGACGTCGTCATCCGACAGACCAAAGCGTGCCGGGTCCTCCAGAATCATCTCCGCCAGCAGGTACGCGCTCCCCCAGGTATGGGCACCAACGGTAGCCGCGTCCTTGTCGACTGAAATCGGGATGTCCGTCAGCTGGACCTCGACGGGTGAGTCGAGGAAAGGGGAGTCAAATGGGAACCGGCGGGTGACATGCCCAGCGGCAGCGGATCCCGCGCAGGACGCAAGAAGAGCGGCGGCGTGTTGTATGAGTGAGTCCACTTTCCCTTCGAATCCTCCGCAGTCTTCGCCGTCATCCGTGGGGACAAGGAAAGCGGCCCGGGAGATGAGACCCGTAAGCCAGCGAAAGGCATTTTCTCTCTCGAAGTCGTCAGATCGTAGTCGGGTCAGCTCATCTTCATCCTCATCGTCTATGGAGTACTTGGGAGCCGTTGCATTCGCAGTGTGGTTTATTCGGTGCGTTCCACGCACAGGTGGGCTGTAGATGGCATGGAGATAGTTGACGAGGCTGTCCAGCGCCTGAAGCGAGTACTCGTGGATCCTGCGAATCGGTGGTAGACGGGCAGACGGAGGAACAGAGCCGGTCATCCGTGCGCGTGAAGACCTTATACCGCCGGCCGCACTGGCGGAGAGACTGGCAGACCTGACGAAGAGGGACCGGAAGACTCGGACTTGGGCAAAAAACTTGTCGTTGGTGCTGAGCACTGCCACTGCCGGACCGGACTCCGTAGTCAGCTCTGAGATCGAGCTTGAAGCACACACAGTGGTACTGCTGGTACTTCGTAGCTAAGCAACGCAATAATCGCCCCAGAGAACGGTAAAGGTTGCGACCCAACAGATTTGTTCCACCATTAACTCCAGGGGCACCCGGGCTAGTTCTTTAACAAGATTATTTCGGAACCTAACATATGAACTTGAAGTTGTTCTACCGGACGCGAATCGGGGGTGACTTGTATTAGATACGCTGATGCTAATCGGTCTCCGCTACAGGCCTACTTCTAAGTCTCTGCATAACGTAGAACGACGCAAAGATCATTCCAGCGGGCCAGGTCGGATAAATGATAGTAAATGATCCCATCGCATATGGCCTGTCCCAGATCTTCCATATGATGACTATCCAGTCACATAGAACTATGAGATGCGTAGTTCGCGGAGGAGACCGAACGATCTTACTCACATCTCCTTGAGATGCACTCGGATGGCCTGTTCGGTACCATCAAATGCAGGACAGAGTGAACAGGACAATGACAGTTCCGAGCCGAACCAACTTGGCTCCTTTCGTATCGTCTCACAGCGGGCACGTAAGGAGTTTGCATCAACCTTATTCACAGGGCGCCATTCGTGGCAGTCGGAATGACGATAGTCCCAGGATCGGGACCGGTACCTAAACTATAAATTTACTCGATCAATATACCAGCTAGTACTCAAGGTTTATGAGCGAATAAGAAAATGTTTCTTACCGCTCCTCTCCACTGCTGCGCCAGCACTGCCGGAGGCTGCAAAGATTTCAACTTGCGCGGCCGACGCTCGTTGCAGACAATACACTGGCACTCGAGCCACATGTCGGCCTGATCCAATTCTTCTATGGTTGCGCTTGCGGGGTCCAGACCACAGGCGGAGACAATTTTACGCATGCGATCGACGTTCTCACGTCCTCGCTTGCTGCTTACCAGAGCAGACAAACGGAACGGGACTTTGTGTTCTCTATAATAGTCCCGGTGATATCGCGGAAGGTCCAGCGTCCGGTTCAGTGCCTTCGCCGCGTACGTGTATGCGTCATTACCCTCGAGGACCTCCAACCTAGTGCCAGCAGTATGGAAACATGACGCGTACCCGTCGGATTGATCGCCGTGGCGGCACTGGTGCGCTAGTATGTCGGGCCACTGCAACGCGGCCGTAGAACTGCAGCACTCGAACACGGCAATTGCGAGCGTGAGCGGATCCACACCTGAGGCTATATCACCCAGAAGTGGTTGGATGTACGCCGTGAGCTCCTTCTTGATATTCGCCTCCCACTTCTCCACTACCGCAGGGATAACCGCGGCGAAGTCCTCTGCAGTGACGGTCTCGGAGGCGGGGACGTCGATGATTGCCCTGCATTCCGGTATGAGAGCAAGGTCGATGTACTTCGGACGGCAGTCCATGCGTGCGTTCCGCGGGATCGTGACGTAGTGCGCCACAAGTGCTTCCTCAAGAGCGGCAAAGCGTGGCCGCAGCACAGCGCAGAGCTCCGCAAGAATCCGGTCCTCACGGGTCTCGTTCAGAGGCTTGTCCAGCGCGGCCAGTACTCTCAACCAAGCTACACGATGTGGTCGTGAATAACACAGTTAACGTTCACGCATGCACTCCGCTCACATGTTTCCGTCAACTGGTATGGCTTCCGCACCACTCCCTTTTTTATCTTGTCGATGCCATCCTGGCCAAGAAAGTCGAGCTCGGGGCCCCATCCAACTTCCCTCAGACGTACGAGGATACTATCACGCGAGTCAGTGCCTAGCAACATTGCACAATCAAAATATACATACACTTCGAAGCGACGTTGTCGAACACCTTGGCGCTCTTGATCTCTCTTGATCTCTTGATCTTTTACCCAACTGCGAACGGCCTCCGCGTACTAGCACACTATATGTCAATACAGGCTCCCAGTACTAGTAGGGCGAGCATCGTGTAAGGAACTTACCGGCAAACGGAGTTCTTGTTCCTGTGCAAGGACCTCCCTGAACGCTTTCGCGGCTTCAACCGTTATAGGCTGCGGAAGCGCTCTGATCCTTTTGCTAACGGCGTCGAAACAGCTCTTGAGTAGCAGGTAGTGCCTGTTGCGTATCCTCAAGTCGGATGCCACACTAAGCAGAATATGTCAGGGGATAATGCCTAATACTGATACACAGAACTTAGACGTACGACCAGAGGTCAACGGTGGGTAGTACGGCCTTACGGTTATAACTGCCGAAGACCAGAGGATGCAGACCTTCGTCATATGCTGTCCGGCCGACAACATCCCTTAGGATCATTTCACAGTGCCGCACAATGCTACAAAATATCATATGACGCAGCGCCCGTTGATACAAGTATAAACTACTCACTTTGCTTCATGGCAAGAGGCGCATAATCGTATGAAGTATTCGTACTGGATTTTGTGGACACGCCGGGCACCACAGTACTGAAAACCGGGTCAGAACGCGGGGCCGTAGAAGCAAGGGCAGCTTACATGACAGAGCGGGGCGTAGAGAAGATGGATGAACGCAGGCTCGCTCATGAATGGGGGCCGTGCAGGAAGATCACCCGTGTTCCTACGCGCGCGGTCCCAAAGCAGCTCCGCGAGCTGCTTGTCCAGGAAAAACGCGCGAAACTTCTTACACGTGCGGGAGAGGTGGTGCAAGTCTCTTGACTCCAAATAGCCGTAAATCTACAAAAGGCTACATGAGCATGCCATTTGTGAACACTTCACGTTGGATTGGAATATACTCGCCACGAACTGAACCTCGAGGGGGATATTGGGGAGCGCCTGAAGGCAGCCTCTGAGTGTCGCTCGCTTGGGGATGTCCAACGCAGCTCTAGCGTCGGTCCCCGGTCGTTTACCATGTGAGATCTCTTCGGCATCTATACCAGTTGTGGCGACCGTGGTGGCACGCCGGGCTTTCCTCGCTGCCGTTCTAGCTGCGCGCCGCGTTGGATAAGACCGTTGTATGCTGATGCTAGCGGGCTGCTTTTCATTCGGGGATACCATCGCTCATACTAGAGGCTAGAAGCTTGATCGATGCACGAGAAAGAGAGGGTATATAGGAGTTTGACCAATCCGATGTCGATGAGAGTACTTGACAAGGTACATAACATAATCAGGGTCCATGGAGTCACATCCTCGTTGAATTCAGGTGTTTCCAAATTCCGACTGGAGCGCATGGGCGCCTATATCGCTTGACTCCAGCCACCATGTCCAGTAGGCTAAATCTTGATGAAGAGGTCCGACTCTACACCACCAATGCTGAACGGGAGAAGTACGGCCTCCTAGCAACGCTCTTCGGAATAGTTGTCTCTCTAGAGTACCTAGAACGCGCGTATGTGCGCGACTCGGTCTCCGCTTCAGAGTGAGTAGCTCTCCCTCCTCGGCCATAGTTGTTAAAGCATGCTGAGCGATAATTCTCAAAGAGGTACTCTCCCGCATGCACGCGCCTACTGTCACAGTACAAGACGATGCTCAAGCTCGTGAGTGACGATGTGCCCTCCGTCGAGCAGTTCATGGCAAGATACAGGGTGCGTGCACTCGTATCACAGTCTTGACGTCCTTGCCCAAACAATGTGTATGCCACAGATGGATCATCAAGCCGCGTTACATCGAATACAAGTCGGAGTGCCTGCCACAGTAGAGCATTCAAGCGAAGCAGGACCCGAAACCGCCAAATGGGTCGCGGAAACGACACAGGTGTGGACTAGTCCTCTAGTATCCATCCGCACGGCGCTGACAGAGTGTCCGTAGAACTTCATCACCTTTGTGGATGCACTGAAATTGCGCATGCGGGCAAAAGACCAGCTACATCCCATCCTGCAGGAGCTGGTGACTAGCTACGCACGTTTCAAGGGCAGCAAAGACTGGGAGGGGCGGAGCAAAATGGTTGGATGGTGCGTCGTTGTTTCGCCGTGGAGTGCTCCGAAACTGTCGTCTCACAAACTTCCTCGCCCAGGCTGATCACGCTCAACGGAATGAAGGCGTCGGAGGAGCTCACGGAGGAACAAGCAAGACAAGTGAGCACACATTCCTCCATTATACGGGCGTGGCGCTGATATATCGTACTTAGTTATCGTTCGATATCGAACATGCGTACGCTGAGTTCTTCAGGAGTCTGAGCGGTAAGGATGGGGGATCGTGATATATCATGACATATGAACGTGAGTTGGCGGCGGCTGGCCACAAGAACGTCGGATGGATAGGCTTGGTGTACACTATGCTTGATTATTACTAGTATCATTAGAGCTACCGTCCCATGAGTGCTTGCACCCGGTGTCGCCCTGTGCGGCATCCAGTTGATAAACCTGTGCATGGTTGGTGCGTTGCAGTCTCGTTAACGTTACAACGTTAACGTGAACGCGTGAACACTCGGGCCGTATATTGTGCGATGCCGGGCGCTTTGCCGAGTGCAGCGCTCCTGCGTCTGCCCGCTCATGGCTGTCCGCCTCGGACTTCCGCAGTTCTCTCCTTACCCCCACCCTCCGGTGCTCGTCCGTCGACGTCCCAGCTCGACTCTCACTACTCCTCGCGTGTAACAGTATCTGAAAGATCGCATGGTTTCGGCACATAACCCATTCCGTACCCCAGTAGTGACTCCCGCGCCAACAGGTACTTCGATCGCTTCGCAGACCAACCCGCTCGGATCTCCGTCTGCAGGCAATCCGTCGACAGGCTTGTCAAATGGATCGCATCCAGAAGCAGACTCTCACAGCCGGACACCAGAAGACCGCTCTGTGAATGATCTCCTGTCGGAAGAGCTTCCCCCTGCGTACACCCCCGCGCCCAACGTGTACGAGGGAGAAGCGACGCTTGAGCTCGGGCCCCGACGCCCATTCCAGAACGCCACTACAGCACCACTACAAACCCAGCGGGGATGGCTCTCGCCACAGCCGACCGGGGGCACTTGGTCGGGCTTTCCGGGGAGCATGCATCGCGAATCAACGAACATCTATACTCGTCCTGCGCCGCCACCTCTCCATCCAGCGCAGCGTGGTATTCGACCGTCCTCTGCTCCTATTGACTTAGGTACATCCCAACCCCTCTCTGACTTCGCGAGGGACTTCTACGCGGCGGGCGCGGCAAACGATGGGGCGCTGGGTGGGCCGAGCGCGCAGTACCAGACCGATATCCCCGGAGCGGCGTCGTCTTCATCTGGTCCGAGCTATGCCCCGCCACCAGGAGAGCCACCGACGCGAGGTACGAAGAACGGTCCTACTTCGCCGACGTCGCCACGCAACCAGGTGCCGGATGACGGCCGCCCGACAGAGAGGCCTGTCCCCGGACATCCACTCCTCAGGAACGGAAGGATACTCATCTATCCAAATGACTACGAATGCCACAAATGTTTGTCCTAGTCCGGGTCGCCCCTGTCAAACGTTCTCATTCATCTCCCAGGTCATAACACCGGATATAAGAACTACGACCCTTCGCACCCATGCTCGCGTTGCTGGGACAAGTATGCAAAGACGTACTCGGGCACGCTGATGTACGCGCCTTGGGGCACGGACGGTGTATCTGGGTCGTCACGCACGTCGCTCCAGCGACCGCTCCCTCAATTCCGTGCCCCACAAGCTTCGCTGCATGGCGATCCGGGTGGTTCTTGGGTGTCGTACCCTTCTGTCCGCACGGACCTTTCCCGCTCCTCGTCGACGTCGCGCGTGGTGAGCGGCTATCCCGGAGCGTCAGGTCGCGTCATCCCCATCGCGGGCGGAGGGGTGCCCATGGACCCGTATCTCGGTCCTCTGCAGGCACGAGGGCGGTCTGCATTCCCCCCTCCCTCGTGGCTCGGATCACCCACTGTCGTCCCTATGAATAGCGTGCCGCCAGCGACAGGAAACGCTCCGGTGTATGCGCCGGGGGACCCTAGGATCGGCGGCAGACTTTGTTGGCGGTGTGGCGGGGATGGGAAGACGTCCTTCCTGATATTCGATGAGGAGACGTGCAGGGTTTGCAATGGTATCGGCCGGACGTTTGTGTAACGTGTATGCAGGATTGCTTCGTTGGACAAGTTGGTTGTGGACGGACATCGTTATATCGTGCGTAGTGTATTACGTATTCAGCAATCTTCCGAGGTTCGCTCTTCTTTCTTCCTAAGTTTCGTCAGCACTCACACTGTGCTGCACCAGGGTGTTCTCCACACTGTACTCGCAATGTATCAACATACGCATATTGTACAATCTATGCAGCTCATATGGAACAGCAACACATTGCTCGGCCCGAAGGAACTGCTGTAGGTCCACAGTCTGTGGTCAGCAGTCGAACCGCATGACGCGGAACCGACTACTCGCGGATTTGTCGTGATTCTGCAGCGCAACTCAAACGCTTACACTCTACCAATGCATGACTACTTTATCATGGCAAGGCTTGCACAAACTCGCTCTTTATCGTGCAATGCGTCCATGGTAGACTTCGGACGCAAAGCCCAGTGACGTGGTTAGGACTGATGGCAAGTATTCAGCCCATACAGCTGAATCAACGATGGTACTAACGCATCGCCCCTATAGATCTATGAGGAAGTGAACCCGAGAGACTTATCTCGCACCTGCAAGAAGTTCCGCGCGTTCTTCTTGAACAAACAACCAATGGAGAGGCTCTGGGAGCGGGTACGGAAGAAGGTTGACGATCTTCCCAAGCGGCCACCGTTCAAGAGTCTCTGGAGGGCTCCATACACGCGCGGCCGCACGATGTGGCCCTGCGCATGCGCTACGTCCTCTCTGTTCTCGGCCTGAACCCTGCGAGCACGAATATCGAAGGCCTGGATCGGGCGGACGTGCCGTGGTTGCGGTGCATCGTGTGCGGGGCGTGTTTCCTGTCGAGCCCTGCATATGCTATGTCGTGGAAGGCAGCGGTGAGTGGGACGACGTCAACTGTACGCATCCTTGTAACTGACCAACGGCACCGTACCATCCTTGCCACCCCCTTGCCGTAGCCCATGCACTGCGCGTGTTCCACAGTAAGCATACAACACTAATTGCGCCATGCAAGTAAAGCGGACATGGCCCTGATGCGCACGCTCCGAGAGAAGACCATTGCGACCCCATCCCCCGGTTATAGCGCTATTCGCTCTGTCCCGCGTTCAACGCGGATGAAGCAGACATGAAGTAACTCCTCGAGAGAAGGTGAGTCTTGTCGCTCGTCCCCCCATCCTTGCATCTGGGCTCGCGGCACTGATGCAGGGATGCACATTCATAGCCACGAGGTTGTGGATGCAGTACAGGCCCTGCGAGATGAAGTCATAAACCGACCGCCGTTCGATATGGAGTGACCTGCACTGGCACACACACCGCGTCAAAGCTAGCGAAAAAGCCCCCTAGTTCCCGGGGAGGGCGGTGAATGTGCTAAGAGCATGTTCAAGGGACTGGCTAGCGTGGCCCGATGAAATGTGTTAGGTAGTATACGTGCCTTCACCGTGTTCCGAGCGTATATGAGAATCTCACCGTTATGATGTCGCGGACGGCTGCGCTCACTCCGAGTCGGCGCCAATGTGACCGGCAAGCTCTGTTAACGTTCGGCTGTCCATGTCAACTTAATGGGTTGGTCTCTTGCCATCACCACACTCATTCCGACCTTGCGCAAACACCCTTTGGGACGACTTTGGACAGACTAAAAGACGTATGTCTGTCTAGGTCGACAAAGCCACTATCGCAGCCGTAGAAACCCGAGTGCTGGCTGTGGGAAGATCTCAAAGGGTGATGACACGACCGCATCCTCATCACACAAAGAGCCTCGAGACACCCTACAATTGAGTACTCTGGATCGGATGCTCAAAGACCTTGTTAACACAAACTGCAGATTGAGCGCGAATTCGTCATGCGTATCTATTCTCGCCGGACCTATTGTTACCTCACCCATCGACACAGACACCGAGCCGCCCCGCGTACCTCGCACGCATAACTTATCAGCAGCGTGAGTCCCATGCACCATGCGCCCGCCTTACAGCACACCCTGATCTAACCGCGCCATACAGCAGGTCCCACCCACCCAAAATCCCAACGCGCCCAACATCCTCCGTCCTTTGTCAGCAACCCTTCGCGCGGGCACCGGCAGATCCGACGCTGCCGGCCCTCGCGGGCGCCCTCCTGGGCTCCTGCATCTCGCATCCATCAGCGATCCCATCCGTCCCCGTCCTCGCCCAGTGCGCGGCACCGCTGGCGACCGGGCGCTGGCTCTGCCCGCCCGCCAGGCTCTGCATCTGCACGCACGCGGGCGATCACCGCGGGGAGCTGTGTGTCCTTGTGGACGCCGTCCGACGCCGGCGACGCGCACCCAGCCGCCGCTATCTCCGGCGGCGTGGAGCCTCCGCGCGCACTTACCCACCGTCTGCCTCCGTCTGCCAGTGCCAGCCGCGCGAGGGGACCAGGCCCCGCGCGGACCCACGCACTGGGACGCCGCCCGAGGACAGCAGCCCATTCCGAGCTCGAGCAGAGCATCCCCCTCCGAGCTCCGAGCTCCGCCTCCGAATCCCGAGGCCCGAGGATCCGTGATGCAATGCCTCACCGGTGCATCGTCCCCCGGTAATCACACCCCCGCGCATCGCGCATCGCGCATCGCGCACAGGCTGGACTGCTCCCGTGCCGCCGGCGGGTCTGTTGTGCGTTGTGCGCGCTGCCAGCGGGGGGTGTGGTGTCCTGTGTACGCCTGTCCGCCGCCATGCCGCGTCCCCGCGTCCGCCTCCGCCTCCGCCTCCGCGTCCACCCCGCGCACCGCCACTCGCACGCACGCACGCACGCCCTCCGTCCGAGTCTGCGATCGCTATTAATACCGGGCAGGGTGACGGACGCGTTACGGGACGCGTGCGTGACGGGTTGACAGCGCGGGGCCCCGTGCGTCGCGCCGGGGATAGGCCGACGATCCGCCCAGCTGTGTTCCCCTGCGTGTTCTGTGTTCTGTGTTCTCCATTCTCTGTTCTGTCTTCTGTCTTCCGTGTTCTGCGTTCTGTCTTCCGTGTTCTGTCTTCCGCGTTCTGCGCACGCGTTCTGATCGGGGACTTGAGCAGGTGGGAGCGGCGCCCGGATACGGACGGTGTCCCCGATGTCGAAGCGCGGCGGGCGAGACTCAGATTGTGTGTTTAGGGTTCGCGCACACGCGTGTGGCGGCGGAAGCGCAGGCTGACGGCTGCAGCGCTGCAGGGTGGGAAGGGTGCACGTAAGGATAAGTATATACACGGCTGATTCAGAATTCAGATCTCAGACGGAATGGGAAGGAGAGGTGAAGGTGAAGAGAAGAGGAAGAAACGTTAACGTGAACGTCTTTGTCTCAGGTTTGTTCGGCGGGGATCGCGTGTGCCATTAATGTGAATGGGTTTTATGTCCTCGTGTCGGTGTCAGTCTCACCATGACGTGGACGCGACCGAGACACGGCTTCGAGAGTCCAATCAATCTGTGCGTGCGTGCATGAGCATGAACGTTGCATGAATGAGCGTAGCATAAATATGGACAGACATTGACAAGAGCGCCAGCAACGACGGCGACGACGACGGGAACATACAGCACGCGCGACATGACATGACATGGTGACATACATACATACAGCCAACCAACCAACCAACCGCAGGGTCCCTCGCCCCCCGTTTCCAAGAAAAAGCCAGCGCCACGACGGGGCGGGCGCCGCTATGTACAGTACGCCTGCTACGCGACGGCGGGGTATGGAGGAACGTACAGCGACGCACGCGTAGCCCGTTTCATTTTATGTACAGCATCGGATATCGAGTGTCCATCTTGCGTTTGCGTTCGTTTGTATCTGCGTTTGCATTTCCATTCGCGTTCGTATTCGCGTTTGTGTTCGCGTTTGTGTTCGTTTTGTCGCCGACCGACGTTGCGGCGTGCGGAGTGCGGAGTGAGGCGCCGCACCTCCCCCGCGCGTCCTTTGCTCGCACGGGGGACGCGAGGGGGCCCTCACGCCTCACGGCGCGATGCGGATAACATCCCCCTCAAACACGAACAGCCGCCGCTCGTGCAGCGCGCTCGCCGCCTTCGTCACCTCCGCCGTGTCGAAGTCCTCGTGCTTGTCCGGCGGCAGCGCCGCGTTCAGGTACGTCACGAGCGCCGCGATCGTCAGCTCGTCCGCGCGCGCGTACGCCGCGCGGTACAGGTGCCGGATCGAGCGCGCCACGAACGCCAGCCTGCGTACGGTACGCGCATCAGTACCCGCCACACAGAGACAGAGAGCAGAGAGAGGGCGGAGTGAGCACGAGCAGCGGGGAAAGACAGACGCACCTTCCAGCAGGCGAGTCCAAGTCCGGCGCCGCGGGCGCGGGCGCGCCCTCAGCGTCGTCCCACTGCGCATCCTCGTCCTCGCTCGACGAGCGGCCCTCGAGCTGCCCGAGGCGCGCCTTCGCGCGCAGCCTGCGCGCGCGCTCCGCGTCCGCCCCGTCGCCGTCGACGTCCATGCCCTCCTCGGGCTCGGGCGACGCGCTCGTGTCGGACAGCGCGAGCGCCGCGTCGCGCTCCGGGACCTTCGACCTGCGGGGGACGGGTGCGGGTGAGCTTCGCCGGTCACATGTGCGCGGGCACGCGGGAAGCGGGAAGGGGTGCGTACCGTCGCTGGAGGCACTTGGCGCGGTGCTGGAGCCACGGGTAGGAGCAGTACGTGCTGTCCTGCCGCAGCTGCACCCACTTCTGGCAGCACTTGCAGAACACGCGCCCGGGCTCGACCTCGCCGAGCAGCGGGTCGGCGCGTAGGGCCGCCGCACGCTGCTCCGCGTTCCGTCTTCGCGGTTCTTGCTGCTGCTGCTGCTGCTGCTGCTGCAGGGAGCCGCCCGGGGCGTAGTCCTTGAAGGGCGCGAAGGCCGATGCCGAGGGCGACGGGACAGACGACAGCGGCTGAGACTGGCTCGGACTTATGGCGGGCGGGCGGGCGGACGCAGAGGGCGGAAGAGAGGAGGACGAGGCTAGCGCAAGGAGATGCTTCGGGGGAGGTGGAACATTGATCGCGATATTGAACCTGCCCAGCCCGCGTCAGCTTCGACTCACTCATACACGCGACCCGTGCCCACACTGACTTTGATGTAGGCGGCGCAGGGCCCGCTGCAGCAGCGGCGGCCGGCTGGCACACCGCCGTGTGCTGCCGCCAGAGCTCGCCCGCGCCCGCCTCGTCGTCCGCGGCGGTCGTGACCCACTTGTCGCAGACGCGGCACAGTACGCGTTCGCCTTCAGACCGCTTGATGCGCGGGTCCGCGCCGAACTCCGCGCCGTCCTCCTCCACCGGGATCGGACGCGCGTTCTTCGCCCTGCACGCCACCAACAACGCCCGCTATCAGCACCTCCCCACACAACACACACAGACACGGCGCGAGGGCACTCACACGCGCTTCGCGAGACAGCTCTTGCGGTGGGCGTCCCACGGGATGGAGCAGTACGTCGAGTTCGGGCGGAGGCGGATCCACTTCGCGCACGACTTGCACAGCACGCGGTACGGCTCGAACTTGGCGACGTACGGGTCGGAGGAGAGGTACGCGATGCGCTCGTCCTCCGTGCGCTTCGCGCGCCGCCGCTTCGCGGGGCCCTGCGCGGACGACGCGTCGTGCGCCGCCGCGGGCGCGTCCTGCGCGATCTCAGGCGCGTGCTGCACGCCGCTCTGGCTGCAGTGGCGCAGTGGCGCAAAGAACGAAAGGAAGAAAGGGAGACAAAGGGTCTAGTGAGCGAGTGCGTGCGAGGCGTGCGGGGCGGCAGAGGGGCGCGTACCAGGTGCTGCGGTGGGTCTCCCAGAGCTTGACGGTGAAGCCGCCGGTGGCCTCGTCGCGGATGGGGATGGCCTCGCCGCAGGTCTCGCAGACGATGCGGCCGGCGCCGTACTCGTCGGTGGGGGTGGCGAGGTCGCTCTGCGCGGTGCCGGCGTCGGTCTCGGACTGGGAGCCGGCGCGTTTTGGGGCGGGGGGAGGAGCGGGGGCGTGGGGGCGCGCTCGGTGGGCGACTCCTTGCGCTTCTGCGGCACGCTGGGCGGGGTGAGCCCGGGCGGACGGGCGGGGCTGGGGATATCAGACCTGGCCATAAGCGAGGCGATAGACGCGGCGGGCTGCGTCCTGGGGCGCGGGGTGAGCGCGGTGGTGGGAGGAGGAGGAGGAGGACGGGCGGGTGCTCACTCTACCTGCATCGGACGGGGTGGCGGGGAGGTCGGGGGTGGGGAGTGGCGGCGGGCGTTGGGGGCGGGGGAGAGGGGGAGGATTGACGTGGAATCGCGGGCAGGCGATATAAGATGGCGGGCCCAAGAAGCGAACGAAAACATTCAATTCAGAATAGCAGAATTTCCATCGAAAACAAACACAAAACATTCCCAGGCGCGAAATTGAAATCACCCCAAATGAGGACCGCCGTCATCCCGATCCGGACGTCCTCCTGAGTCCTGATCCCCGCCGTCCCCGCGCCCCCGCCCGCCCGCTCCCCGCCGCCACCGCCGTTCTGCTGCTCGTCGTCGCGCAGCTCGTTGTCGTCGTGCGCGCCGTCGAGTGCGTCGCGCAGGGTGGTGTGGGGGCGGGGGCTGGACGGAGGTGAGAGGGAAGTTTGATCGGCGCCTGTGGACTGATCGAAAACGTCGGTGGGAGGGGAGACGCCGGGGTGTTGTGTGTCTCTCAAGATGGTCACATTGTATGTTGTGTTTGGAAAACGGGTTTGTCGCGCTGCCCACGGTGCAGCGTGCCCTGCTTCCCGTCCGTGCACTCTCCTCGCTGGGGCGCCGCCTGCCCTCTCTGGCCGCTTCTTGCCTCCTCCGCCGCCGTGGCCAGACGTGTGCATGGACGGTGTGCTCGCCTCCCGGGCAATCGCCCTCCCGCGACGCTCAAATACAGCAGCCCGCCCGCCATTTCGCGCGTCCTGCCCCCCATCTTCTGCGTCCAGCTGCGTATCGCTTGTCGATGCGCGTAATACGCCCTCATCAGATCCCCTTCGCTGTCGCCGCTGTCCTCGCGCTCCTGCCCCGCGCGCCAGCCAGCCCCTGCGGCGTGTGTGCGAGCCTGGACGCCCCCGAACCTTGCGCGGCCCAGCGCGTTCCAGCAGCGCAGGCGGGTCTCGTGTCCCGAACGCTAACTCTATTGCGCCCCGCTATCGGCGCGCGCACACGCACATCACGCTCCTTCGCTGCACAGACCCCCGCCTTCCGACATATCGACTGATCATCTCATCACATCACTCAATGGCACCCGCCTGCGCCCTGCCAGTGCGCCTGTCCGTTAGCCTCGCGCCCCCTCCCCACGCGCGCCTGCGCAAAGCGGCATTATGATTCATATCCGACGACGACGCCCCGCGACGTCCTCGACGCAACGCCCCGAACAGAAGCCGCGCGCAGGCGCGATGCAGCAGCGCGCCTGCCGCGGCGGGGGGCGCGCGCGCGATAAGCAAAGACCAGAACACAGCAGAACGGCAACGCTCCTGCAGCTGTCGCGACGCCGCGCGACAGATGGATACCCAGCCAGCCGCGAAGCGCCATGCATCTGAGCCTCGCCGCTTCCAATCGAACCCGCGCTGCCAGTGTGCATGTGCGTACGTACGAGACGTCTCTGTTGGCGGTGTGTAACTGTACAATGGGAATGCACCGCGATCCTGCGCCCGCGAATGCCATCCTCGTCTGCCGGCCGGTCTACACCCGCCCGTACCCGCCCTGCTCGAGGAAGGCCTTGAGGCGGACGACGAGCGCCTCGAGCCCGGCGAGCCACTTCGTAAGCTCGCTGTCGAACTTCTCGTGCGACCCGCCCTGGGTGATGCGGGCGTAGAAGTCGTGTCTGTGCGGCACAGCTCTGATCGCGACCTGGCGGCGCACCGTCGAGGGGGGCAAGCGGGCACCGATCGAGGCGCGCCATCAGAATCAATGTTCAGCGTTGGGCGCCCGCGCGGATGAGGAAGGGGACATACGGAGACGACGGAGCGGACGACGAAGGAGTGGTGCTGCTTCAGGTTCGCGTCGTACGAGCGCTTGAAGCACGTATGCAGCTCCGCGTCGCGGTCCTGCTGCATGTTCTGCATTCCCCGCGCGGACGGTCGACGCGGCCCATGTGCGTGCGTGCATAACGTATGTCGTCAGCCACGCACCACCCTGCAGTCTAAGCGCTGCGCAACATTGCACGCATTGCACGCAGGCGCGAGAGACTCACACGGAGGGCTTCGCACGTGAACCAGAGGCCGCTTTGCGCGCGGGCACGCGTGCACAGGGGGGCGGGTGGGCACTCGCCTGACGTCTGTGTGAGGCGGTGACGAGAGGCGCTTACCGGAGGAGGCGGACGAGGCACGCTGTCCCGGCGCGCTCGCGCTCGGCGGCGTGGTGCGCGCACTCGTGCGCGACGAGCTGCTCGAGCGTCGCCGATTCGGTGGGGGCCGCGTCGTGCTGGCGGCGCACGCCCTGCGGGGGCGGGGCGGGGCGGGGAGGGTGGGCGTTAGGAGAAGTCGGGAGCGGCTCGGGCGCACGCGGGGAGGGGAGAAGGGCTCACCGCGATGTTGCCGCGCAGGTCGTTCTGCACGAAGAGGAAGACGCCGCCGCCCAGGAGGTCTGTGTGCCGGGTCAGAAGTACGCAGAACGCAGGGGTCGCACGGGGCTGGGAAGGCGGGACAGACCGAACATGTTGACAAAGTCGGTCGCGGCCAGGAGGAAGGCGGCGGACTCGACGCCGTCGGCCGTGATTGGCACGTCGGCGAATGACTAGCGCGGCAGGGTGAGCGAGTGACGAGGAAGCGGACCGCCACGCAAGCTACTGCTGCCGGCGTGGCCGAGCGCAGGCGGGCGTGGCCGCGCGGCGATTGCGGGGGCGTTCTTACCTTCGCGCTCTCAAAGTATGGCGCCATCGGTCTTGTCGCGGTGGGGGGGCGAAGGGGAGAAGCGGGGAGGAGGTTCGGACGGGGGCGCGGGCGGGCGTATAAGACGGGTGCTCGTCGGGGTATACGCGCGGAGGCGGCGTCGGTGGGGGGCGAGAACGGCGTGCTCGGACGGTGGGCAGCCTCGCGCTGGTGGGGAGTTGAAGAGGAGAGAGAGGGCGCGGCAGGGTGCGGCGAGGGCCGTCGCGCAGATCGATATCTCGTCTCGCTGATTGGCACCGGTCCCATTTCCGTGGGCGCCCCCGGCCTTGCATCCTATTCATACCCGCGTGCTGTGCCGCCGGCTCGTAGGACTATCCTCGGCGCGTGACGCCCTCCTCTAATGCTCCGGGCTCTTTCTGTCGCGCTCGGCCAGAGTAGTGCCGTACAGAGCTCGACGTCGACAGAATGAGCGTCGGGACACAGAGCGCGCTCAAGCGCCCTCCTGCGCCTCGCGTGGCACGGGCGCCTCTTTCGGAGAAGCGGCCCGGGTGATTAGCGCGCATGGTAGCGCCGGTGCGGGCGGCTACGGCCATATGGAGGACTCGAAAATGGGCCGCGGCGATCGCGACGACGAGGATGGATGCACGCTGAACGGCGTGCGGTGGCAGTGGCAGCAGCCGCATCTTTCCTCTCTCTCCCTCCTCCACCGCTCCGGCCGACGCCAGCCACAGGCCTCGAGGATGGCGCGGGTGTACGCAGACGTGAACGCGCGGCTGGGCCCGTCCTGGTACGACTACGGTGCGTCCCGTTCCCTGCCACCCGCCCACGCCCCTTGCGCCTATCGCGCCCCCGGCGTCCCTGACCTCTCTTCTGTGCCGGAACACAGAGAGCATGACAGTCGACTGGAACGTCCCGGATCGATATGAGATTGTGAGGAGGATCGGGGGCGGAAGGTACTCCGAAGTGAGTCGTACCCCCCGTTCTGCGCCCGCGGCCGCTACAGCGCTCCCCCGCAGGTGTTCGAGGGCGTGGACTCGTCGAACGAGGACGCGTGCGTGATCAAGGTGCTCAAGCCCGTCGCGAAGAAGAAGATAAAGCGCGAGATCAAGATCCTGCGCAATCTCGCGGGCGGGCCCAACGTCGTGCGCCTGCTCGACACCGTGCACGACGGCCCGTCGCGCGCGAACAGCCTCGTCATGGAGTTCGTGCAGAACACGGACTGGAAGGAGCTCTTCGGCTCCCTCGCCGAGATGGAGATCAAGCACTACCTCTTCCAGCTCCTCAGGGTGAGCGCCCCCGCCGAGCATTAATTAATGCTTCCCTTGCCTTCCATGCCTGACCGTGCCTCGTTGCGCTGCGCTAGGCGTTAGACTTCGTGCACTCGCGGGGCATCATCCACCGCGACGTGAAGCCCGCAAACATCATGTTCGACCGCGCCCGCCGCAAGGTAAGCCGCGCCGCGCCCGCGGGGCAGGGACGACCGCTCACCGCACGGTCCGTTCTGTAACAGCTGCGCCTGATCGACTGGGGCCTCGCCGAGTTCTACCACCCGGGCGTCGAGCTGCACCACCGCGTCGCGTCGCGCTACTTCAAGGGCCCCGAGCTGCTCGTCGGCTACAAGCACTACGACTACAGCCTCGACATCTGGAGCGTCGGCTGCATCCTTGCCTCCATGGTGCGTCCCGCCCTTAGATGCGCAGCTCGCTCGCTCACGGTGAACTCCCACCCGCATTGCAGATCTTCCGGCGGGAAAACTTTTTCCGCGGGCGGGACAACGACGACCAGCTGCTGAAGATCGTGAAGGTGCTCGGGTCGGACGACTTCGAGCGCTACCTCGCGACGTACCGGCTCTACCTGCAGACCTACGACGAGGAGCTTCTCCAGAGGTGCGCTTCCCTCCCATATCTCCCCCTCCGCATTCACGTCCAGCCGCTGATATATCCCCCGGCAGCTACCCGAAGATCCCCTGGACGCGCTTCGTGACGGCGGACAACCGCGCGAACGCGGGCGCGGACAGCCTCGACCTGCTCGACAAGCTGCTGCGCTACAACCACTTCGAGCGGCTCACCGCCGCCGAGGCGCTCGCGCACAGTTTCTTCAGTACGTGCCCGCTCCGCTCGCCCCTGCCCGCGCCGCGCTCGCTCACGCTGTCTTCGTCTCTGCCTCTGCCTCCGCCTCCTCTGCCATCCCCGCCGGTGTCTTGAACCTGAACGCCGCCTTGCGCGTGTATTTTACGTTTCTCCGCTTCTCCCGCAACCTGCGTGGCTCGCCCGGCATGCAGACGCGGTCAGGCTCGAGACGCTCTCGAACCCCGCCGAGTGCGTGAGCGACTCCGGCTTCTACTCCGCGTGACTCGCGCGGTGACGTCCTCCGCGCCCCACCTCCGCGAGCTGCTCCCCGTGCCGACCAAGACGACGCGCGACGCGTGGGCACGAATGGCGCTCGCGGAGGGATGACGGGACGGGTTGGCGGAGGACGGACGGACAAATAGGCTCGACAGCATGCTTTGGTGGGGCGCGGCGCCGGGTATGCAGGTTGAAGGTTGTAGACGGACGGACGGGCGGACGGACAGACGAACTAGTGGACGAAGGCGGGACGCGGATGTCCACCACACAAGAACAAGAACAGGCGCGGTCGGCGGTCGGCGCGCGCCGCGCAACGCAGCACCCAAGCTAAGCTATCGACGAACATCTATCGCTGCGGATGTATTTCTCTCTCCTCTCCTCTCTCCCTTTCCCCCTCCCTTTCCCCCTCCCATCTCCTCTCCTCCCCTACTACTACTCCCCCCTCTCCGCGCTCTCCTCCGCGCTATCCACACCCCGAATCCCTGCAGCAGTGTCGTGTCGTGTGTATGTATGTACTCTAGACGACGGACAAGCCCCCGCGCCCTCAGGCCTCATGTCTCCATCTCGTGTCTCATGTCTCCTGCCTCATCTCTCATGTCTTTCTCGAGCTCTCCCTCTCTACCTGTGTGTATGCGTGCGCTCCCCCCTATCCCGTATCGGTGTACTGTAGACTACTAGTGCTTAACGTGCGATGCGATGCGAGCTGGGCCGGGACCCGGCGGGCGGCGGGGACGGGTTCCTCGCTGGCTTGCCTGTTTTTATTCGAGTTTTGCGGGGTCTTGCAGCCGGCCCTTCGGGTGTGCTTCGCTCGGAGTGTGCGTTGGAGATTTGGGGGTCGATTGGAGGGTATGGAAGGTGAGGCTGCGAATGTTGAGAATGTTGATGATGTCGAGCGAGCGAGCGATCTCGCAGAGCCAGTGCATTGATACATTTTGACATATGGTCGATTCTACATCTTACGACAGCGGCACCCATGGTCGAGCATACGTCCTCGCGCGTCTTCCCCGCCCAAGCACCACATGCGCCGCAGAAGTCATCGATCTGCCAGCACCCGTGCGCAGTGTGTCCAAACAAAACGCCGACCACGACCAATGGCCATGCGCCGTATAAGCTAGCATCAAATATTACCGCCCACAGATCGGGCTTCTGTGGGTCACCTCCAGCGTCCAACGGCCAGCGGGGTTGTCGACATGCATGATGCAACCTTGCTCGTATGATATCACAGATCTCCTGCGTCGAAGGCTTTCGAGACGTGATATATCCGCCGCAGGATCCGGGTCTTGATCATGATGAGCAGATCCGGGCTCTGTATGCAGGGAAGCTCGAGTCCGCGGATATCACACGCGCAGACTTGGGGGGCGGCGGGGATTGGGTAGGGCCAGTGCAAGTACGAGTACGAGTGTATGCACGCAGACCGGCCTCAGCCTCGCAGCCTGGACTCGACTCAGATAGAAGTTAGGACCGCGTCAGACTCGCATCGGGGTCCACTGCCGTATGCTGTGATAGATCCACCGGCCTGGGGGAGGGCGCACCGTCGTCGACGTCGACGTTACCGAAACCACTCCTCCCAAGTCCTAGTCGTGCAGGGTCGCCGCCCAAGCGTCGCTTGCGCCCCTGCGCCCCCGCACTCCCGCAAAACCGACTCGGAGAACCGAGAGCCGATAGAGTTGGCACGCGTTTCACGCGAGCCAAGTTCGGAGTCTCCGCACCCTGGGGAGGACCCTGCGTGTGGGAGGGCTCGAGCGGCGTCGGGCGTCGGGTGTGGGGCGCGCGGTGGGTCCATAGAGTCCGAGGAAGCTGTGATTAGGCAGCGGCGCTGCGTGCGCAGTGCAGGCGCAGCGGGCGTCGTCGTCCTCGGCTTAGGCTCTGGCTCTGGCTCTGGCTACGGCTTTGGGCGCGCGGCGGAGGGCGGGGAGGAGGGAGGCGAGCGGGTGGTCCTGGTGGGGTTTGGAGGGTTGAAGGTTTGGTGTCGAGCGTGTAGGTACATCAAGTTGGTCGGAACGGGCTAGCTTGAGAATTGCGATGCAGGGATTGAAGACCCTTGACTGTGCTCTTCTTCAGTGGGCGGGGCCGAGCCGCGTGTCCGCCGCCTGAGATGTCGGTTGTATCGCTGAACGGGCGCTGCGTGACGGTCAACCGTGCCGTCCTGCATCGGCGGAACGAGCGGGGCCGCGCGCTCGGGCACGACCACGACTGCTGTGCATGCATATCCCACAGGGTCCCCGATGGACAGATTGTCGACGTCGCAGCAGCACCGACGATGTCCTGTGTGTTCTAGTCAAATTGATACGTGTGGGATCTCCGGGGATAGATCGGGACGGTGGGCGTGCATCTGCTGCGACAACAAGTACTGTGGGGTGTTGTACAGCGGCGCGAGATAGATTCCTGAAGTCCTCGAGTTGCAGGCCTCATGGGCTCGAGCTGAGCCTCCCCGCGCTTGGGGAGGGAAACCGGCAGCGATGTTTGTATACGGCCATACGCGCGCAAGTCGCGTCCTCCAACGTCAACTTCTGTATCATAGCCGTCAGATCGGGATCGACCGAAACACTGACACCGACACCGACACCGACATCGGAGTGAGCGGTGCGCACCAACCACAGCCGTGACACACCCGCAGCCGTGACACACCCGCAGCCGTGACACACCCGCAGCCGCACAACGTCGCCCTCCGTCGCCCTCCGTTCCCCTTGCGACCATGAGCCATAAGAGCGACCCCGCAGAAAGAAGGGCGCACATCGGCACGGCATGGCATGGGCGCACCGCTTCAATAGAGTGCGATTATGCAGCGGGCTGCGCGCGCAGCCGGGGGTGCTTCTTCGTGGCGCGTCCGCGTCCACTTTCATGATCAGAGATTGTCCTTCGGGTTCGCGCGAGGGGCGCCGGTCGATGGCGGGCGGGGCACAGGTGCGAGCCGAGCCGAGCGGGATGGGCGAGGCCCGAGGCCGGCGCAGTGGGCAGTGGGCATTGTGCCGGCATGGGCGCGGAGCGTGAGGGCTTGAGGTACATACCGGTCGGGCATGTGCACATGCTGCGCGCGTACTAGCACCAGTATGCACCATCTACGAAGAGGTAGTGGTCGTACGGCAACGAGCGACGAGCGTAGCACCCTGCACCGCCCACCATTCAGCGAAGCTCCAAGTTCCTGCACCGAATAACCTCAGCCGGCCCTCACCTGGTCAACGTTTCAACGTCCAGGCCGCCGAACACACTGCAGGTGCTGCGGCGCGACTGCCACTGGGCCTGGCGACTGGCGAGCGTCCCGCCGGCCTCCCGTCGGTACCGAGCGCAGGCGGTGCCTGTGCCCTGCGGGCGCGCGAGTAAAATTGAATCTGATGGGCGGGCGCGGGGCGGGGGTGGGACCGGGGCCTGGGTGTGGACTCTGGACGGTGGAGTGGGAGCGGCGGCGCTGCGGTGTGCGGTACGGGTGGGCGGTTGGAGGTTGGTAACAAGGATTGAATATTGAATGTTGAGGATTCGGGACACCGGACAGTACTTACGGGCGTAGGTAGGGCGCGCGCGGTGGAAACGCCAGATCCCGAGCTGAGCTGTCGAGCCTAGGGTGGTTGCCTGTAACACTGATGCCTATGAGCCACATATCCGGACTTGTCACGATGCATATACCAAGAGTGAGCCAGCATTAAGGACTCGAGGATCGAGGGCACCACTCGGAACATGCCATGCGCGCGCAGGTGGGATGCCGCCAAGCCCATGCGCAGTAGAATCGTTATGCACTGACAGCTGATCAGACACTTCCTCGAGCTTCCAGTAATGCGTGCAGCCCGCCAGCCCAGCCCAGCGCGCGCGCATACCAACAGCCCAACACCGACGCAGCTGCGAGTTGCTACGACACCCCCTTCACGGGCGCCGCCCGCTGCGCACTGCATGGCCATTCAGATTCAGAATCACTGACACTGACACTGCACAGAGCACGATTTTCACGGGCCCGCTGCTGCGCGCTTCGTGGGTCCACGGAGATCGGGATCGGCGCGTCGTCTGCATCGTCGCTTGGGGAGTTCAGGTCCAGGCGCGCGCGGTGCGGGTGCACGGTACTGCCGCGTGCGCACCCGGGGGGCTGATGCGGGCGTGGGACGAGGGGGACGGTTCCCACCACTGAAGGGGCGACCCACTCGATGTCCTAGCCAGTAGGACAGTAGGAAGGCTGATGGCGCCGAGGACGCTCGATAGGAGCGTGTATGTGCGCATTCCTGGGCTGGCAAGCCTCGGCACTCGCGTACTTGGGATTGACGACGGGGACGAGTGCAGGGAATGCGAAGGACGAGGACGTGATGAGAACAGTAACGGCTTACATAGAGCGTTGCATAAAGATGGTTAGGCTGATGCGGGCTGTGTGTGGACACACCCTCGGTGCGTCAGCGCGATGCCGCTAAGTAAAGTGATGCACGACATTGACGCTGCCCGACGCGACGAGGACGTGCTGTCTCCGCCGATGGGCACCGACACGGGCTCTGTCCGGGGGTTAATGCATCTGAAACACGTTCTCAAAGTTGGAAGGCTCTGTGGGGGTGGGAGACATGACATACCGGCTGGTCATGCGCGTGAGAGGCTGAGTAGTGGCAATAACGTCCGGGCAAACGATGCTTATACGTTTATCCCGCCGCCTCCTCAGGCCCAGGCCTCACACATACACCGGAGTCGGGCGTGGTCGACCCCGCCAGTGCTCGTGAGCCCACTCTGCTGAGCATATGCGTGCACGCTCCCACACCAGGTGTGTGCAGCCTGGGCCTCGTAGGGCGGCGGATATTTCGAGAAGGCAAAAGGAGGCTAAATGAGCGCAGCAGGCGTTCTCGCGTGGTGAGAACGCAGGTGCTTAGCGACGACGTAGAAGGCCGGCTGTAGGGACAGGTGGCCCGACCCGAGGCGACGGATGTGCACTCCTGGGCGATGTCGGTGTGTTTAGCGGCGGATGAGCTAGCGGCAGAATGCGCAAGAGCTGTGAGCATGGCGAGGCTACTGTGTACGAGGCGTCGACGGATCACCGCGGTGTTGGGGCTGCCGACGAGAGTCTATTCGCGGCAAGGTTTTCATGGCAAGCTGCGGGGACCCGGGAGTGCTGCGGTTGCGGTGAAGATCGTAGAGAGCACTGGAGGAGGAAGATGCAGGAACAGAGGCTTGGACAGAGGGCGATCGGGTGACGCAACGACGGCGGATGCGTCCTGCGCCGTGCCCAGACCGCATTGGACCGGTGCAGATCGAGATAGGGAGGAGATGCCTACGGCAAACCCTTTTCGGGCACGACACCTATCTATTTCCCGCCGGCCGGGTTCTTCCCGCGAGTGATCCTCGCCATGCGCTCCTCCCCCAGCGCCCGGCAACAGCCCAGGGCAGGGGCATGCTGCGCGCTGCTGTCGCTGGCGACGCATCCCCTCGCACGCAGAGAAGCTGCCGCGGAGAACGGCGGCTGCTCAGGTGGTGGGGGCGCGCCGGTCGCCGAGTGTGCGAAGATCAGAGCCGCGGGCGGATTTGCGTGGTGTATGCCAATCGCGGGCGGATTGACACACGGCGCGGGGACCCGGGCGAGCGGGCGCGCCGTATCAGAAACGCGTGCGATTCGAGGTGGGAGCGGGACGGCACGGGCGTCCAGCACGCGCAAAGTGGGCGCGGCGGCAAGCGAGTGGGCAGCGGTGGGGAGGCGCGGGGTGGCGGGGCGGGCGCTGTGGACGGAGGCCGGGGCGCTTGGGTCGGCGGGGGACGCGGCGGTGGGAGGAGGAGGATTGGGTATAAAGGGGCCGGCGGGGATCGCGAGCGGAGTCAGTAGAGTGTTCGAGGGCAGGGCGCGATCCGAGCTTGTCCTTGCGCTTTGCTGTATCCGCGACTCCGACTCGCGAGAGCACCGCAACCCGTCCGTTCTCGTCCATCCCCTCCCGCATCCCCGGCTCTGATCGCCACCCGTACTCTCCTCTCCACATCCAATTATCCCCCGCAGCCGAGAGCGCCCCCTTTCCTCTTCCCATATCCTCCGCCACTCCCTTTCCTTCCCATCCCTCCTCCCGCCTCCACCGCGACCATGCCTGCCGACTCCTCCAAGGCCGCCGCTGCTGCCGCCGCCGCCAGGCGCAGAAACACCCTTCGCAGAGACCAGGAGGACATCAAATACGACTCCACACACGCGCGCGAGATCGAGCTCAAGCGAAGCAGGGGCGAAATCTCGTGCGCAGAGTGCCGCAGGTGCGATCACCGCACTCTCTACTGCCTTCTCTTCATTGACCTCGCCCATCTCACCCAGACTCAAGGTCCGTCTCTCGCCTCTCTCCTCGCACTGCTGCCATCCTCATCGCTCTCTAGATCCGCTGCGACAAGACAATACCATGCCAATCATGCCAGGTACGCCGCTCAACTTCCGAGCCTCCGAACACAACACGTACCTGTCTCTCTAGCGCCGAGGGTGCGCAGCGCTCTGTCCAAATGGTCAGTTCTCTACGCAGTGTGCTCTGCACGTCCCCCAGTGCTCACAATGTCGCAGGGAGCCTCGCCACTGGCCAAGGCACCCGGTGCGTGTCCATTAGATGACCTTACACGCCCGATCTGACTCATGCGCAATCCAGCTTTGTTCTGGCTGCCACTGAGCACCTCCATCGCCGAATAGCAACTATGAGTGAACGTGTGCACCAGCTGGAGGATGCGCTTGCCATTCTCCAAGCCAAATCGTCCAACGATCCCCATCCGCTTCTTACCGACGGAAAAACCAAGTCACGCAATATGGACGAGGATGAAGACTTTATTCCACAAGATGCGGATATTGTCCCTCCCCCCGACGTCGTCTCCGCCTTTGGGATGCTCTCCATGTCTGAAAGCGGCGTATCAAGATTTTTCGGCCCCACCGGTGGAACCGAAGTACGCCCCGTCCGTTCTGTAGTGCTGCACCACAGCTGACCCTCTCCGCCGACATGCAGTATCTTCTTTTCGTATGTTTTTCCGTGCCGGACCTATGTGGCTATGTCTCACCGGTCACTTCTAGTCAGATAACGACGACCCATCGTCACCCAGCAATGGCAGCACGCCTGAGTCGCTGCGTGACTCTAAGACGCCGCCGCTACCTGGCGAGATCGCTCGCTTCTCCGGATCGTTCCCCTTTACCCCGATGGGCCCTCCACATAGCGTGTACGAGCTCATCGAGAGCCACCTGCCGTCGTACGAGCGCGCATGCCAGCTATGCGAGTCGTACGTGTCACATGCGGCGTGGTTGTTCCGAAGTGTGCCCCGCCACCAGCTCTTCGACGAAATGATCCCGCATTTCTACAAACAGCCGCCGCCAGAAGACGCGCTCCCGCCGAGCAGCGACTACAGCAGCCCACACGACCTCGCGCTGCTGCTTCTGTGCCTCGCGATCGGCGCACTGGTCGACCTCAGGCAGCAGCCGTACAACTCGGAGGCGGAGCACTACAGCCAGCTGGCGCAGGCGGCGTTGGCGCTGCAGTCGGTGCTTGCTAACCCGACACTGGTGACGATACAGGCGCTGCACTTACACAGCATATATGTCGCCATGGTGGGCAACGAGATGGGTGGGAACGACAACAACATGGAGTTCTCATGGGCGTTGGTGTCCCTCGCGGGGCAGCTGTCACACACCGTACGTCTTCCATGTCCACGCTGCGCCGGCACCATATACTGACCGTGCACATGTAGATTGGACTACGTGAGTTGTTCATATCCGTCTGCAGGGTCGTTTGCGCGGCCGCTGATGCAATGCGCTCCGGAAGACCGGGACAGCGCGCGGTTCGGCTTCTCCGCAGAGATAGTCGAGCGGCGACGGGTGACGTTCTGGGACCTCTTCGTCGCGGACGCATGGCAGGTGGGTATTTTTTCCCGTCCGCCAGGCCTTCGCTTCTGATACATCGGTGCAGAGCCTAATGACCGGGCGCCCGCCCGTCATCCAACGCGAGTACATTGATTGCAAGTTCCCCACGCCGTTGAGCACCCCAGAAGACGAGGACGGCGAGGAGCCAGATGCAGCATGTGAGTCTCGGCTCAGCGCGTGCGCACGTCCACGTCCACTCACCGTCTCTTCCACGCAGTCGAGACATGGGGCTTCCGCTTCGCGCTCCAGTGTGTCGCGGAGGTTGCGTCAAAGACGTTGACGTCCGAGGCGCCGTCGTACGAGACGATCATGGAGCTCGACCGCAAGGTGCGCGAATTCCCGATCCCGGCGGACGCAGCGGCCCTGCAAGAGGACCTCGAGACCCCGCCGGACAGCGAGCCGCCCCCGCTGCAGGAGAGCATGATCCGCTTCGTCCTCTCGCACTCGCGCGAAGTCAGTGAGTGCCCCTTCCCCCGCTCTCCGACGGAGCAGCGTAGCTAAGCGGCCGCCCCGCGCAGTCCTGCTCTTCCTGCACCGCAGCTTCTTCGCGCAGGCGATCATCGACTGCCCGCGGAATCCGCTCAGGAGCGCCTACGCGCACTCGTTCCTCGCCGCGTACCGCGCGTCGGGCACGATCCTCAAAGTCATCCGCGAGCAGTTCACGCTCTACCCCGGGATGTGCGCGCGCTTCTGGGTGATCTGGACCTTCGCGTTCTCGTCCGCGGTGAGTCGCCCCTGCTGATCATCGGCGCGCGCGAGTGCTGACGCGCCCTATCTTATCGCGCGACAGGTCGTGTTTGCGACTGTGGTCACCCGCGGTCCGCGGTCCGCCCTCGCCCCGCCTGCCCTGGCACAGCTTGACCAGGCGTACGAGCTGTTCACACAGGCGTCGAAGCACAGTCGCCGCGCGGCGAAGGCGCTCGTACGTCCTTCCTCCCCTTCCCTCCCCTCCCGTGCCCCTCGCTGACCATACCCGCCCCGCCCCGTCCCGCCCCGCAGCCAATCCTCCTCCGCCTCCGCGAGAAGGCGCACTGCGTGTTCGCCGCCGCGCAGAGCGACCCGACCGGCAGCGCGCTGTACGACGGCGCGCTCTGGAAGACGGAGCAGGACGAGGACGCGCTCGACATCTTCGCGGGCCGCACCGCCGTCGTCTCCTCCAAGCGCACCTCGCCCGCGCCCGCCGGCGCGCAGATCGCGGGGCTCGCGCAGCCCGCGCCGCGCTCCGCCGACGCGCTCCCGCTCATCACGCCCCCGACGCCCATCGCTATCCCCATCGCGCCGGGCATGGGCTCCTCCGCGGGCAGCGGCAGGGGCGGCGGCGGCGTGCCGCTCGCGGACGCGTGGGCGATGCACCAGCACGCGCACGCGTCGGGGTCGTACAACGCGCCGCACCCCGCGATGCAGGCGGCGCCGCAGCACGCGTACCACCGCTCCCTCAGCTTCTCGCAGCAGCCCCAGCAGGGGTTCGGCGGGTGGGTCGGGCAGGAGCACTCGCCGACGCCGCTCACCCCGCCTGCGGTCGCGCAACAGCAGCAGCAGCAGTATGGGGGCGGCGGGGGCGGCGGGGGCGGGCAGATGTCCCCTGGGGGGTATGCGGGTGCGGCGTTTGGGCCGGCGAACGCGGATCTCATGCAGCGGTACGCGGCGGGCGGGTATGCGCAGGGCTTGCCGGCGCACGCGCACCAGCATACGCATGCGCATGCGCACCACCAGCATCAGCAGCACCAGCAGCAGGCGGGGGGACAGGGCCACGAGCACCATGGGCAGCACTTTGCGCCGCCGTCGGAGCTGGTGAACCTGGGGCTCGCGTCGCGGCATGGACGGCTGGACGAGCGGTGGACGTCGTTCATGCACGAGAATGGGTTCCTGTAGGGGCGGCGCTTCGGGGCGCAAATGTGGTGTGGCGGTGAACAGGGTGTGGTGTTCGTTCGGTCGGTCGTGGTCGTGTTTGTTCCGTTCTGCTGCTATGGATGTATCCCGTCTGTCTGTCTGTCTGTTTGTCTGTTTGTGCCGATTCGTGACCCGGTCTGTGTTCGTGTTCTGTGTTCAACCCGTCCCCCCGCCGTTCAGTCTGTCTAAGTACAAGTACCTACCGCCGCTGTGTACGCTCGACCCGCAGACACTCTTCCCCGCGTCGACGTCCGTCTAAGTCCGTCCTCGACCCCCGCACCCCGCCCCCTGCCGCTCTCGGCTCGACTCGTCGTTCTGTACGTACGTACGTACGGGCGTGGGGACCGGGGCCATGTACAAAATCCGCACACGTTAGCACTACTACCACTGTACGTACAATAGATACCGGTTCGCGCATTAATGCACTTGTGTACCATTGTCATCGACCCCGCTGGGAGACGTCTCCATCACACGTCCTCTCGTACGCGTAGTCACCCAAGACAGCTTCGACTTCTCGCTCTGTCAGCCTGGCAGACTGCCCGCCGGCCGCGTGCCCACGCGCACCCGCCGGAGGAGGGTGGGTCCGTGGGACGATTGCATGCTATATGGACGGCCGTCGCGTTCGCCCGCGATCTGATCAGGCTGCAGATGCATTACGGGCAGCCGCATGTGAGACATATTGCGGGTGGCGGCGGGTGGGGACCCTCGCAGTCCGCAGCTGGCGGTATTCGTAGTATCAGGGATTGAGGTAATAAGGGATTGAGGCAATGGATTCCGGTGATGTAGCCTGTGAGGATGGCAGTAAGTACGACTACTTACTGTGAGCTGCCGACGCTGTTGAGGCCTTAGGGCTGCAGCCGCACGCGTAAGGATATATAACTCTTTGAAGCTAGCACGGTGATCATCGACATCGATTGCAGCCAGTACTTGGACGCACGTAGCCTCGTGGCCGCGCCGTGTCTAATCGGCCGCCTTGCCCGGCTACGCGCGCGCGTGTGTGCCCAACGCCATGTGCACTGCGCAGCAGAGGAGGGGCTAGCGGAGGCACGCGCGTGCTGTTCGCGCGTAGCGTCGTCGTCGTCCGCGGCAGGACGCGGTATATTCTGTGATTGCAGCATTTATCATGCTCTTGCTACGCGGCGGGGGCCGCGGCGTCGCGAGGTCGGAGGCGTGAAGAAGGGCCGGGAGCCCCAGATCGAGAGGCCTGGGGGGCAGCGCGATGCAGCAGATAGGATATATCGCGTTGCGCATCCTACGCGAGGCTGCAGCTGTCGAAGGTCGTCGGAGTATTTGACACGGCGGGAGACCTGATACAATATCTGATATATGAGTCCGGACGCGAGACACAAGAACACCAGGCGGCATTATGCTAATATGCCGCCTGCCCGAGACTGCTGATGGTGCGGTGGGTATATCGCCGCCGTCCAGTCCTTGGGTCCTCGCTCCCGCCCTGCACCCTGGGCCGGGCCCGCACCCCGCCCAGACCGCATCTGGCATCGCCCGACGCAGCGGGACGGTGGCGGCGCGCCCGATCGCCATCGCCATCGCCATCGACCATCTTGCACGCAATCGAAACCGCGAGGGCGGCCCCTGTTGCGGGGAGCTCCCTGGATATCGATCAAGCCTGGCTGCGTCGGTGCGCGTGCTGAACGGTCTCCCGGGGGGCGCTTGCTGGCGAAGCATGATGATGATGATGCGCTTGTTTGCCAGCAGCGCGATGGTGGCGGGCGGTGGCGGACGGTGCGCTGGCGGGGCGGGGGCGCGTGGGAGACGCGCCGCCAGGTACGGCGTGGGCTGGCGTGGGGCGTTGGGTGAATTGTGTGCGCACAGGAGGCGTGCTGGAAACGTGGGTCGGCGGTGGACAGATTGGACTCACAGGGGGCGATTGAGGAGGTTTCGGACCTCGGTGGGGGGCGCACGTCAGCGCGTAGCAGCCTCGCTTGGGATGGAACGGAATGAAAGACGGGGGTGATCGTTCTGGTGGACACTGGATCGGTGAGTCCCGCACCAGATCAGTGACCGTTCGACCCTGCAGAAGGTGCATATCTCAATTGTGATCCACGGGGGTGACGTGTGGTGGTATTGCGTACCTGGCGGTAGACCTCGGGAAACGCCGATACTGGTACACACCGTGAACGATCCAGCGCGTCCGCAGGCAGCGGGATGAGCGGGGCCCAGGACAGTCACGGAGATTTGAGCGGCTTCGACGTACGGGGGCCCGGACGGCGGCGGCGGTGTTTGTTTGTACACGTACTGCGCGGTGTGGCCACACCGAGTCCGCCGACGGGCACGGTCCGTGACGTTTGTCCGGCGCGTGGAGGGAGAGCCTTTCCGGGCTTAGCGCACGGTATCTCCTTGGTGGCGTCGACGCACCGGGTAGCGAAAACCTCGCGCGGGTGCCTCGGCGCGGCTGAGTAAAGGGGGCGCGTGCACTTGCTCGGCGTGCACGGGGACTGGGACTTTCGGCGTTTGTGCCACCCAGTGCGTGCAGGAGCTCGAACGAGGAGTGCGAACACGTGCAGAAAGACTGTTCTGGTAGCCAGAGCTCAGCAGAGGACGGGAAGGGGTAAGCGTCGTACTGCAGACGATAATGGCGGCGATTTGGAGTGCAGGATTCGAAGGTGGCCGGGTCGGGCTGGCTGCCTCGTGCACTCGCGATATCTACTTCCTCCTCTTCTGACAGGGCATAACCCACCCCTGGGTATGTAGCGGAGGCGCCGACATCCGGCCGGGGTGGTGTTGTTCAAACTAGAAGCAGTGCTATCAGCATGTTATCGATGAGTTGAGATGGAGACTAACGAGAACTGCGCTTCAAGACTCGTATTGGTAAACCCAGGGGCGCCGTTGGATATAGCACCTACGATTCCCAGCACGCACTCACTATCGCTCCTACCACCACCATGTCTCTCTGCTCCCACTGTGTTTCTGGTACGTGGGCGCAGCGAGTTGAATGGTTTTAATACAGGTATCTGATCCCGCGCCTCAATCGTAGGTGTCCGTCACGAAGGCACGCCCGAGGGTGTGTCTCCCAGCAGTTCCGGTCTTAATCCGTGCGCGTCCCGACTGACCTCGTATGTAGGCCAGATCGTCCAGTATGGCGGCGTGGAGGCATACGTCGCGACGCCGACGGGGGACTACCCCAAGGACAAGGTCGTCCTCTTCCTGACTGACGTCTTCGGCCTGAAGCTTGAGAACAGTCGCGTCAGTACCCGTTAAATCACCCCGTCCCGCGACGGGCCGCCGATTCTGTGACCCTGACCAAGTGTCCTGCAGCTGCTCGCAGACGACTACGCGAAGAACGGGTTCAAGGTTATCATCCCGGACCTCTTCAGAGGCGACCCGATCCCCGCAGACACGCTCAACCCGGGCACCAAACCCGGGTTCATGGAATGGCTGGGGAAGCACAGCCCCGCGGACGCCCTCGTCCTCATCCGCGGCGTGCTCGCCGCGCTCAAGGCGGACGGGGTTACGCGGGTCGCGGCGCTTGGGTTCTGCTATGGGGGGCGCCCCGCGTTCGACCTCGCATTTACGAACGAGATCGACGTCGTCGCGGTCGCGCACCCGTCCCTCCTCAAGAGTCCTGCCGACCTCGAGGTGCGTCCTCGGACCGCGAGTTTCTTGGGTCAGTGAATATCGGCTGACGCGCCTCGTGTGCTGTGAACCGTGCAGAGGTACTTGGCGGAAGCGAAGGCACCGCTGCTGATCAACTCGTGCGAGACGGACCCGCAGTTCCCGAAGGAGGCGCAGGCGAAGGCGGACGAGATCCTCGGCGGGGGCACGTTCGCGCCCGGGTACGAACGCACGTATTGGGAGGGCTGCACGCACGGTTTTGCCGTCCGCGGCGACGTCGTAAGTCGGTTTTGAGCTTCTATAACGTAAGCTGACGGCCCTTGTGCGCTCGTAGAGAGACCCGAAAGTGAAAGCCGGCCGTGAGGGTGCGTTCAAGGCGACGGTCGAGTTCCTCATCAAGCATCTGTGAGCCGCTTCGACAATCCCTCGTATGGCGGCGGGCACGGAGATAGATGGTGGGAGGCGATGTTGGATCCTACATAGCTTGAAGAACTGTGCAACGCTATCTGCGGAGCACGTCAAACCTTCAAACTTCTTGGTGGGATTGGTGCCAGTGAGATGCATCCTGAGCGCCACGGGCGGTATGCGTGGCAACGTGCGAAGGAACAAGAGCTCTTGATGCATCAAAGGTCGCTGTGTTAGCTGCAGCATATGTCGAGCAACTTGTCATGGATGGGGCAATATGCGGTACGATGGTAGGGCGTCGGTGGCGAGAGATATAAAGAACAGCGATAACAGGGCGAAAGTATCGATGTTCAAGTTGGAACAGTTACCACGAGGCTGGAAGTGCTAGTGAGGGGCGGAGACACGAAGGTGTTGTGTGGGTATTTTGGGCGCAAGCACAGGTTTGTGCAGTGTGCATTTGGCTCAGAAACCTCGGAATGCTGCACACCTGCTGAACTGGGAGTGATTGATCGTGTATGCTGATCCTTTCGCAGTAACGTACGGCAGCATGCACCGCCATGAACTGAGCTGTGATAATATTGTCGGTGGAGTCCGTATCGCAGGTTCGTCCGATTCGGACTATCGGACATGTCTGCTGGGTGATCAGAGTCTCGGTTGATGGCGTACTCTGGCGTACTTCGTACCTTTACGTGTCAATGTGCTGGGTGGGAGGGAGCTCGCGATACATGATAAGATGATGAACGCCGTCCGTCTTATCGGCCGAAGCTCCCATCGACCGCCGACAACCGATACTGTGCCGCTAGGAGACTGTAAGAAGCCCGGCATGCGGGGGATATACTTAGCAGAGTATAACGTCGAGGTCGTGTGGTGGCTATGCATGAGCATTATGTGCTAATTCCCGCAGCAGGTTCGAGAGCAAGGGTTGCACGTTGCAGGGGTTGCTTGCGCGACTTGGATGCATATCAATAGCTTCACAAGGGTACCCGGGTAAAGATCGGGTGCAAGAGTCCAATATGAGAGGGAGGGAGAATATGCAAAGTACGAATGCCGTATCTTCAAGCTTCTGGGAACTCACCGTTCAGAATACACCGCAGATCCCAATCCACTCAAGTGACTCATTGCCTCCGGCGGCAGAAGACTCGAGGTGATTGGGCACGGTGGACTGCGGCATCGGGCCTTTTAAAGACCAGCCACGGAGGCGGTGTGCGCCCAAGAGTGGCTCGTGATGTGTGGAGCGAAACGCTGGCGGTGAATATGGTCGTGAGGGGGTTTGATACTGTGACTAACCTTTTGACATCGTGCATTTGCATCGATTAGCCCTTGCAGGACGCGTCAGCTCGGCATACGCATGCAGCAACTTGGTACGGCAATGTTCGAGACCTTGCAGAAGACATCCAGGCGGCAGTGCAACGACACAGGTGAAAATGCCTGGAGGAAAGACAGTAGAGCCTCGGAGCTATTGACGTAGGATGCCGGCAGGGTTAGCAATCAGCGGGCAGGTGGACAGAGGGAGCTGGAGGAGGAAGGAGAATATTTGTCAGACCTCCGGACACGCCCCCCGAAGCAAGCGCCCGGTTCGTAGTCCGACTCAACCGGGAAATTAAGCGCCCCTGTCCATACAGAACAGACTCTGCCTCCTTCTCTTGCTTACCACTTCTCCCTCTCGCACCCGTTCGCCCCCCTGCTGCTTTTCTGTACATGCTGCGCTCTATATTACTGTTCATTACTGTATAGTCGCAATGCCCGCCGAACCAAGACGCAGCTCGCGCAAAATAAGCACCGACGATGAAGTAGAGCTCAAGCGGGCCAGGGGTGAAATCTCATGTGCAGAATGCCGGCGGTGCGTCTTCTTTGCGCTCCCAGAAGGCCTCCGTTGCCTCATCTCGGACCGCAGACTGAAACTCAAGTGTGATAAGAAACTTCCCTGCGGCTCGTGTGTCCGCAGAGGGTGCACTTCCATCTGTCCAAATGGTGCGCTCTCACCCCGGAGATTCTCAGACAGCGACCTTGATCGGGCTCGCTCATCTGCTCTCATGTCTCTTCAGGAAGCCTCTCGGCCGGACAAGGGACAAGGTCAGTTCGCTGTGCTAGCCTCGATCCACTACTGGGGGAATCTCAGATCCCTGGTCTTGGCAGATTCATCCTCGCCGACACAGACCAGCTACATAGAAAGATATCTGAGATGAGCGAGCGAATACGACAGCTGGAAGACGCGCTCGCCATATTTCAAGCTGGCATATCGCATGAGCGACATCCCCTCCTTCGAGACGAGCTTCTCACCATCAAGTTCGGCCCTGAGGTCCGGCGAACCGTTGACGAAGAACATACACGCGACATGCTCTCGAGTTCTATCGACGCATTAGGCACTTTGACGGTAGGAGAGCATGGAGAAACTAAATACTTTGGCCGCTCTGCTGGTTCCGAGGTCCGTGATGTCCCTGTAGCTTCTTCTTTGACAGACGTTCTGCTATGCTCACACGCACGTCCACGCTAGACTCTTATATCCGTAAGTGACCGGCAGAACCTCGTACAGCTCATACGTGCTCAATTTCTGCCCCAGACAGCGACAGAAGACGTCGACGAAGGTGAAGCCGTCCCCTCAATTGAATCTGAACTCGCAAACGTCGCCATCGCCTTCCCCCTCGCCATCATTGAAGAAGGCACCGATGCACTCATCGAGAAGATCGAGGCACACCTCCCGCCGCAGCCCCGCGCATGGACGTTGTGTGAAACGTACCTCGAGCACACGACGTGGTGGTGCCGGCCCATTAAACGCGACGAGCTCATCGACGATATCCTCGTGCCCATATACAACTGCGTCAAGGACCCACAACGCAACGCATACCACCGCAGTGCAGGCGAGGACGACGGGCGTTGCCCGCATCTGCTCGCCTCTCTGTTCTTTGTCCTCGCCGTGGGTGCGCTACTCGACCTAACATTGCAGCCGTGCAGCGCCGAGGCGGAGTTGTACTATCGTCTCGGACGGGCGGCGCTCTCTATGCGATCCGTGTTTGATTCGCCCGAACTTGAGACCGTGCAGGCGCTCGTGCTCATGGCGAAGTACCACAGTTTGTGCATACAGCGGTATTCCTTGGAGAGCGCGTGGAGGATATCTTCCTTGGCGTCGAAGATTGGGCAAAGCGTACGTGTGCAGCAGTTTTATGTGTAACAGCGTGTACTCAGGGTTTTTTTTTGGCAGGTTGGACTGCGTCCGTCGTTCTCCCTCATTGCAAGAGTGCGGTCATACTGAATGGGCGTTGTAGACCGCGATAGCGCACAGTGGAAGCTCGACAACAAACATGTGCAGAGGAGGAGAAATCTCTTCTGGGAGATGTTTACGCTCGAGACCATGCACGTGAGTCGCGCGGTGACCTTTTCGTCAACGTGTAGCTGATCTTGTGTAGTGCATGTCGTTAGGTCGCCCTCCGTCAATGTCCTTCAGCCATATCGACTGCGAACTCCCTGACGACGACGAGGCAGGTGTGAGCGATGACGGTAGCAACTTACACGGATGTGCGTATTCACGCGCCATCATAGATCTATTGAACACGAGCTGACGTTGCTATCCATATTACTTATAGTCTGGGCGTTCAAACACTCGTTCTCGCGCGACATATACGCGAGCGTAATTGACGGAATGCTCTCCGCGAAGCCTCCGTCATACGCGCAGGTGCTCGATTACGACCGTAAGATCCGGCAGACGTCGCTACCGAACGTACGCCTCTACCTGCGTCCGGACGAGGCGAACTACAGCAATCCGGCGGTGGTTCTCAAGTCCTTCTTCCTCTCGCACTTCCGGAGTATCAGTATGTGTTCTTCGCAGGCGGCTGTATCCGTAGTTGAAAAATTCTGACGCGCGTGTATGTGTTTCACAGCGATGATCCACATTCACCGGACATTCTTTGCGCAAGCGCTTCTTGACAACCCAACGAACCCACTGTCAAGCCCGTACGCGCCCTCGTTCCTCGCGGCTAACCGTTGCGCGTCCATCCTCCTTCGTAGTTTCCTCCACCACTGGAATCGCAGGTGCGCTCAGCATATTTTCGGGCATTGATTTTTCGCTCATTTATCAAACATCGCAGTCCTGAGATTTGCAGTCGCTTCTGGGGCATGTGGACACATGCATTCTCTGCAGCGGTGAGTATCACATTCACAAAGAAGGGCGGCTCAGTCAGCGCGCTGTGTATTTTCGTGCTCACGAAGCTTCTTGCGCGCAGGTCATCTTGGGCAGTACTGTCACACGATCGCCTAACGCGACAATGGCACCGAGCGCGCTCACAGACCTGGACCTTGCCGTCGACTTCTTCGAGCGCGGGGCACTCATGAGCCCGCGCGCGCGACAAGCGCTGGTATGGTATTCTTACCGCTCACCCAAGATCTTTTGATCAACATGCGTTCTTATAGCCGATACTGCGCAACCTGAAGGACCGCGCGCTGAAGGCGTTCAATGAATACCGAAATCGTCACATGAGTCCCTCGCTCGACATTCAACTGCACATCGGGCCAGAGGATCAGTTCCAGGACGAGCTCGCGATCTTCGGCGGGCAGACGCGCGTGCTCACGAACAAGTTCCTCTCCCGCAAGCGCACGCGCATCCCCACGAAGCCGCGAGCAGACTCGACGTCGACGCCGACGCCTACCGCGACATCTCCGACCAGCACAGCGACGCCCATCACCAACTCGTCCGCACCGCCTTCCGCGTCGACACCGATGACGGTGTCGACGCCGAGCGACGACGGAGCGCCGCTCCCGCAGAACGTGGAGGAGCAGATGTCACGCGTGCATCCGTCGCTGATGGAGTACCTCGCGCTGTTCCCCTCCAACGCGTCCATCTCCGTCGTCAGCCAGGGCCCGCCCTCCGTGCATGCCCAGCCACAACAGCAGCAGCAACAACAGCAACAACAAATGGCGATGGACACGTCCGACTCCCCCTTCGCCCCACGCCAGCAACACCCATCAGCCACCTCACCACCCGCGCTCTCGTCCGGCTCATCCGGGGCCTCCGTCGCAGGCGCGGCCTTCGCGCCCGACGGCCTCCCAGGCGTGCACATGCAGCACGGGCATCCCCACTCGCATTCACACACACATGCACACGCTGGGCAACAGACGCAGCTCGCACAACAAGCGCTCCAGGGCGACCCGCTCGAGTTCCTGAACGTGCTGCCCACGGGCGATGCGGCGGCCGCGCTCGCGGATCCGAGCGCGTTCTTCTTCGGGCCGGACATGGGCCTTGGGCTCGGCGCGGGGGGCGGGGCGGGCCTCGGGCTTGGGCTCGGCGGCGCCGCGGTGTTTGGAGATACGGGCGCTGTGGACGGGTGGGCGTCGCTCATGCGCGAGACGGGTATATTCGACCCGGCACCCCTTGGTCAGCCGTCGGGCGCGGGACAGGCCCAGGGTGGATTTGGGTCGGTCGGGGACTCGTTCCCCCAGTATTAGAGCTGGGGTCCGGGATGTTTGTTATGTTTGAGATCTGCCGTGCGTTATGTGTACGTATGACGCCTCTACGCAAAGGGGGAGAGGGGTCGTTGTTGAGTAATGTAGCCCGCCCCCGCCTTGAATCGATTGAACAGAATCTGGTACCGAGTAGCTATGTATTACCCATACAATGTAGCATGCGAATTAATGACTGCTGTCTTTTGCTATGGTATGTGTACTGTATAAGTACGGAAGCCGAATAGATGTCTGGAGAACATGAATCCAGCTGTGCTCGACGGGCAGCAGGCCCCATCATATGTGATCTACTCTTCGCCGTGTGCCATAGTATCATCCACCGGCACTGGATCCGCAAGCGACTCCCCGATAGAGCCGATTGCGAACGACACGAAACGGAGGGTCCCGTCTAGAGGTCCCTCCAGCCCCGCTAGCGCTTCCCCGTAAGAGCGCGTGCCGCCGACTGTGTCTCTGCCTAGTGCTGCCTGGTTTGCTCTTTGAAGCGCAAGTAGGAAGCGGCAAACGAGTATCGCGGTCATGCTTATGACGTCGTGTGTAAAGCATCAGCTGACAGCGAGGAACTAGCGTCGGGCGAAATGTGGTGCTCACGGGTCCGTCAACGCGGTGACCATGCTATACCGCTCAAGTGGGGCCTCGATCTGATGAACGTGGTTGAAGTGTTCATATCGCGATAGGGATAATAGGAAGCTTACTGATGAGAGAGTCAGGACGAGGTGCGCAGTGCTGCAGATGCCGACGACTCTGGTGCATACAAACATCGCAAAGATGAGCAGGCTGGTCCACAATCTGTGCGGGATATTCGCGAAACTTACAGAAAGTAGATTGTCCCTTCGAGTTGACGTGATGTAAGTTCGGTGAACAGTTGTATTCTTGCGAGCGGACTCACCGTTGTACATCAGGATGTTAGATAGGGTCGGGACTAAACCCGGCAAACTGTAATCTCCCCCTTTTCTCCAAGTCGCCCAGGTCACAATAACGACTACCATGTCGGATATGACTGTAGACCCGCGAGCTAGGGAAACATCTGTCATAGTGTGGACGTAAGTACTACTACATTCAGGACGAATCGATTTAGACGTACAGCTGTACAAAGCTCGGGTGAGAAGCGTGCGCGTGACGTATGAGCTGATGATCCACGTACATGATTCTCTGGCGGTTCGTGACGGTTTCGACGCCTGCACATCCTACTCGGGGAACGTTCGTCCCCGACAAGTCGTCCAGTGCCATGGGCCACTGAAAGTACATCATGTTAATATCCTGATCGTGTTTTGCGAAGCAACCGAAGACCTACAATATCCACCACGAAGGGAGTCATGGCCAGTATAAAGACCGCGCCAGCCAAAGGCCGATTCATGCCACTGAGTGCAAGTGTTCGTAGGGCAGAGAATGCTACGTGAAGCCGTTCAAAAAATCATGATAGCGAGCCCCGTCGCACATGGTGATCACTTACTAGCCCAGAGAGGATACAGGAACAAGCTGAGCACGTATTGAGCACGTTGGAGTGCCGTACAGCTGGACCGCACACCATGAATCGCGTGTTGGACTGGTTTCGAGGTACAACAAGTCTCTTACCTCTAAATGATGCGCGGTAAGAGACAAGTTACTTTAACGAGGTCAATCGTGAGACACGCCCATGACTCACCTCTACGGACATCGAGGCAAAAGTCACAGCCGCCACGATAGCGAAGCTGATTAGTACCAGGTATCTAGTGACGATGAACAATACGGTCGCGCCAGTGATCTTGTTGCGCCAGAACAGGTTAACTTCTTGATCGAATGTGATGATATATTCATACACAAGTAGAGCTTGCGACGAGCAGTCAGTCCACACGTGCTTGCGACCTTATGTTAATGAAGCGCGTACCGGTAATGAGACCAATCTGGAGGGCGGCTTCGTCGAATCTATATATGAAACGGGATGAAAGATCAATGGTCCAGCGAACGACATAGACAAGGCCAAAGCACATACGTCGTCGTGTAAGCAGGAATAAGTTCTGCAGCATCTGACCCGAGCGGATTTGACATTCCGGGATACTGGGGCTGGGATAGTGAATGGTATGAGAGAGCTGATGTAATATATATGGCAATGAGTACCAGGACGGCTCGTTCAGACGGCATCGGAGGAAGTGACACTATCGGAGAGGAGAATCCCGCTCAGATTTGCCGGGGGTTTCTCCAATACGTTGACATGCTGTGCCCGCCGGTGGGCTTCCATGCAGTCATTCGGCCCCTCATTGGGCAGTAAACGGACGACTTTGACACATACCTGGTAGATTACGTCGCTTCATGCTCTAGTACTGCAGTAAACAGTAAGCGCTTTCGAAACCTTTTGTACCCGGCGAAACAGGAGACTAGTCCGCCACCTCTGAGTGAACGTAGCCGACTTCCGGTTCATGCGGCGTACGGGCTGTGGCCACGGGAAGAAAGGTAGCCGGACCACCGTATATAGATAGAAAACAACGAGCGTCTGCGCCCAAGGTTGGCGCTCGCCCTCGAAGCCACCGTGGTCATCGCAGTACGCCGGGCCTGTCCATATGCCAGTTATTAGTCCGGGGCTATGAGCACCCGAATCTCCAGAGGTCGTCAATATTCGCAAGCAGCAAGTAGCCCGGAGCTGTGCGCGATGGTCCTACATTGACAGAATGGCGTGAATCGATACCTCGACACCATTTAACGGCTTACATCGTAGTCAGCCTCAACAGATTTGGAAGATTATAGCGTTGTTATACCAATTTGACGAACAAATGACTTTCATGCTGTTTTAAAAATGGTGGCCGAGCCACATAGATCGCTATCAGAGCTTACCGGAACATGAGCACATCTGGGCACTCTGAAACGAAGAACGGCACTCACCGTCCTCCAATGTCTTAAGACGCGGGCGGAGTCTGCGCTAGGTTAGAGATCTCTTCCCGTAGCGACCTCAGCGCTTCGGGTGCTAGAGTATTCGATCTGATTTGAACTGAACCCCGAGGGGCGTTCGGCACCACGGTATTAACGATGCGCTCGGGACCTGGTGGACCATGGGCTAATGGCCTCTCTCCGGTTTCCTCTTCAGTGCCAGCGCTGCTTCGCGACTGACCGCTCCCTCTCGCATCGGTTTCTCCATCTTCCACCTCGGACAAGTTGAGCATTGTTCCCTGGTCAGTGATGACCGGTGTCGTGCCGTTCGACCCAGGTTTACAAGTGGGCTTATGCCTCGCCCAATCCTGCGTAATATCGATTAACCTCAGTAAAAATAGCTCTTGCAATGCGCACCTTTATCTGACACTGTTTACTGCAGTAGTGTGGTTTCAAGTCGCGCGGGCACCGTCCTGCACATGCTCGCAGCGTCGTGCGTTCCTCACTGCGGAAGCCACACCCTGGGGCGGCGCATACGAAGTCGCTCGGGCTTCTTCGATCCATCCTGGCCTGCGTCCTTCGTTCCTGAGCATATATCTCTTCTAACCTGGGGTTGACCGCGATCCACAGGGCTCGGAAAAGGCTAGACCTGACCATTGTCGAAAGGTCGACCCCGTGATTGACCCCAACTTCGCGCATCATAAAGCCGATGCGGAGTACTACTGGAGAGATGAGACCTAGCTCTGCGCAGGCATTCGCGTGTTGCGCTGCTTGGAGGAGGTTATGAGTGGCGCGGTCGCCGGTAATTAACTGCGTCTGTCTGCGGCTGAACCGAAGCTCGTCTGCGGCGATATCCTACTGCTCAGCAGGAGTGGCGGTAAGCTTCATGAGATAAGCTTGTCCTGCGAATGCGTGTGCTTTCGCTTTCGTTGTGTCCGACGCGAGTTGTCCCACATAACGGCTGCTGGGTTGACATTGAGGATCGAGGAGAGCGTCGAGAGTGAAAAGCGCGCCCTCCACGTTTTGTCGGCGTGTGCCACAGCCGCTTAGATACCTGCGGCATTGAAAGTTGGTATAAATGAAACTGATAGAGTGATACACGCATTCATGTACCTGAGCGCCATGTCCAAAACAACCTCCGGATTCCCTTGAACCCCTTGGTTCGCGTGTTCAAGGAGACGCTCGCTACACCATTTCGTAAGGTGTGCTGAGGCCTCCCTCCACAACGTCGGGTAGTCGTGCTCTTCGCGGTAGCCGTACACGCAGGACAACTTGATCGATACGTACTTGTCCATGTTTGCGTACGTAGTAACGTTTCGGCCTGTCGGGTACACGTTGATGTTATGCGCCATTTTATGCAAGCGAGTAAAGGGTTTCTACGCAAGAGAGGGCGAGATGACTGTGGAAGACGTAGCTCAGAATTGTGGCATACTATAGGGGGACGTATTTCGACAACATCGTTTCTGCCCTCTCCCGCGGCCGTTGCCGGTGGTGGCTGCTCGTGCGGAGTCCGGTCCGGCAGTGGCAGTGTTCAGCACCAACGACAGATTTTTTGCCCAAGTCCGATTCTTCCTGTCCCTCTTTGTCAGGTCTGCCAGTCTCTTCGCCAGTGCGGCCGGCGGTATAAGGTCTTCACGCCCACGGATGACCGGTTCTCTTCCTCCGTCTGCCCGTCTACCACCGATTCGCAGGATCCACGAGTACCCGCTTCAGGCGCTGGACAGCCTCGTCAACTATCTTCATGCCATCTACAATCCACCTGTGCGTGGAACGCACCGAATAAACCACACTGCGAATGCAACGGCTGCCAAGTACTCCATAGACGATGAGGATGAAGATGAGCTGACCCAACTACGATCTGACGACTTCGAGAGAGCAAACGCCTTTCGCTGGCTTACGGGCCTCATCTCCCGGGCCGCTTACCTCGTCCCCACGGATGACGGCGAAGACTGCGGAGGGTTCGAAGAGAAAGTGGACTCACTCATACAACACGCCGCCGCTCTTCTTGCGTCCTGCGCGGGATCCGCCGCCGTCGGGCGTGTCACCCGCCGGTTCCCGTTTGACTCCCCTTTCCTCGACTCGCCCGTCGAGGTCCAGCTGACGGACATCCCGATTTCAGTCGACAAGGACGCGGCTACCGTTGGTGCCCATACCTGGGGGAGCGCGTACCTGCTGGCGGAGATGATTCTGGAGGACCCGGCACGCTTTGGTCTGTCGGATGACGACGTCGGGCGCGGCCCACGCGTTCTTGAACTCGGCGCTGGCACTGGTCTGGTCTCCTTGGCCCTTGCGAAATACCTGTCAGCAAGGATCGACTATTCCTCACCCGGATCATGTCATGTTGCACCTACCGTCATAGCTACCGACTACCACCCCGCAGTACTAGAAAACTTGCGTCGTAATATCACCGCGAATTTTGACCGGGACACCCGTTCTAGCCTGTCGCTCTCAGCACTTGCGCTCGACTGGTCGCATTATTCCGACGGTGCTGGTATGGGACGCCGCGCGACATCTGCTCCAGATCTGAACGAGTCTTTCGACCTCATCTTCGGCGCGGACGTCATCTACGAGCTCGAGCATGTGGCATGGGTCCGGGACACCGTGGCAGCGTTGTTGCGCAAACCCCTGCGCGCTGAACAGCGCTCGAACGACTTGGAATCAGCTTCCCCGCGCTTCCATCTCCTCATGCCCCTCCGTCCTACCCATGTCCCGGAGTCACAAGCCGTAGAAGAGGCCTTTCCTCGCGATGCAGCAACAGGCACCACAGATCCTCTGGCTCAACTCGAAGTCCCTCTCCGTCTGTGCATCTTGGAGAAGGAGGGTCTCACATGCGAGGACGGGAATGCACGGTCGAAGGTGGAGGTCGAGTATGTCCACTATGTGATCGGATGGGCGTAGTCGGCTCTATTGGTGTGCACGTCTTATTCTCTTCGCCCCTTGGTCTTGTATGTGTCGCTCGCTACTGATAGACATAGATTGTTCTAGATCTATAGATCCTTAGACCTATATTGTTATACTTTTAGATTGGCAGACGTCGATACACACTACCTATCAATGAATATTAGCTCACACATCTTAGGAAGTGCAGAGCCAAGCGATGTGGTCAAAACAGGCGCCCAAACCACTCCGAG
Organism: Lenzites betulinus; assembly: GCA_022264855.1. Taxonomy (NCBI): domain Eukaryota; kingdom Fungi; phylum Basidiomycota; class Agaricomycetes; order Polyporales; family Polyporaceae; genus Lenzites; species Lenzites betulinus. The sequence continues at coordinate 383,906 of JABYQU010000023.1, read as the reverse complement.
CCCATTGTTCTCCGCCACATAAGTAGTCCAACAATTTAGCCGATAAATCCAACCGGAACTTGAACCTGAACCACAACCATCACCTTCCTGCCCTCCCGCTTCGACTACAAGCTATGGCCCCCCCAAGGAAGAAGCAGCGCACTGGCACCCCGACGGCGGGCCAATCACCTTCCACAACTGCCGCTGCCGTCGCGCCGGACGCGCCGCAAATCATAACACGGCGTATAACAAGAGCGGCAGCGAGGCAAGCTCAGCTGGGAGCGATGATCACTACGACTGGCACGGAGACCGAAAACGTTTTGCCAGTGAACGGCAATGCTAAACGTAAACAGAGAGGTCGAACCACGCCCCGCGCAAAGGATGGCGACACCGCGGTCAAGCGAGTGACACTCAAAGGCAGGCTACACCTGCTGCCTGATATTGCCCTCGAGATCCAGTTCATGGCGAGTATATTATATCATGCTTACCTGTGACGGACAACATGCTAATGTACCCGTATGTAGATCTACAACCAGTTGCAGTCAAGAGACTTGCACCACCTCTCTCGCACGTGCAAGAAGTTCCGTGCATTCTTCTTAAACAAGAAACTGGCGGAGAAGCTTTGGGAGTGCGCGCGCAGGAACACGGACAGTCTTCCCCCGCGGCCGCCGTTCATGAGCGAACCTGCTTTCATCCATCTTCTCTACACCTCGAACTGCCATGTAAGCTGCCCATGCTCCCACCCCACACCGCGTACTGATCCAGTTTTCAGTATTGTGGTGCACAGGGTGTCCGCAAGATCCTTCACGGATGCTTCATACGACTATGTCCTTCTTGCTTCGAGAACAGGTCAGTGAACGTCGCTTGCTTCTATGCATGCACATTGTCTTACAGCTCCTCTTGTAGCACCACTGATACCGACTGGTTATCATCTGAATACAACAAGCACACCAACACCAATCTACACGGAAATCGCTTATTAAGATCCCTCTTCTACTATGATGATGAGGCCGTTCTACCTACCTTCGACGGTGGTCGCTGGAAGTATGTTCCAGCTGTTGTGTACCAGCATCGTAAAATAACCGCTGATCCATTGTGTCTCCACGTAGAGACGGAAGGGAGAAGCCCCGCAGACTGCTGAAGAGCGATGCCAAAAACATTATTGAGAGGCTCGCGCAGCTTCCACAGCCCTGCACGGCAGAAGACACGGAAGCATTCAAAAAGGCCCTTGTAGAGGAACAGGATCTCCGTCTGCAGGCAAGTCCCTAGTACTCGATATTCGCCTACCAGGAGCCCGTGCTGACATCCAGCGTACTAGTACTCGGAGCCCGTTCAGACCTGGTCAAACGATCGAGAGGACCACAGAAAGCAAGAGCTCAAGGATTTGCGACAACGTCGTTTCGAAACGTATGTATCCACTACTGCTGGACGTTGCAAGGTGCTGACCCGCGCGATAGCATCCTTGTACGCCTGAGGGACGCTGGATGGGGCCCCGAACTCGACTTCCTTGGTGAAGATGACGTTAACAAAATAGCAAAGATGCCTGTGGTGCGGCAGTCGTGCAAGCTGACGGAAGGATGTGAGTGGTGCCTCGTGCACGAATATTGGTTATAACGTTCTTATGATTGTGTCTTGCAGCGTGGAACAAGGTGCTTGTCTCGCTAGACAAGCTCCTGAACGACACTCGTATGAGACGGTGTCGTGCTGAGCACTGCGATGTGCTGCATCCACGTTTTGCTGATCTTGAAGAAGCACTTCAAGCACATTACGTTACGCTCCCGCGGAACGCACGCATGGACTGCCGTCCGACGTACATCGACCTTGCTCTCATGCCGGAATGCAGGGCGATCATCGACGTCCCAGCCTCTGTGACCGTCACTGCAGAGGACGTTGCTGCCGGTATCCCTGCGGTAGTGGAGAAGTGGGAGGCGAATATGAAGAAGGAGCTCACGGCGTACATCCGACCACATCTACCCAAGATCACCCGGCGTAATCCTGATCCCCTCACTCTTGCAATCGCTGTCTTCAATTGCAAGCACGACCGTGTCCCCTTGCACTGGCCCGACATGCTGGTGCACAGGTGTTTCCACAGCGTGCATGCTGACATGGATGATTCCAAGGACGACGATGCATACACGTACGCGGCGAAGGTGATGAACTTAGAGCAACCGACGTTTTACCCTCCATGCGACTTGTATGGTAACGAGAAACACAACGTCCCATTTCGCACGTCTGACCTGACATCGGAATCCGAGGATGCGCGCCGAGCCGTCGATCGCATGAGTGCAATTGTCTCCGCCTGTGGACTGAATCCCTCTAAGGCAACCATAGAAGACTTGGAACGGACCGACGCGTGGCTCTGGTGTACATACTGCGATGAGGACAGTGGGCGCCGGAGAGTGATGAAGTGGAGAGCAGCGGTGAGAACTCATATAACCCACTCAAAATGCGACTCGTGAGGATACTAATCGCTCCCCTCTACAGTTTGAACATTACAGCACCTTTTGTTCCGTCGACGACCACAAATGGAGTCGTGTAGACAAGGACGACGTGCGCTTGGTACACGCGGTTTACGAGAAGGCAAGCCGAGAGCCGAAGTGGCGATACAACCTAATGGACCTGGACTTGTCCTGCTCGCTCTGCTCTGCATTTGATGCCCCTCTGTATGCCATGCAAGTGCATCTCAAGAAGACGTGAGTGAGATCCTGATAAGCCATGAACTATGCAGCTTACGGTGTGGTGTGATTTCATAGCCATGGTCTTGACGATCTGATACAAGCTCTCCACGATGGGATTATTTACTGCCACCCATCTTACCTGGACCTATGGTCTTCGATGCATTCGTATGTAATTGACTTGTGATGGAGTGTATCGGAGACCAAGTAGCACCCCCTCACCCAACTGAAGGCTCCTCCTCCGGTAGCACAATCACGTATGTTCACACGTCACGGTCCCACTGCCAGGCCCCGGGCGACTCGTCGAGTAGTACTATTATCATGTTTTCTGATACGGAATCGTTGTACATTAATTACTGAGGCTGCGGCGGTAGGCCAAAGATTCAGTGGGAATGGTCGAGTTTATGATGGCTATCACACGGACTAAGGATTACGGGTCAATTGTTATCGATGTTATACATGATATATGACAAAATCGGAGCTTTCAAGCTTCAAGTACAACTCAGGCCCTCGAACTCGATACAATACTACGGTGAGCTCATTTCGGCGCATGTTGGTTTCCCCACCTGCGCGACGAGGACCACGCGCAGGCGGGTACTTATCCCGAGGGCCACGGAAAGGCCTGCGCCAGGAGCCGAGCAAAACCATATGCTCAACACCATTCCTCGGGGAATTTGAGGCACGCGGCTTGAGGCACACGCTAGGAGAGATGCAGGTTAGTAGTGCTAGTGACAAGGGGACATACGTGTTGAGTTTGGTTCGTGGTTGTGATCATAAGTCGGGGCGATATTGAATGAATGTGGGAGGCATATTGGATGGCACTGGGAAGCGCGACGAGCTAGAGCACGTATCGAGATCAGCACGGCTAACAAGAGCGCCTGGAAGGAGGGAACTCACCGGTGATCTCCCAGCGGTCCGCAGGGTTCAACGCCACAGGTGGCGCCCTCAGGCCCACTTCTCGCCCTCTGCCCGCGGTCGAGGCAGACGACTCCCCCCGATAATAACGCCACTATGGCTGGATACATGGTAGACCATGCCGCTTCTCGCCCACTGCCCGGATGGTAGGCAGTGGACTCCCCCCGAATAAACAAATAATAAAGAATATAAACCACTTCACACATGGTTCGCGCCATGCCGCTTCTCGCCCCCCGCCGAAAATGCGGCAGGGGACTCCCCCCAAAGAGCCGCCTATCTTCTCGCCCCCGGCCCGTATAGAGCTCTCGAGGACTCCCCCCAAACGACCACCACGACGCCGCCCGCCCTGCCCACGAATACGCGGGACTTACAGGGCCACCCCCGTGATGTATGGCGAGAGAAGGGACGTACCTTGTCGTGCGGAGGGCGACAGTATGAGCCGGCCCTCCGCGTCGCGTGAGGATGTTGAGGTGGTCCTGGCACCGAGAGTAGTCGGATAGTGGCGTCGCTGAAGGAGTGGTCAGAGGTGGCGTCGGGGCGACGAGCGAGATGAGACGTACGATGTATGCCAGGACCGTCGCTGCCCGCCGCCCTCGGGGATGAGGGCGCGGGCCTGGGTTGTTGGTCGACCGTGAAGGTCGACACAACGCAACGCGACGAGCTATGAGTGGTGGCGCAGAGACGAAGAGTGTTAGCGCGACATCCCCACTCGAAGTGCGGCGTAGAGGACGTACCAGTCAGCCCCGTCCGAGGGCTACGCGCACCGCTGCTGCAGTGCGCGCACCTGGATGCCTCGGGGGGTCTGAGGCTTGCGTCGGTGGTGTGTGTTCTGAAGAAAGAGAGGGAGGGCGCAAGGTCGAGGCTTTATACGCCTGGGGGTTGACTTTCCAGCGGAGCCGAAATACGGCTGACGGGAGCCCGGACGCGAACAGAACAAGGATGTGCATGCTTCAGGCAGGAGCGGAACATGCTTCAGGCAGGAGCGGAACAGGCGGCAGGCCTCGCGCCGTGCTCCGTGTTCTCGTTTGTGCTGACTTCGAATGAATGGGAACATCGATGGCCTGGGGCGCTGTACCGCCGTGCCCGCGGGGAGCCCTTCTCGCGTCGTGAGCAGCGGGCGTAGTCGGGTGACAGTGCTCGCCGCGATGGCAAGGCAGATAATCAAGGATCCAAATATCGTTTGCGCGGGCAAGCGATGTTCTGGGAGTAGGTCTAGTCCGCTACAGGCAACTGCTGGTTTGAAAAACAACAGGCAGTGCCTCTCGTTGGCTCGGCGTCGGAATATGCTGTATAGATCCCGAACACAGAAGCACTGGAAGCACGCGGTAAGGGCTTGTTGCCCTGCCATCGGTGTGCTGACGCCACCTCCGTGTCAGCCTCGGGAGACACGAGCCATGTCAATTCACTCACCTTGCCAGTACCGAATCCACGAGCGGACATACCCAGATGCGGGACTGGAGTAGAGGTGGAGTGCCAGAGCGGAGGGACAATTGCACACTGAGCCAAGGAGACAGCGTCCAAATGCATAACTTAATCAAGATCGCTAGATGTATCCAAACCATCCGTGTCCAGGCTCTATCACCAATTGCGCCGCTTCCTGCCTTCCCCCACCTATCGAGCAAGAACTCCGTTATGAATTCATGCAGATCCCTACTATCCACGCCCCTCCTAGTGCATATGCTGTAGTCAATGAGATACCAAATATCCCCACCAACTCCCTGCTGTTCAGCGACAATGCAGAGGAGCAGACACACCTGTCCGTGAACATGGAGAAACAGGACCTGTGCATGCGCTCCGCCGGGTGAGCTTGACAACATGTCGAGCAGGTGCGCCGAGCTCGCGTGACGCACATTGATGTCCCTGCTTCCGTGCGCGAGTAGGAGTCTTAGGCGTGAAGCCAGGGATGTACAAAATCCGCGATCTTCGCTAGCCGCAGGGCGGCAAATTCGTCCATCATGTAATAGCGCACAAGTACTGGCAATACTTGAGAGCGACTCGGAGTGCATGGGAAATCTGAGTTTGAACTCGTACTGTCCAAGTCCGGATGCCTTGAGTCGTAGCACTAGTAGTGACTAGTGACTAGTAGTGACTTGTAGCCTTGGCAAGTGTGCTCTCCTGCTGTTGTCTACAAACCATCGAGATGGCTTGCAAATCTCCGTGTGGATAAACGCGAAAGCGGAGCAGCTCCTCTTCCATGCACCACCACCTGGTCGCGATTTCCCACGGTCTGGACTTGAGCCATCCAACCGTGGGGGCCTGTGGGTGCCATAACCGGACAAATATACTGAAGAAAGAAGTGAATGTGAAGCATCGCTTGACCTGGCAAATGCATGAAGAACGACACGAAGGGAGGCTGGGGTGTTGGCCGTGTGTACTCGAAAGAGAATGGTTGAGTGCGAACCCCCCCTGCAAAATAAAGGTACGCATGACTCGGATGGGAAACGCGGAAACGACTGTCGGTCTCCAGAGACCTGCCTCCTAGGAGTGCACAAAGGGATAAAAAACCCTAAGACCCAGGGAGTGGCGATGAACGAGAGCCCTACTGCGAGGGATGGGACGACGTTGCACGCGATCGCGTAAACGAGTACGAGCGCCCAGCGCATATTCGGTTGCGGGCATAAGTAGCCCTGAGCGCGAACGCAGAGTGAACATGTGACAGACACCGAGCCATAGTGCACCGAACGGTGTCGAGCTACGAAATGTGAAAGCATGGCCGCGCACAAGGAACGCCAGAACCCGGTATCTGGCGCCCCGTGAGTCAATTGTGGAGGGACGAGCGCGGAGAACATGCACGGCGAAACATAGTGGAACCTGCCCAAGTGGTCACCGGGAAAGGTGAATACTCTGATACAGAGCCTGAACAGAGGCTGCTCCAGGGCGAGGGGGCGAATCTGCACTCCACAATAATCGTAGCTGAGCGGCACTGTCTCTACCCAGTGAAGGTGTCTCTGACGGGTGACTAACCTGATGGACTGTTAACCCATGAGCCGAAACCCACTGTGGGGCGTGCATTAATATTTCTACTAGATGGGGCCAGAACGACGCCCAATACACCCGCTTGGTCGTATGCAGCATGTTAGCCCCGTGTGCCACCCTGGAAGCTCCCCAACGCCTACGCTGTGGAGAGTGCTGGATGGAGATAGCGTCTGCAGACGGAGACAACATCCTCAGCCTGGACACGGGCGGAGCCGGGTTCCTACTCGCACTCTGCGAGAACCCCATGGCAAGATGGGTATGCACACCACTGCATAAATGTGATAGCGCCAGAGCTCATCCCTGATGAAGCAGACTGTGACCAGATGGCCACGACTAAATGCCAAAAAGACGCGCTGAGTTGAGCACAATAGAAGGGGAACAGAGGATGGTAAACAGAAAATGAAAACAAAATGTGAAATGGAAACAAATGGTGAGTATGCACAAAGTAAGAGGTGGACGGTATACAGAGTATATTATGCGACAGACAGCAAATAAACGAGTGGCGGAAGCGAACAAGAAACGACAAGCGGCGCAAGCGAGTGCGGCAAGCGATGAATGACGAATAAGCAGCAAGACGACAAACGCTGAATGATGAATGGCGAACAACAGACAACGAACACCGAACAAATCTAGTGGATGGACAAAAGAAGAACCACTATCGAAAAGTGACGGGACAAATGGAATGCATATGAAGAGTAAACGGGGAAGCAAACGGGACAACCGGTAATGTGAAGATGTGAAGTGGCGCTGTGCATCAGAGTGGCACCCGAAAAAGCGGCAGAGGACGAGCATCTGCGGGGAAGAACACCAAAGCGAATATGCAGCAAACAGGGAAGCCACAAAGGAAACAAAGTGGAAAAGCAGTAAATAAAACAATGGCAGGGAGTAATGTAGAAGTGAAATGAAGGTGGAAATACTGAAACAGAACAAGAAGCGAAGGAGAATTAAAGAAGGAGAGTGGGATGGACCAAGAAGAAAGTGGGACTAGGGAAAAGTAGATGAATACTGGCCACAACTGAGAACAAGAAGGGACAGATGATCTGCCAAGCGAGTAAGAGAAGAATGACAGAATTTAGAGCAAGGGAGAGTTAGAAAGTGGCAAGCGAATAACAGGCGACAAAGAAGGGGAAGAGAGCAAAAGCACTAAGACGGTAGAGGAACTACCGTAGACGAGCAGGGGAACAAATAAAACAAGTGAAGGGAGAGTGAACAACTGGGGCAAAAGATGATAACATGAAAACAAATGGACAAGTAAATTAAAATGAAAGCTGTGAGTAAGTGAATCGTGGGACAGGCTGAAATCCTACTGGTAAACGCACCTGCAATAGCTTTGAAATAGATCTCAAATCTGGGTGCACATAGAAGAAACAGGGGTGGGAAGATAAGTGACAACTGGTGAAACAGTATAAGTACCACACCGAACGGAGGGTGAAATGGCATGCACCCACGCCATGTCCTCCCCCAACACTACTCTGAACATCATCTTTGCTACCAAAAGAGGCTCAGCCCCAAGACATGACCCTGCCACATGTGTCTGGAGAAGAGTCGAGTGGTACGATGTGGCCTTGAAACCGAGCACCCCTATAGAGGTCGGACAAAAAGTCAGGATTATATCCACCAGAGAAGCGAAGGACGCCTACGGTGAGGAGAGCCGAGACGCAACAGTGTACACTGCCTCCGACACGGGAGTCGAAGGCTGGGTAACCAGGATAAGGACGATGGAGAAGAACACGGTCGAGTTCGTGGTCAGAAACGAAGTCGAATGGATGACCACGGAGATAGTGTACCTGACGGCAGAACTCAAACAAGACGAGATGGTCCGCCTCTCGCTCCTCCAGAGAGCCATACACGCTATCACAATGTGGTGGACCCCTACGACAAGATGGGTGCGGACCGAAGAAAACGCACGAGTCAGAGGTGACGAAACGAACATGAACCTGTGAGATGAGCCGCAAACGGGTGCATAGAAGGGTACGTGAGAACCAGGGGTGATAAAGCAAAGCCAGCACACTAACCAGTGGGAACGAGAACAGGCGGACGGCGGACCCCCAGCGGATAAAGGGACGTGACGGCGAAATGGGCAATAGGGGGGAGAAATAGCCAGATGGGGCGAAGAACGGAGGAGGGTCTTGCAGCCCGACAAACGTTGAATCAACTGTAACGAAGTGGAACGCGACGCGAACGAACAGTTAGCGACATGTTGGAGGTCACAAGGCGAAACACATACGCAGGCAAAGGACCCTGACAAGAACTGGTACTGACGGAATAACAAGACGGAGACGACAGCGACGAAATGCAACCCAAGCCCGATGACCCCGGGGCGCGAAATAGCGCGTGCAAAATTGGAGGTGAAACCGCTGCTGAGAATGCGGATGACGGACGAGACGTGACGCAGTAAGGAGAGGACCTATAATGACAGACTGACCAGTGAGACGCGACTGGACATGCCCAGATAAGCCCGTGGTAACACGAAGAAAGAGAGAAAACGGCTGACGAATGGGCTGCCCTGACTTGGAAGCTAGCAACAGCAGGTAGGAGGATCGAATGGGGAGGAACACGATGCGACAACCTATGTGGGACGTGAGCTCGAAAGAACGCGGTAGAGATGGGGTAGCTGGCTCCTGGGATGCAAGATATGATGTGAAGAGTGGACAGAGCTGAGAAACGGCGACATACCTGCCGAAGCACGAACGCGAGGACTGGCCATATCAGAGCACAGAGCAGCAAGCACTGAACAAAGCAAGAGAGCAGAGAGCGACACGCAGGCTATGATATATGTGGCGGATACCTGATCATACGGCGGATAGCGACATGATTGCCGATGCAGCCTAACGATGAAATCCCCCTAAAATAAGATGAATGAGTGAACGAGGAGGATACTGAAATAGAACGACAAGCAGATACAAGTACAATACAACACGGAGCAGCGAGGATGTGAGACCTAGTAGGGAGTTGCAGACGAACGGGACACGTTGATAAACGTATGGACGGTAAGATAAACAGCTGTGTACGAATATGACGCGCTGTGGCCAGAAGAGACTCGGCACAATAAACTGGTGTGGAGAAGGAAAGGGCACAATAACAATAGTAACGTAAGGACGAAAGGATACGCAAACAATGATTGACGGGGGTACGCAACACTAGCTGGAAATAAGTGGAACCACGCGAGGAGAGGAAAGGAGAAGAAATAGGACGTTACAGACACCATGACGAAGACTACGCAGCACAACTAAAACATTGGAGCATGTATGAAGACGGGCGCGAGACAAGAAGCGTTGAGACGGGGCCGATGTGGCTCGGGACCGCGACGTGAGCGCGCGCGCGAGCAAGCGCGAAGCGGACAACACGTTGATGCGCCGCGCGCCCCAACGCTCACCTCCCTCCATCACGCGCATCTCACTACGAGCTAAAACAAAGCACCGAGTACACGTGGAAGAACGAAGAGCGTAGGCGCGATATGGAACAAGTGGCGCCTGAGCAAGGGGCGAAGGAGAAGCAACACAGGATCTACGCGTTCGCGTCTGCGACCTCCTCGCCTATGGACCTACCGCGGGACGCATCAGGGGGAGAAACGATGACGTCCAACCCAAGGGCGATACACGGCGCTGCGCACTTCGGACTCGCGAAAGCTGAAAACGAAGCGGATGACGAAGCCGCAAGCGCGGAATTATGGGAGAGCCTGTGGAAAGAAGAGAGTGGGACGGAGAATGAGCACAAAAGGGACATGGTAAGTCTGAATATAAAACCCTGCAAAAGCCTAAAGGTAGAAAATAGATACAGGCTGGAACGCGCCGGATGGATTACGAGGGAGATGCAGCCGTAGGACGCACCGCCCTTGCGAGCGGGAGCGCGTGGAGGGAGACTGCGCCGCGATGGCTCGCCGAGTGGACGATGGGGGGTGAAGAAGCCAGGAGGAACATAGAAGAACGGACAAACGCGGAAACAAGCCAAGCCAGCCTGGAGTACGCGCGAAGCATTGAAAGGACGATGGGCGCACGAATGGACGACGTAGGCCTCGGGAGACACGCGCAGAGCGTACTCGGCATGGACGAAACGGCAAGCACCGGGGAATATCTCCCGGACCGGGTCTGGGACGAGGCGATAGACGCAACACAGGGAGAGGGCGGAGCTGTGCATGGCGCGGACATGGACGCAGGCGACACACTGAGAACTCCAGCCCTCTCTGGCGACGAGCGTGGCGAGCGGACCACGACAAGCACTGGGGACGACATGGCATACAACGCCCCCGGGCTGATAACCCAGCGCGTGGACGAGACAAGGGCACAATTCTTGACGAGGGCGAAGTACCTGGAGATCACGCCGCCCCCCGCGAACAGATACCCGGCGGTGACAGCGAAGACTTCGCTGGACCACTTCCGATGCTTCCCGCCGACCAAGGTCACCGAATTCTTAAACAAACCGGATGGAACGACCTGCGTCATTGACGTCTATGGCCTAGGGCGCGCGAACGCGGCCCAGCTGCGAGAAATCGGGAAGTCCCTGCGCACAGTTCTCAAAATCGTCACGGGGTCTCTGAAACTCCAACTGGTAGGCCCGACCCCTCGTGATGAGGACGACGTGGAGTGGGACCCGCCGACCTGTTTCCTGGCATCCAACCTTGGGACAGGAGCCCAGCATGTCCTATGCGCACAAGGACAGTGGGATAACGACATCCTCTCCTTCAGGGCGCTGAAGCCGCTCCCACCCCCGCCCTCCTACCTCTTCACAAGAGCCGTGTGGGCACTGAGAGACGACCAAGCGCTGGTAGCAGACATCCTAGAGTTCATGAAGGGCGAGCGCGTGGCCCGCGCTACAAAACTGGCGATACGAGAGGACGCCCTTCCCCTCTTCGCATCGGAGGACGAAGGTGCAAGGAGAACCCTCATGACATGGCGGTACGAATAGACAGACTCAGGCCACGCACCGACCCGGGGAAGAGGTGGGCGACATTCTTCTGCAACCCGCCCACATGGAATAACGAGAGGTGGTCGAAATGGCGTGAAGACATAGCGGCGATGGACATCCCTGGAACGTCGAGAACTCCCCCGGAACGAGGTCGCTGCCGCGCGTGCCACAGCGCGGACCACCCTCTGATCGTTTGCCCATATCAGAATGGCGGAGTACCGGGATGGAGAGGCAGGTTGATCCCCGAACGGACCCTAGAGTGAACAGCTAGATACACGTCTTGAATGTCAACATGTGCGCTCATGCAGTAGAACATAGACGGCACCGTATAATGTGACGCCAGGGCCGTTGGATGCCTGAACCGAGAACAACGCAAGAGTGGAAGTACGAATGGAAACGCAGATATGATGCACCGAGCCGAACATGCCACTGACTGAGAATGCGAGTGACGGGCATGCACCGGGACCAATATCGGTAGCGAAGGTGAGGTAGAGAGCGCGCAGAAAAGTATTAAAAGAGAGGGAATAAGCATGGAAAGCAACAACCCGACCCCGAAGTGCTGCTCACCAAACAACCCTGACCCAATGAATGCACAAACCCCCCCTCGCCCTCGCCCCGGATGACCTATGCTGAAGTGGTAGCGAGCCCGCCGACAACCCCCAAACAAAGGGTAACGCGCCTGCTGGGCCCGACACGGAACGAAGAAGAAACTGGCGCAACAAATGGGACGGAAGTGGCCCTAGCGCCCCCGCAGGCGAACATGCAAAGAGAGGCTGAGGACGTGAGCGGCATGAAGCTGGATCGTTGAACCAGGATCCTTGAAGAAGCCGAACGCTATGCGGGAGGCGGCGCTGGTTGGAGGCGTGGATCAGAAAAACGCCCTGACCCAGGAAGAACCGCAGACAATCGAGGGCGCGTCGATCCTATTCGACGAACAGATGCGCGACCTCCACCCTCTCTGCGCTCTGACACCGCCCAGACGATATGGGACGCCTACCTCGGAGGACTGGAGAAACCTGTCTGTTCACGGCGACAGCACAGTGCGATCAGACGTGGTCGCGGAAGCCGTAGGAGACACGGTCCATTACTTCGGAGAAGACATCGAGAACATGGTGACGGACGGGCTTGACCGCTTCGGCAATCCCATCTGCGGCGGCCCACTGGACCCGGAGGCAGCGAGGAAGAGGAAGCGACAGCGGAGAGAGGACTCACCAGTGCCACCGACGCTGCTGGGAAAGAAGATATCAATACGCTTCCGCAAGCACAGGGACCACGACGGGGAAGCAACACTGAATGCGCGTGGTGGAACTGAGACGAAGGGGAAGACACGTGAAGTCCCAGACACGCTTGGACTGGCGAGCAAATCCGCTGCGGAGATCCGAGACGACTGGATCAAGTCGGTGTCCGGAACGTCCCTGCTAAGCAACGGAGCCTCGCTGGACAGCTGGGCCCTGTCCCCATCGCCGGTGACAGCACGTAAGGGAGTGGGACGGACCGTGCCGAGCGGCGTCTTGGCGGAACTGGAACTATCCCCCACACCGATGGACGTGGATGGCGAGCGGGAGAGGCCGCTTGGAGCGACCTGGACAATGGCGCGGACGAAGGGACTGGACCACCTCATCCCGAATGCGCCGAGCGACGTGGAAGGCCGCATTCTGCCGCAAAGAGGAGGCGCAGGCCCAAGTAGGACAGACCAGGTCGAGGTCCTGCCCCACTGCCTGGTAGCGCTAACTCCACCGGCGGAGAAGTGGGCGGGAAGTGGCAGGGACGCTACAAGGAGCTGGGAGGCTGAGCCTGTGGTCGTGGCGCCGGCGACTCCAGGAACGGACGGATATGCGACGACGCCACCCCCGAAGGACGGGTTCCCGAACATCCACCACTCCCACCCGGAAGGCCTAATTGAAGACCTTGCGATGAAGCGGATCGACGAAGCATGGAGGGCGGGCCCGGACGAGGTTCTGTTCGCTACCGTAGCGAACATCGGGTACCCGGAGCAGAACTTGAGGAAACTGATACACGACGAAATCAGGGGCCTCATCGAGAAGGTCACAGGAGAAAAAGACTTCGTACCAATTGCACCCCAGCCGGAATGGGTCAGACCCCCGGGGAGGACCGGTGCGCCGAAAACTTGGATGATCCTGGGCCTGTCGAAGGAGGCTGTCCGAATGCTGGTCGCCGAAAAAGTCCTGTCCTGCGTATGGATCACGCTGTTCCTCTATGAGCGAAAACTCACTATCCCCCGATACCTCTTCACGCTCACGGGATTCACGACGAATCACAACGACGACATACGGGCCTCGATAAGAGCTGCCTTCAACGATGACCCGATCTATTCCACTATCCTGGATCTCGTGCAGGGACACCCGGGACTACAGCACCTCACCCCCCATGACGCGGCAGCACAGATTACGGCCTCGGTCGAGGTCAGGCTCGACTGGCTGAGTAATGGCAATATCCAGGCTGCGGTATTCTGTGATCCGCCAACAGGATGCGCAGACTCGTGGAAACGGTGGAGACAGGAACTCATGCGATTACCTTTCGAGAGCAGGTACAACCCAACAGCGACCTCTAGGAGCATTGAACTGTGCGCGGTATGCCACGGAGCGGACCATGTGACTCACAAGTGCCCATTCCCTGCAATCCCGGGGTGGAACGCGCCGCCGGCAAGAACTCGAGCGTTCGGGCGACCAAGACCTAGCGGGGTGAATGAACAAGGACCGACAAACGAGCAACGCGCGCATACAGGAATGTTTGGCGGAACGAGGGGTGGACGAGGAAGGGGAGCAGCAAGGGGCGGGGGGAGAGGAGTCAGCTTCGGATACGTACACCGCCCGCCCTTTCACACCTAAAGGACACGTGACCCGATGATGCACAGCCTGTATTGAAACCTCCCCCGCATACATGTGTTGAACGGACATGATGAGTGCCATAGTAGAGGAAACCGGGATGGGACCTGGAAGTAACTGCAAGGGAAAGCATGGCTACGGTGGAAGGGCTCGAGCAACAACGGGGAGGAATAACGAAAGAAAGCAATGAAAGTGCGCTGAAGGGACTGGACATGACCAACCGAGTCCCGAGCACGGGTAGTGGGACTGGCGAACCTGCACGATACCAGGTCCACTAACGGCCCAATATACTGACTCCGCGGAGGACAGGAAAGCCGGAAGTGAAAACAAGCGGTGGCCTATTCAGGCCTCGACGACCCGCGCCGAGAGGCTTAAGCAATGACTGTTGGGACTGCTGCACCCACAACAGCCACACGCATAGTCGGCCGTGGCATCCGGCAAAGATGCCTACTGCACGGGATGGTTGTATCGTGCGGGAAAAGAACCAACCACTGAACCAAACCTACATATAAACATTGATCAGCGGAACAACAGTGAGGCAAACGGAAATCTGCGACTCACCGTGGACGGAGGCGCCAGTGCCCCGAATGCCAATACTAGTGCCGAGGATGTCCGGGGTGAGCATGGTGGCATCGTGGAGGACACTGAGGTGGGTGCACGAAACGTAGGGGCGGAGAGAAGGACAACGTACACGGGATCGTGCAGAGGTGGCACGAGGTCCCGACTCACAATCGCGTCACTCAACGTAAATGGGTACGCGGCGTCAGGAAACGAGCAGGGTAGCAAGTGGCTCCTAATCAACCAACTGATGAGAGAGGAGAAACTGAGCATCCTGGCCGTCCAAGAAACGCACCTGAATGCCGAGCGATCCAAAACGCTGAGGGACCTATTTGGGGAATACTTGAGCCTGCACTGTGGAGACGAGGCAGCGATGAACGAACGCACGGGGGGGTAGCCTTTGTAATTAACAAAAGACGCATGACGGACACGGAGTGCGTGGCTGAACTGCTCATCCCGGGGAGAGCACTCCTCCTCAAAATACCATGGACGAGTGGGAGGAAACTGACGATACTCAATGTGTACGCGCCGAATGCGGCGGGCGAGAACGCGGAGTTCTGGCAAACGGTGAAAGAGCGGCTCCAAGGTGGCGTGGATATAATCCTGGGGGACTTCAACATCGTTGAAGACGAAGTAGACCGTCTCCCAACTAGAAGGGATCCAGTGCGGCCGGTTGAGGAGCTGAGGAAACTGTGCCGCGATATGCGAGTAACGGACGGATGGAGAAGTGTCAACCTGAACCAGCGAGCGTTCACGTATATGCACGGTGGAACGGGATCGCAATCTAGACTTGACAGGATCTACGCCACGAGACAAATCAGACGGGATGCCTCGGTGTGGAAAATAACAGAATCAGGCGTACCAACGGACCATAAGATGATAGCGGTCTCCATCGCGAATAGGGCGGAACCGTATAGAGGGAGAGGAAGGTGGTCCCTCCCGCTGTTCCTGCTTGAAGACCCAGAAATGGTAGCGCAGATGAAAGAGCTGGCGGCTGTGATGTGTGTGGAGATTAGCGACATTAGGGCGAGGACAGCAGAAAGAAACCCGCAGACAGTGTATAGGGAGTTCAAGAGAAAGTTGAGAATAGCAGCACGCGAGAAGGCAAAAGAAAAAGTACCGAAGATCCAGAGGAGACTTGACGGACTGCGCCGGGACCTGACGCAAACGCTGAACTCCGAAGCAAGCGGAGGGATGCAATCACGAGAAGTAATCCAGCACGTGGCAATCCTCCAAGAACGTATCACGTCGCTTGAGAGGAAGAAGTTCGGAATACGGAGAACATCAGTAGAAGAAACGCACTGGGAAGCGGACGAGGTAATATCGAAGCAGTGGATCAAAAGGCATGCCACAGCCCTCCCACCGACAACAATCCAGGAGCTGTCGGAGAACAAAGAAGGAAGGACGGTGTACACGACGAACGCTAAACGAATGGCTGAAATCGCAAGAGCCCACTACGATGGCTTGCAGAGGGATGACCTGGACGGGATGGGGGAGCCCCACAACGAGAACATCGAGCAGGCTCTTGCGGATACGCACGTCACACTCACGAATAGACAGAAAGCGAGTCTCGCAGCAAAACTTACTGTAGAAGACGTGGTGGAGGCGATCAAATCGGCAGCCACAGGGAAGGCACCGGGAATGGATGGCCTCCCGACGGAGGTGTGGAAGGCGTACGTGAGGTGGTGTGAGCGAGATCAACGGAGAGGAGGAACCGGGGTGGACGTGGCTCGGGCCCTAGCGCGAGTATACAACGATGTCGCAGAGCATGGGATAATTGACGGCTTCGACTTTACGGAAGGTGTCATATGCCCGATCTATAAACTGAAAAAAGACAAACGAGATATCGTCAACTACCGCCCGATAACACTTCTGAACTCGGATTACAAGGTCATGACGAGAGCAATCGCGAATAGAATGGCAAGCATAGCCCCCGACATTATACATGAGGACCAAGCGGGCTTTGTGCCCGGGAGATCGATATATGACCACATATACTTGAACAAAATGGCCATCCAGTACTCGGAGGCTGAGGAGATCAACGGGGCCATCGTCGCGTTGGACCAAGAAAAAGCATACGACAAAATTGACCACGGGTATATTGAGGCTGTCCTGAGACACATGAACTTCCCGGAGAACTTCATCCGGCTGGTAAAAAACCTCTATACGGGGGCCAGGAGCTGCGTGATGGTGAACGGCGTGAAAAGCTCGGACTTCTGCATCACACGGGGGGTCAGACAGGGCGACCCCATGTCGTGCCTCCTCTTCGTAATAGCGATAGAACCCCTGGCATGCGCGCTGAGAGCGTCAAACATCGAGGGAATACGAGTCCCGGACCGCACGGAGAGGCTAGTCACTGCCCTCTTTGCGGACGACACGACAATCTTCCTAGGGGAGAATGACGACTTCAAGATGGTGGAAGAAGTGACGGAAAAGTGGTGCCGTGCCTCAAGAGCGAGATTCAATAGGGAGAAGACGGAAGTAATCCCTGTGGGAATGCCTGAGTACAGGAAGAGGGTATGGGAGACGGGATGCACGCACCCGCTCAGAAGTAGGATCCCGCAAGCTGTCAAAATAGCGAAAGACGGGGAAGCAGTGAGGTCCCTGGGCGCGTGGATTGGGAACAACATAGACAATGCAGCGCCGTGGACGTGCATATTGAACAAAATTGAGGCTGTCCTAGCAAAGTGGAGCAGGGGAAAACCGTCGCTGAAAGGACGGCGCCTCATCGTTGGAATGGAAGTGGGCGGCCGGACGCAGTTTCTAGCCAAAGCACAGGGGATGCCACGACCGGTAGAAGATAGACTACAGAGGATGATCAGCGAGTTCATATAGGCCGGGGACACCCACCCTCGCGTCAGGAGAGAGGTGGTCCATGCACGCATCGTAGACGGGGGACTGGGAGTACTAGACATTGCCGTGAGGAACGAGGCGATACACCTCATGATGCTAAAGAGCTATCTGAATCTGTCAGAGAAACGCCCCAAATGGACAGCACTGGCGGATGTGCTCATTGCCAGAGCCGCAACAAAAGCGAGTCCTACCGCTCACCCAAAAATGAGAATCAATACCTTCCTCCAGCGATGGGAAGTGGATGCGCGGGCGTCCTCCAAACTACCGCCGATCCTCCAACGAATGATCAAGGCTGCCCGAAAGCACAATGTAAGGTGTTGTGTTAAGCTGCCATCCCAAGGGATGAGAGAGGTGATGCCGATATGGCACCATGTCGGTGGCACCGAGACTGTGGCGAGGACAAGGAAACAGACGGCGGAATGCATCCTGCTCAAACATGGCGTCAGAACGGTCTCAGAGTGTGATACTCTCGCACAAAGGGGCGCGGACTGGGAGAAAAGACATGAAGACCACTGGGACTGTGCGTGTGAGGAGTGTACTCGTGACCGAGAAGACCGGGGATGTACAGCACCGTATAAATGTGTCCGCGCGGCAGAACGGCTCATCGAAACGCTGGAGTGGAAGTGGCACCCACAGGCGGAGGGGAACGTAGATGAACTGACCCCGAAAAAGGAGAGACTAGGGGAAAGAAATGAGTGTGATGTGGCGGACGAGCGCAGGGTCTTCAACCCGTCAATAAACCAAGGGGAGAGCGCTGCGGATACCTTCAGGGTCTTTATACAGAACGAGGGAAGGGACCTGAGAGCTACCCGAGCCCCGCGTCCGCTGGGGACACATGACGCGGAAGTGGAGGTCTTCCTGGATGGCTCGAGTAGCTGGGACCCAACAGGCCGGGCCTGCGCGGGATGTGGTGTCTGGTTTGGACAGAATGATGTGAGAAACGAAGCAGCGAGAGTGTGCGGAGCTGCTCAGACAAATCAGGTGGCTGAACTAATGGCCGTCCTCTTGGCAGTATCCAAGGTCTCCCCCTTCGCCCCCATGCATATTGTGACGGACTCCAGATATGTTGCCGATGGACTAACAAAGCACGTTAGTGGGTGGGAAGATAGGGGCTGGATTGGGGTGGCAAATGCGAAGGTGATCAAAAAGGTGCTCGGCGCTCTAAGAGCGCGCTCTGCGATAACAACGTTTAGATGGGTAAAGGGGCATGCGGGAGATGAAGGAAACGAAGGGGCGGACAGACTGGCCAAAGAGGGAGCCAAGATGCCTACGAGGTTGGGGCCTGAGGATAAGATTGACACGCAGTACCTGAAGAACGGAGTAGCCCTGCAGACGCTGACACAGAGCCTGGCATACAGGGGAATCTGCGACCAAAAGCGGGCACCGATAAGAGCTACAACCGCCCGAAACGTTGAGATGGTGATGTGCTCCTTACAGGAACAGGGGTGTGAACTGGAATCTGTAGAGGCAGTGTGGACCGAGCTATGGAAAAACGCCATCCGCAAACAACCGAGGGACTTCCTCTGGAAGGCGCTCCATGGGGCGCTGCGTATTGGCAGGTACTGGGCACATATCCCGGGGTATGAGGAGCGCGGAATGTGCCGGAGGTGTGGGGTGGCGGAGGACCTTGAGCACATCTTGGTGTCATGCGACGCAGCAGGGAGACAGTGCGTATGGGACCTCACACAACTACTTCTGCGAGCGAAAGACATACATATTGCTAACATATCCCTGGGGCTCGCGCTGGGAGCCCATGCAAGGGTCCTCCGGAAAGCGGACGGGACACTTGATAGCACCAGGACGCGCGCGGCACGAATTGTCATGTCGGAATCAGCGTATCTCATCTGGACCCTAAGATGCGAGAGGGTGATATCGTGGGCAGACGAGCCGGGCAGAGAACACTCAGTAAGCGAAATAAGAAATAAGTGGCAAGGGGCACTCACGAGGCGGCTCCGGATGGATCAGGCAAACGCCAGACGAGCGGGACCGCGGAAGAAAAAGCAAAAAGTAGCATCGATTGAGCGAACATGGGGGGGCATGATAAGGAATGTGGCGGACCTCCCACCGGACTGGACCATGTGCAAGGGGGTTTTAGTGGGTATCCCGGACGAACCTGGATAAACGCCCAGGCCGGGGAGCCCCACACTGCGCCGACGAAACTCCGCCCGCGCGTGCGTAACGCATTTCCCCCGGTGGTGTAGAGGACATCCAGCCTCGAAATCCTGCACATCTCATGGAAACGGCTGTAGCCTGTGCGCCATGAGAGCACCACAAAAAAAAAAAAAAAAAAGATAAACGCGAAAGCACTGGCCGCTTTGTGTAGGTCCCGGGCTAAGTTCTACCTGAGCGTAAGGCTTATGCTCGTAACTCAAACGCAACTCCCGACCCACAGACCTCTGACCTTTGCTTGGTCTCGCCGACACAATCACCAGTGAACGTCACGGACAGCATACTCTGACTATATACACACCCTTCTATATGGAACGATCAATAACTTGAACCTCCGGAGCCGACGACGCATTGATCTCCAGACGCCCGCACCATGGCTAGTACATTGACGCCCGAACCGCTCCACGAGCCCATTGTTCTCCATTACATATATAGTGGCCCTAGCCGATATATCAAACCATGAACAGAACATCCACATTCTACCTCTACTCAGAGACATGCCTCCTCCCAGGAAGAAGCAGCGCACCGACACTGACTCGGGGCCTCAGATGGCTGCGATGGCAGACTCGGACGCAATGCCCAGGGGGCCTACACATATGATCACCAGAGCGGCTGCGGCCGCTGCTAGGCAGGCTGTTCAAGTCGCCCCTCCGGTCGCCCCAACGACTCCGGTCGAGGAGCCTTTCTGTGCACATTTTACCATGCCCACGATTAATCACGTCCAACGACCCAGAGTGATCATACCCAAAGGCCGGCTTCAGTCGCTCCCCGAACTGGCTGTTGAAATCCAAATGATGGTAGGTATTTACTATAGTATTACAACACCAATGACATGCTAACTTGATGACGAATGCAGATATACGGACAGCTAGAACCGCGAGATTTACAAAGCCTATCCCGAACATGCAGAAAGTTTCGGGGGTTCTTCCTAAACCGGGCGCTGATGGAGAAGCTCTGGAAACGGGCAGTGGAGAACGCAGAGGATTGTCTTCCGAAGCAGCCACCGTTTTTGAGTGAGCCGGCGTTTATACACTTGTTGTACACGCCCCGTTGTCATGTACGTGGGTGCTTTCATGACAGGACCACAAGCTGACCTATCATCCAGTACTGTGGGAAGAAGGGCATACGCACAATTTTGCCTGTTTACCTGATCCGGCTGTGTGCACAGTGCCGCAAAACGGGGTCAGTGCGCTCTATGTTTACCGTCGATAATTGCATTAAACACGTCCTACAGCACCATAAGCTGGAGACATGCAATCGCACTACTTGCAGCGTGTGGGCAGGAGTATACCGAACACGGTTTACCCCGCCTATTTAGCGATCGCCCTAGGGTTGCCGCTTTAACTGTATTGGAAAGATTCGAGTCAGTGTTGGTTCCGCATCGTCCGCTGGTCTTTGAGCTGACTGATACATATGCTAAAGCCGGAAAGACGGTCGCAAGCACTCCCGGTTCTTGAAAGCTGCGGTCGTTGAGACCTTGGAGCGATTGAAAGCTCTACCTAAGCCCATTACGGCAGATGCCGCGCAAACATTCTTTCAGACCATCAAGGATGAATACACCATCCGTATGAACGTGTGTGAATCATGTCCCTCATACACCTCACATTGGCTTACCTGAACTATGCCAGGAATATGACGTCTATATCCTGGAGTGGTTGGAGACTCAAGATAGCCGAAGTCGGAATGAATTTAGGCATGCTTGTCGCTGCCGTGTTGATGTGTAAGCCTTTGCTTATGTGGTTCTCGGTGTCGTGTCTGACCTCCCGGATCCCTCAGAGTCATCAAGGGTCTAACGGAGGTGGGGTGGGGGCCTGAAATCAAGTTCATTGGCAAGGATAACCTGAACGAAATCCGGGCGCTGCCCGTGATATGTCAGCCGTCGCGCCTCACCACGCTGACAGAGAGATGTGAGCATAGTGGTCTTCATGAACCGTCATAGCACTGACCTGACTTGCCCGTGAAACAGCCTGGAGGAAGGTCCTCGTCGCGTTGGACACATGGCTGAAGGACACCCGCTCCAAACGTCTCGCCACAGAGCTCAACCACGCCCTTCGTCGGCGCTTCCGGGCGCTCGGGGAGGCACTCCAGACCCATTGCGTGAAGCTCCCACGGAACGCAACGATGGACTGCCGCCCTCAGTGCATCGACCTCGCACTCATGCCGGAATGCAGGGCCATCATTGACGTGCCCACCTCCAACAACATCAATGTGAAAACCTTTGCCAAGGTTGTCCCCGCTTTGGTTGAGAAGTGGAACGAGAACGTCAAGGGGGAGCTCCGGGAGCTCATCCGCCCGCATCTCGGCCATATCTCCCCCGACCTGGAACCCCTCACGCTCGCCATCGCTACTGTACTCCACTACGCTGGGGAACACGTGCCCGCGGGGTGGCCCACAGTTCTCGCACACAAGTGCACAGACGCATGCCCTACCCCCTGCGTGCGGAGCGAAGATCCGGAATCGGACGACGTAGATCACCAGGACGCGTACACGCGCGCGGCCAAAACGAGGCACTGGACTTGGAACAAGATCCCAATGGGCGAGCCGGGTTACCTCGAGCTCGAAGGCAAGACTCATAGGGTCCCGTTCAACCCGTCCGCCCTCGCAAGCCCTGCAGAGTTTCGCACAAGGGTCGAGCGCATGCGCAACATCGTCGCGGCGGTGGGCTTGAACCCGGCACAGGCGACGGTCGAGGACATGGATCATCCTGATGTTCCGTGGCTTCGGTGCGCCTCCTGCGAAGCCGCCAAACCGCGGGATGCCGTATATGCCATCTCGTGGCAAGCAGCGGTGAGTAGACTGCTGTCGGCCCATGATCATAGCTGATGCATTTTTTTCGCTCGCTCTACAGTATCAGCATGTCGAATGTGATGCTGAATGGCGGCGTGCAGACGAGACGGACATGGTCGAGGTACGGGCCGCCCAGGAGAGCTGGTATAGCTGCCGTCCCCTCTCGAAGGACGGTTGCTGGTGGGCGTGCTCGCTCTGCCCTCTACTCAACATCCACGGCCTGTCGTCGATAGCGATACACCTGAAATACGCGTGAGTACCGTTGTTCCATTTGAGACCCGGACGCCTCGCTGACGAGATGCACATTTGGTTCTTGCACAGCCATGGTATCGAAACTCCTTTGCAAGCGAGCCGCGACGGTACCATCTACCCGCATCCTGCGAACACAGGACACCACATGGACCATGTGTTCAAATCTGCATGCATACGGAAGGAAATGGAGTAATTCCTATGACCATGCTGTATACTCGTGCGTAGCATGTGTACGTTAGTTGTATCGACTCATGGCATCGCGAGCTACTTACCCTTCGACGGATTCGTGTCTCCGTCTCCTACGAAGTATACAATGTGATCTCAGTCCTATCATGTATTGTACCAAGTCAATGTCAAGTTCCAAAGGTGTATTATCGAGCGTTGGGGGTCACTGGTTGATGTACATATTTTCTACGTCATGAATGGGGGTCGTACATTATCGAAAGTCTGTGCTCGCAAGTAATTAGTCCGTGACGATACACTGCAACACAGATGTTATCGCATCGCGTCTCCGTTGATCGTGGAGTCCGATCAGAGTCCACGCGCCGCGCGCCCACCTCCCCTCACTGCGCATTATAGATGCTCAACAGATCTGTGCGGTTCGCCACTGTGTCGTTAATCCCGCACGCGCCGATGAAGTCCCCATACTTCGCGACCCGCTGCGCGATGTACGCCGCGAACCCGCTCAGCGCGCACGACTCCCCCGGGCCGTCCTGGCACTCCGGGATCGGGATCGGCGCGCCGTTCACCAGCACGCGCACAAATGCCCCGTCCTGGTCCACGTCCTCCGCGCCCTGCCCCGCTGACGCGGCGTCGTCGAGCGTGGCGTTCGCACACTGGAGGCGCTCGATGCCGACGTGCCCGAGGAAGGGCAGGATCTCGCTCGTGCGCCACGCGCGGCGGTGGTTGATGCGGTCCGTGGGCATCGTAGAGTTCACGTCGAGCGCGGGGTAGTATGCGGAGTTGTTGAAGAGCCCGAGCGCGGTGAGCACGAGCGGCGGCTCCTCGCGGTGTGTGAAGGACATGTAGAGCGTCTGGTTGAACGTCTGCGTGTCGTTTGCAGAGAGGATGTCGAGCGCGCTGCGCACCCAGGGGAGGCCGAGCTAGGGGGCGATTAGGTTACCATATCTGTGCGCGGACGAACCAAAGTCGGTTTTAGGAAGGGGGTTAGACACAAGAAGAGTGTGCACCCACCCGATGCTATAAAAGTACATGAGGTCGTTCGCATACTCGAATGAGAGCCACTCGTCTGCGGTGAAGGCCGCACAGAAGTCGCTCTGGTTGCGGATGACGGTGTCATACCCGCAGAACTGCTGCATACCCACAATGTCCGTCAGGGTGAAGTTAAACCCCGGCGCAACCGCGTTGAAGCGTTCGATGAGCGGCGCGGTGTATGTCTGTTGCCACGCGCCGGACTGCACAGAGCCCATGGAGGCATCGAATGCGGGGCATGCGGTCTACAAGGAGTGTGAGTGGAGGCACTCCAAGGAAGTCAAGTATGTTACACACGTGCGGCGTGAGCGAATCTGCACTATCATTCTCGCCCTCGTTCACCGTGACGAGAGTTGCGTTGTTGCCAAGCCCGCTGATGAAGGAACTCGCGGTATCAACATCCCTGCTTGCTAAATAGGGATTGAAGTTAGCGATAGTCCATAAGGATACCGTGTGGACGTACCTGACGCTGCCCACACCCTGAAGGCCCCCGCTTGCGACGTTGTGCTGTTGAGCAAGTTAGGATACGTGCTTTGAATCACACCGGCGAATGCCGCAGCAGCATCTCCGCCAGACGGCGTCATCTTCTCGATTTGCTCCGTCTCATTCGTAATTGGGGACGAGTAGCTCGCTAAGAAGGCTAGGTCGGGCGAAGTTTTGAAAGCTGGCTTGTTTGTATAGTTCGCAAGCTTCTCGAGGAACGGCGACAAGTATGTCTCGTAGTCGAACTACGTCAATAATATACTCGTTAGTGCGTTGTTGCATGGGGAAGATGAATGTTGAGGTACGTACATCGTTAGCATATATGTTTGAATGACGAACGATATACGTTGCTTTCGTAACCGAACACCCATCAGGCGGGCTTGGGTCGAGCTGTACGCCGGGAGAGTCGAAGTAGGGGGCGATTCCTGCCAAATGCTCCAGGACATTGAACTTGTACCCTCCTGGGCCTTATATGACCTGCCTCTTGTCTGTTTATGCCCCCTTTCAATTAGAAATTATCATGGCTGACAAGGGCAGCACTTACGATGTGGGACTCGGATTCCCGCGACCTCATTTGGCCTCATGATCGAGTCTTCATTGTACCATGCTCTTGGGGTAGCTGAAGCCAAGAGAAGCGTCGAGGTGAGGTATAGCGCAACAAAGCTTCGGCGCATGGCTGAGGCGAGGACGTTGAAGGCGGTGGGAAGGAAAGAGGTGAAGGACTGGGGTCTTGGCAGTCCAGCGACAGCGCTTTATATGCTGGTGGATTTGAATGTGATGATATCACATCGGTGAAAGGTGCTGATGTCTCCGCACTTGCGGTCGGACACCATAGCCAGGCGTGGTGGAGCGAGTCGGCTAGACAGCTGCGTTTCCATCCGTGTCCGCACCAACTCTGGCCCACCTAGTTTCTGCAGACATAGCTCCTACTTAGCAAGCTTGTATTGAGAAAATCCGATAGTACTCAGAATGAGCAAAGCGCGAGTTCTAGACAGCCGTTGTATTGGTACACAATTGAAGAGGAGGAATAGTGGTGAGTGACGGGGCGAGGAGCGGTTCAGATTAATGCGGTCATCGTCGCGTGCGTGTAGACGCCCACACCACCACGGCGCCTCCAGGGGGCTATAACACGGTCACCTGATCGTAACGTGTCGCGACTTCGGCGTTGTGCAGTGTGCAGGGTCGAGCACGGCGTTCTGCTCCACTGGACACTCGCCGCTTTCACATATACTTGTCTTTGCCTCTTACCACGCTCCTGCTCCCTCATACTGCCTCACGTATGCCTGGAAAGTCTTATGCCACTGTCGAACGATGGGGATTTGCGGCGCTTTCCCCGCAACAAATATCGGAGCTGGACCCCCCAGGTATGCCGTAGTCACATTTTGACGACTACGTAACGTCGAAAGCGACTAACCACATCTAAATTATAGTACCCGATGACAATTATCGCCCCATTTATCCTCCTGACTCCTTTCCAAAGCGCATCTACCACCAGGAAGGCTCAGACGAGCCGTCGATCCAGAAAGCCATGGAGATGGAGGACCAAATGCCTGAATTTATGTATTTGATGGTATACTGTTTTCTTTGCTTAATCACCGTTTCGTATTCAGATAAATCATACCAATGATCAGCGGCTCATCCGGAGCACGGCGAAGGCGTTCACGAATATCAACTTACCCTATTCAATGCAAGGTTGGGAAGTTTTGCGTCGCATCAAGAAGGAGGTACGCTACTGTCTCGAGTTTTTTTCCTCCGTTCACTCACACATGACCTGCAGGTTCTGAATCGTGCTCCTGTATTTTACAACTACGAACATGAGTGGCCTATCATGGCGTACCTCCGTCTAGCTATGAAGACAAGGCGGTATGAGGAAGCATCGACGCGAAGCGTATGTGGCTCTTTCTCCACGACATAGTTTGAGTTCATGCACTGACAACTTCAGTACAGTCTTCATCGGCATCCACCCGAAACATCCCGCGCATCACATCTCGTTCCGCCACCTGGACTGAAGATCATCGGATTGAAGACAGCGACAAGGATGTCATCTACCTGGACATGGCGGACCACCCCACAGACGCACTGACAGCTCTGGTATAACCCCTCCTACTTTTCTAACATTAAGCAATGCTCACAGTTTTGACACCTCGTTGTTTTTTTAGCTCGGTGATCCGGCAGCGCGCGCGCACAGCAAGGCGCGGAGCTCGGTGGAGTTTGGTCTCCCACCCTCCTTGTCTACTTCCTCTCAGCGGACCTCCAACTCTGAGGTTCCTTCGCGCCCGGATCTGTCTCTTTCGGTGACTCGATCCACCACAAAAAGTTCAGACGTTTTACCCCATTCCGGTACCTCACGCCCCACACGCACGGCATCACACGGGACGGATACGATTGCCGCACGCCTCCGCGCGTTCTCCCTCCCCCACTCGGACATAAAGACGATCCGCAGGGTTCTTCGGTCCCTTGGCGTGCACAACGTGAGGTACCTGCGCGTCCTGGGGCGGATGAAGACGCGCAACACGTGGCTGAAGCAACTCCGCACTGAAGGGCGGCTGACGGAGATCCAGGTGCGGGTGGTGCGTGAGCTCGTGGAGAGCGTTGCTGCTGAGAAGCGTTGATGCTGATGATTGTTGCCGCAGAGTGTCGTGAAGCTGCGTCGTAGCGGAAACGTGTGGAGAGCGAGAGGTATCGAGGAAGATGAACATGTCGCGGACGGGGTTGCCTGTAAGTGGGAGCACTAGACGGGGGTTTTGGGAATTGATGCAAGTTATTGTGCCGGCGCTCGCGCTCAGAACGAAACCAACGGAAAACTGGAAGACACGCGCCCGGCTGGCGCCTCCTCGTTCCCGCAGAATCCTCAAACCTGGCAAATCCATACCTTGGCTTTCAGCACGCCACGCAAGCCGCTGTACAGCGAAACCTGCTGCCCGACACGCTTTTCGCTCGATCTAGGTTTCTCCGCAGCCATCATGTGCTGAGAAAGGTGTCCCTACTGCATCGTGTACTAAGAAGCGCGACGGCGATGTCTTGCAGAGGTATAGGGTCTCTACACGCGTATCCCCTGAAATGGGGGGGGAAGCCTTGCTGCGGTAACTTAGTCTCGCGATATAAACTCCTCAGAGGTTGTTCCACTACCTTCTGGTAACGTTGAAGACGCCTTATTGCTGAACAGTCTCTCCCGACGTCTCTCCTTCACCCACTACTTGCAGGCAACAGGGAGTCAGACTAGCATGTCAGGTATGTGTACAGTTGTATCACTGACTTGGTGCAAGTCTGTGCTCGGAGTCCTAGTAGTCAAGCCTTAGCATTCTTACCAGTGATACTTGTTTCCACAGACACTCCCAAGCCCATTCCCGCACCTCTCCGGCAGCCGGTAGCTGTATTTAGTACCACAGGACTCCAATCGACACTGAAAGAGCAGATGCATCTCGGAGATAATCTTGAGAAGTTTTACAAGTTGATCGTAAGCAACATATTTATTTCACGATCACCCCGGCATACGTATGGAAGCTAACGTACGAAACCACAGCGTATCATCCGTACTGTAGCTACCAAGCACATCGATTTTTCAGTGGGCTACAGATGGCAGAACACGGATGACATCAAAATAATCCGACAGGAGGTACGTCCTAGTCGACAGGAAGTATTTGGCTAACGAGTTTGCGATGACCTACACGTCTCCTAGATACTCTCGCGATGCCCTGAGCTAGGTAGGGACTACGCCGATGCGTGGCCGATCATAACATACTTGAAGATACGTCTCAAACACCAATGGTTCGGCCCACGAGACCCGGCGGGGTTGAAGCGGCGCATCGCATGCCAAAAATCCGAAGTCAGTCGTCTTGGGTTGCTCGATATCAATGTACGGCAAGTACGAGTTCGCTGACAATCACGCCGGCAATCCTCTTTGTCAGACGACCGGCAGGTTCATCAAGAACGTCCCAAACAAGTCTGTGTTCCGATCTCATTCGCCGGCTATAGTCCTACGTGGCCTGAGCGACGGAAAAGCGTCCATGGAACCTAAGCTCGAGACCACAACTTCCACCACTTCAAGGCTTACTTCAATTTCTAGTATCCCGCGCCGCTCCTCCAGATTGACTTCCAACGCAGTCAAGGACTTGTCAGAGTCCAAGATCTATCGCGGACACGAGCGCGGGCGTTCTGCGAGCTCAGATTCCGAAGATGAGGCTATGGCCGAACCGAACGAGAATGTTGTCCTAGGCGAGAGGCTCTCACACAAGGCAGATAAATGGCTCGCGCGCCTTGAGGCCCAGGAGAAGGACAGCGCGCCGGTATGTGTGCTATATTCATCCTTGCTTTTCGTACTGTGCATCTCAACCTTTCTATGAAGGAACCTCCCCTCGAGGAACAAGGCTCCGGCCTCTCAAAGGTACGCACCAGCGGGCGCAGCCGTCCAGTAGTGTTCATCCACTACGACGCCCAGGCACATAGCAAGGCGTACCAGTCCTCGAAACCCGCCTTCAGCCTCGCGGAACGCCCCGGTAGTTCAGCACGCAGCACAGACAAGGGTCGCACCCACCCCACTCGCTCTACCTCCGCTTCCGAGCCCAACTCCGGCCCTGCAGCCAGCAGTTCACACACCGAGCCTCCCGCCGCAGTGCGCGACATGCTGCTTGCATACGCGCTCCCCCGCGCAGACGCAGACCGCATCGCGCTCCTGCTCGCCGGCAAAGGCATCGCGTCCGTGGCCTATCTACGCGTGTTCGCGGGCCTCGGGAGCCGCGAGGCGTGGCTGCTCGAGATGTGCGAGGCGGGACTGCTGAGTGAGGTGCAGTCGCGGGTGGTGTGCGATATGCTGGATGCGATTTCGCAAGACGATTGAGGGTGGCGCGACATCGCATCGTTTTACGAATCTCTGAGATGTCAACGCGTGGTGGGATGTTAGTGCTTGGCTATTGGTGTTCGGATATCGGGGATGTGCATACATATGAGGGGCTTTCACGATCTTGGTAACATCGAGTTTTCCCATAAGACAGACGGTTCGATGGTCAATGGTTGTATATTGGGTCAGGCACGGAGTTGCACAATGTTTAGTGTTCGACATGGTAGCAGCTCAACAACATCGCAAGTCAGAGACGATGTTTACCCTGCGTGCTCAATGCCGAATTATAATGTTCTTGCAAGGCACACGACGAAGCTCGCAAATATTGGCACAGCGCACCGATTAAGTCCATTCCCATCGCTTTATATACCAAACATTGAAACAACCCATGTATCCAAGATAGTCCGTTTCGATATCCAAAACCTCAACCGATCAGTGACTTGTGTCTCAATCCATCGCCTGAATATGATCCCGTGGTGTCATGTCGTCGTGCTGACGAACTGGGCACTTAGTACTTGAACTTAAGTGTTGCTCGGGCTGAGGGCGGGAACATTAGCAGAAGCATTTGATTGCTAAATTCGAGAGCGACTTACACAGGGGAGATGCTCGTCTCGGGGCCTACAACCGCTCCGCATCAGCATATCAGTCAAGCATGCAGAAAGGCCTTATACTCACCGGGAAGAGCAGAGATAGTCGGGAACGGAGTAGCAGCGCACGAGGCGTCGATGTCGTCGAGGGACTTGCCGGCAGGCAGGACACCAGCAGCGGGGGTACCGGTAGGAACGGGGATGACGTCCGAGCAGTCGGTGAGCGTGGTCTCGTCGAAGCCGAGGAGCGAGAGCTTCTTGACGGTCTGCACGAACTTCACGACCATGTCGTCGGGGTTAGCTGTAGAAGTAGTGAGTTTCTGCTAGATCAAAGACTAATTGAAGCGGCGTACTGATCAAACGCTGCCATTCGCAAGACGTGCGCGAGTCACTGGTATGTATATCAGTATATAGATACGGGCTTATTGAGTGGGGATAGCACTTACCGGGCGATGAGGAAGTCCGACTCGAGGCGGAACTCGCCGGGGATGGGGGAGAGGGCCTCGCCGGGGTGGATGCCGTCTCCGGGGGTGACAGTGCCATTCAGGAGAGTCTCGACGAAGATCTGCGCGTCGAAGTTGTTGGGGGTGGAGTCGAACGGAGCGCCAGCGATGGTCTGTAGCCAGACGCGGCCTCAGTTGCTTGTTCATCACAAATTGAAAGAGGTGGATGCTTACTGGGTCAATGGCGTGCTGAGAAGCAACCGTGTGCGAAATCAGGAGCCAGACGAGCTCGACGGAGACAAATCCACCAGCATCGCTAATACGGTCGAGGATACTCGTGACAGAGTCGATCGGCTGAGGGACGAGGCCGTCGGGGGCGGCCTGAGAGTCATTGGACCGACCGGCGAAGAAAGGAATCTGCGGGCCACCGTTGCAGTTCGAGGCGCCGACAGCGCCAGCGAATTGAATACTAAATGGGATCGGTGAGGACATAACGCGGATAATAGGGCGCAAGATAAGCCGACGTACAAGTCGCCGAAGGACACGTTGTGCTTGAGCGCAAAGGGACGCTGGGCCTCGATAATCTCATCCAAACCGGCGTTGGCCTGGTATGTAGTCTCGACGTCGGCGTGAGCCATAATGGAGCCGTCTACAAGGCGGTCAATCGGGGGATTCACGCCAGTGGTTTGGACATTGCATACCAGATCCTCCACCACTGGAGCAAGAGTCAGTTGGGCAGGCCAAGCAGTTTATGATGTATAAAACGTACCCAAATACGCCTGTGGCAGTCAAGGCAGGGGAGATCGCAATCGCATCGTGGAAGATGAGCTGTGCAACACCATTAGTACATCTTCAACCTGAATGTGCGCGCGACTTACTCGGAGAGACTCATGAGCTTCCTCGCCACAGTCGCCGTTGTGGAAGCTGTATCAAGCGTGTGAGCCGAGGGCATACGGCAGTATATTACAAGTAGGCATACAGGTTCGTCTGGAGGTCGTCGAGGACATCGAACCACACGCAGCACTGCACGAAATGGTGTCAGCCCAGACCACTTTAACCACGCCTGCTAGTCCACTTACCGCCTCGTTGGCTGTGGTTTGCCCACCGCTGCAAGTCGCCCGCCTGTTGGCGGACGGCAAGGCCGTGGCAGCCGTGGCCAATACAGCGAGGGTGAAGAGAGACTTGGAGAACATGATGGCGAAACTCGACAATGAGGGGCAAGGTAGCTTTTCCTAGGTGAGCTCGAAAGTCGCTGACTCCGGTCGGGTTTGGTGAGGCTTTGGACCGTCCTGCTGAGGGCTTTAATACCATTTTCTGGGAGCTATACGAGCCGGCCATGCCGATGGGCGCGAGGAGGACTATGCCCGACGACGGAAGCGAGTCACAGAGCGTGAGTACCATACCGCAAGGTCGGCCTCAGGCGCAACATTTGCGCGTTCTGCGCACATAGTCAGGACAACAGATGATGAGCCCGGTGGTGAGGATATTGGACTACCTCGACCGATGCGGTGAGCACTACGCCGCATACCGGCACGAGCTTCGAAGGCCGCCCAATCGCATCACGGGGATTCTTCCATCTGTTGTCTACTCTTTGCCGCTTGTGTACCGTTCCTTCGGGGTGCTGTGTAATGCGGTACCGGGCGGAGACAAGCGTGGTAGACCACCCTAGGATCGCAGGAGCAGGCGACGAAAATAAAGGGAAGTGACAGATAGGCTCTCGCGAGTGGCGGGGTCAATGTTGCCAGACATGTCCATGTCAAGGTAAGTTAGACGTTAGCACCATACGGTCCTCAGCCAGGTACGCGCTTCTGAAGGGATGCGTCAATTTTCGGCGCTCGGTAGGCAAGTCCGGGATAGCCTACCGTAAGTCGAAGCTGTTGTGCGCATGTAAGTACGCCGCCGCGATGGTCGCGAGAGCCTATCGTGAGACCAGCGCCGTTCGAGCCCGAGCGGTTGCGTCCCACCTGACTTGAAGACAACTGACAGCTTGAGTACTCTCGCTGCGATCTGACAAGACATGATTGCAGGCTGCACCTGAGCAATGTATTCCGCCAGCTTGCAGTTTCATGGCATGAACCATGAGGACACCGGCGAAGTAAAAATAACAAGAGGGGGATTGCCTGCGGTGCCGGGAGTGTAAATTTAGCCTTGTCGCTCTCAAACGGAAGTAGGACGCGTACCGCCGGCTCAGGTACGGCGATGCTTGCACAGCCCGTAGCTATTTATCTCGACTTTGTGACACCGCAGAAAGAGGGCTCTCCAAAGGATTCGTGTGAGTGTTCCAGAGATGTACCAAAGTACTGTTGCTGGATAGCCGCCCAACCTACCCACGATCCAGTACGGCAGACGCGCGGCTATGACGGCGACAAGGCTTTTCAGGAAAAGGAGGGACCCTGCCGGAGAGGTGCAGGCCTCGAACATCCAAGAGCGAGCGAGTAATGATGGAGGGCTTCGAAAGTGTGACGCTGCCACGATCGTTAGGCGGCGGCGGTATACCACTAGAAGATCCGACTACTGCAGGCAAATCGCC
Source organism: Lenzites betulinus (assembly GCA_022264855.1). Classification (NCBI taxonomy): domain Eukaryota; kingdom Fungi; phylum Basidiomycota; class Agaricomycetes; order Polyporales; family Polyporaceae; genus Lenzites; species Lenzites betulinus. The sequence goes on along the minus strand of JABYQU010000023.1, from coordinate 350,899 downwards.
ATGACGCGAAGGACCACTAGCTTTGTGAGATTGAATGAGGGAATTAAAAGACAATGCACCGTTCGTTGTTGGTGGAACTGAGAGGAAAGTCGCCGCGGAGTGCTAGCTTTAGTAGTCGACGAGTCGTCCGACGAACGATTCAACGAAAGACGAACGACGCCGGGCGCTTGAATTGATACCACGTGCGCCTGCGTACGCCATTCACTCGTATATCCCGCCGAAATTAGCGCAGAACTTTACGGTTTTAATGAGGCTCGACACATATGTACGTACCCCGCTACCCACGTTTTTTCTGTTATACATGACAGGCTTGTGCAGAGCGCGCCATATTGAAGTCTCTCAGGTTCGCCGTCTACTCGCCCGGCGGGGGGCCTCTCGTCCTCATTGAACATTCCGCCCCAGCCGCCCGAAGCCTTCCTTCAGTAACCGGAGCTGGATCATACTGAGGTTCCCGCTTTTGTAGAGCTCGTGCAGCCACACGTCTCGTGTCTCCAAGGTAGAGAAGATTGCGAGGTAGTCTTCATTCTCGATGCCCATCTCCCTGAAGAGAGCTGCAATCTGATCGGCGTCATGGGCAGGTATCTTGAGGCTCGCCAGGAAGTGAGCGACGACGTCGACATCCTCAGTTTGCTCGGGGCTTGCAGCAAGGTCAGCATTGCGGTCTGCCTGACATTTTGACGTTAGCCATGTAGGTCCGACTTTCTCTTCTGGGCTGGGACATACAAGGGAATGTCGCAGAGGTATATCTGTAATACCGATCAATACGGCATCGACATGAATACTGATCAGTCGCACGCCGCGCACCGGCGAGACACTCACCGGGGCTTTCTCTGGATAAGTCATCCTTCTGGAGTGCTATTTCCGCAGTGCTCGGTCCGGCGTCAGGGAGCCTGGGCATTGACGATGAGAGATGATGATTCTGATAGAACATTAACATAAGCGTACAATGAACGCACGTATCCCACAGAGTGTCGTCCTGGCCCGGGAGGAGCATGTATCGTGGACGAGCGCAGGGTGCGCTCGGGGCGCTGACCAGATTTGCTCACATCGATTGCTGTGCATACCGCAGCAACGTAGCTTGCTTACCTTCGCTAATTCCATCGCATTTGTGTACCATTTCCTGCACTGCGGACGCATATTGTTCAGGTATAACTGAATATAGCGAACGACTGGCCAGCCGTCCTTGTACTTTCGCATTTCCTTGCACTCCCTTAGTACCTGCAGTAATCAGCGATCGGACTACGCTATCTTGAGACGACGTGGACTCTTACCTGGTCTACAATCGTCGCAATGGTGCTCGGGTCTTGTTCGCGATACGCAGGCGTGTGCAGGCCTTCTAGATGCTGCAAAGCGGCTCTCCGAGCAATATCCTGAGAACGTCTATGACGTTGGCAGAGCACGCAATGTATGCGGGAAGCCTGAGGCATGTCGTAGTACGTACCACCATTTTGTTCAACAGCTTTCGGTTCCGTTTGAGTCCCATCTGCGATTGAAGAGAGAGTTTGGTATACTGGCTGTCGTATACATGGAGTGCCACTTCCTCCGGAGCTGGAATACTGTCCGTGGGCACTAGATGGTGAGAAAGGACGGTGAGAGGACAGTACAGTCACGAGGGTAAGGCACTCACTGGTGTCAGGCATCGAGAGGTGGATTGTCATCAAACGTGAAGCATCTTATGTGCCCCAGAGCTCTTGAAATTTGGCACCGGAGATGCCATTGAGCCCTGAGGATACCGGCGATATGTTCAGGGCTCGTACCCGCGGACGCGGACGTACGTCCAAGTTCACCCTACCCTTATGTATGCGCATGCGCAGGGTCGTGATCGGAGGGACGCGACACCCCAGATTCATGACCCTCCGAATTTCATGCACAGTCAATGTTGAGCCCAGCTAAAACGATCACGGTTTCGCAAGTACACTTCAATTTCATTGACAACTTGGCAGCTAGGTGGAAAAGCAAAGAGCATAGTGAGCAGCCGCAAATTCGCGTTCAATCGGACTCTCAGACGTCTCGGAGCCGCGAGGAGTTCTGCATATATATCGACGTTCGACGCGCAATAAACATGTACGCGCCCGACGTGCTTGATTGGCCTCCTCAGAGAAGAAAGCGTGAAGTGTCATGACCACGAAGAAGAGATATGTGAGGAGGCGGACAAGCCTGGACAAGCTCGCTCGAGAGCCTCTGAAGCTTAAGCGCTTAAGACTCGGGTACATCCGGGCGCCCAGTATGGGCGTCTACACCATGCCCGATGTCCGGAAGAATCGGAAACTTCCTTCAATCCTCGAGCTTTCTCTTCCGCGTCGAGCTTTCAAGCTTCAAGTACATGTTGACTGGACTTCAGAACACTACCCACTCGCATAAAGCACACAGGCGTATCAGTCTCTGAGTAAACTAGATCCCTCTGTCGACCACGATCACCCCTGGCTCGTCATGGACGAAATCATCACCAAACGCGTGCACATTTCTGGCTTGACACCAGCAATCGCTGCGAAAGATCTCAGCGACCGTCTGGGATCGTTTGGCGTTGTGAAAGCCGTGGACGGTATTGGCGCACTGGATGCTGTTGGCCAGCCGCGCAAGTTCGCGTATGCGACACTGGAGACGACCAAGGGGAAGCTTTCTCGATGTGCGTCTTTCGTGTGCTTCAGTCTTATGCTTGGTGGGGATAACTAATATCGTGGTGCATCATCAGGCATGAACCTCTTAAGTGGAGCTACATGGAAGGGTGCGAATCTCCGTCTCGGCGAAGCGAAGCCTGATTTTCGTGAGAGGTATGGCTCGACACACGGCTGTTGGCTTGACGTATACTCAGAGTCCGACACAGAATCGCCCTCGCGCAAGAAAAACTCAAGCGCGCCGCTGAAGAGGCCACAGATGAGCCCCCAAAGAAACGTCGCCGCCTCCCGCGCGGCGTGCAAGGCGTACATGCCGTAGACATGTCCCTGGTCACCCCCGAAAACGTCCATACGCGCGGTGGATGGCGCGTTACCGCGACTGGACGGCTTATTCGCCCCGTGCGCATGCGACCCGACCACCCCTTGCCGGAGGTGCTCGAATCGACCAAGGTCGAGAAGGCGAAGGCGAAAGCGAAAGCGGAGAAGGGCAAACGTACAAAACGAGCTCGCGACCCTCCTACACGCGCGAGGAGAAGGACGATCGACCCGACGAAGTGGGGCTCTACACACGTGAAGGGCATTTTCCTGGAGAATGCTGCTGCCAGGATGCCTCCTATGCATGCTGCATCTAACCGGAGCGATCATGGGGAGAGCGAGAGCGACGAGAGTAGTGGGGCGGAGGAGGTCGATGTTCAAGGCGCGTCCGACGACAGCGGCACGGAATCAGACAGTCCAGCAGTGCCTATGGCATCCTCCCCACCTCGTCCGAAGACACACACTACTATCAGTCTTCCTCTGAAAACTCTCGTACCTGCTGCAGCAACGGGAGATCTAGCAGAAGAAACAAGCAAGGCACTTGGCCTTCTTCAGTCATTATTCGAAGGTCAGGACGAGTGGGGGGATGAGGAGAGTGTTGGATCCGACGTGGATGAAGAGGACCTCCGCCGTGTTCAGGATGACACGACTCGTGCTCAAGCTGTCGAGACAGAGGTGACAGATACCTCGGACGACGATAGTGGGGCTATGCAAGTCGATGCCACAAGCCCAGAGCAACCCGCCTCCGTCAAGGAGACAGTGCCTGCTTCGGCACGGGACCAAGAGAAGACGAAGCTCAAGGATCTCTTCGCACCTCGCGAGGAAGACAGTACGTGCGAGTGTCACTTCACCATGTTCTTTGTCTCACCTTCCGCAGCGGGTTTCTCTCTACTGGGACACTTGGACCTTGACTTGGAGTTCGAGGATGACGCGCTTTTCGATCTTTCCGCACCAGGGACCGGATACGCCGCCGCAGCACCCATACATACGATTCAACCATCCGCAGCCGCCGCCGTCCAAGTATCGCGCGTCACAGAGCTCGACGCGTCGAAGCCACTGTTCTTCCCATCTGGGAACGCCGCGTCCCAGCGGCGCGTTCTCGACCCAACGAACTGGAGGACCTGGTTCTATCGGACAGACAGTGCGGATGCGATACGACAGCGGTGGGAGGATTCGAAGGGAGACCTGACGGCGGGGTGGAAACGTCGACATAGGGAGGCGATCAAGAGTCGGCGGAGGAGAGGCGGCGCAGGGGGAGAGGCGGACTGATGTGTTACCCGGACTACCCGGTGTCTACTGCAGCTGAAGCGTTTAAGCTTGAATATTTGAAGTTTGAGCTCTGTCCCGGGGCTCGAGTTGCAGCGCGCGAAGGATGGGTGGATGAGGAGGAATCAAAGACCAATATTTGATTGTTGAGAGAAGCTTGGTAGAAATCCTCGGGGGATGTACATACACCTGGCGACCCCGGGCGAAGGGGCACATACCCAGGGCAGTGTGTGCCCGATACCCAGGAATACACGATGCCGTTATAGCCCACTACGGCCAAGTGCTACGAATGGAATGGATATTATTGAGTTAGTTTGGCACATGGTCGCCCGTATGCTCCGCCAAGCACCGCAAAACAAGATCACGGCCTTTTCTTCCGAGGGCCACGACAGCCTTCGGCGGCAAGAAACCACCTGTCTTCATATATCTTCGCGCCCAACTTACCTACGCCTTAAATTCATCCGCGTTCAAAATGAGAGTGGTGAAGAACTTGATCATCTCGAGGAATGCGTCTGCGTCGATCGCTGCGACGTTGGAGTGAATATAGGAGGCCCAAAGAGAAAACGAGGAGAGCGACCTACATTCGTTGATCGTGTGCACCCCGTTGCTCAAGGCGGTGCCATTCCCAGAGTTGTGGTGGTTGTACCGGTAGATGTGCGGCGTCAGCGCCCAGTAATAGCGCGTGTCTGAGTGGTCACGTTAGCCACCCGGGCTTCATCTCCACCGTAACCCCAAAAGTTGGGGACCACATACCAGTGTTTCCTGACATGATGCCGGGGGCGACGACGATGTTCTTGTCACCGTCAAGCCCACGGTGCGCATTGTACGTCGCCTTGATCGTCCCGGAGAGCAGCGCATACTCTGGCGCGTCGATGGGACTGATGGGCGCGGGCTCCAAGGCAGCACCCCAAGCATCGCTGATCGTGAGCGTGCCATACGCAGGAGTGTCCTTTCCTGTGATCTGCTCGCTAAACGCAGTGTACGACAGGTTGAAGTCGTGTGCTAGACCCTTGAGTAGCGCGGTGTCGTGCTCCTTCACGGCATTGACCGAGCTAAAGTTCACGGTAATCAAGTCAGCCCAGGTCCGGTCAAAAGACTACAAGCATCGCGGCACGATCGCAGCACTAGTAGGTACGCGCACCTGTCAGTAGCAATACGGTGGTTGACAACGCCCCAGGCCTGCTCGGGGAGCGCGTTCGTCTTGACACCGCCGTTGATAAGGTCGATGGCCTGGGTCGTGCCCACAAACGAGCGGAATCCGGCATCCTTGAACAATTCCTTCTGCGCCTCATGCAGGGCTTTGTCGGACTTCACTGCCCGCTTGAGCGCCCTGCGAAGCTTGTGGGGGATGCTCGGTGCGTGCGCGGCAAGACATTGCGACTTCAAGTACATGGGCGTACCCCTGGCTAGACGTGCCTCGTATGGGTTGGCCTCGTAGTGAACAAGTAGCTGCGAGAGGATGCCGATGGTCTAGAAACGACGCGTGAGAACATCTCGCGTCCAGTGCTGTTCAATACTTACCGTGTGCGCGGGGGGCACGCTGGAATGGCCGCCAGGGGAGGTAACCTCGACACGGACGTCGATGTAACCTTTCTCCGCAATGGCGGGGGTAGCGAATACGCCACCAAACTCCTGGGCGAATCCTCCTACAGTGCCTGTTAGAGGGTCACGAGGGGATTATGTACGGCTGATACACACCTCCCTCATCGACGAGGAGCAAGAATGCGTCCTTCCCATATGTTGAAAGTAAGTATTTGCCAATCGAGGCAGCACCCTAGGACAGGCCATCAATCTCTGTGTCACTTTCGAAACAAACATGCGACTGACATGTATGCCGCTCGCTTCCTCGTCGAAACCGAAAGCGAGGACAACACCACGAGTAGGTTGGAAACCACGCTCAAGCAGGGACTCGATGGATGACCTGTCGCGGAGTCAATAACAACGTCGCCCGCCATGAATATGACATTGTCGCACAAAATACCAATCAGCCCGCTCTTGTCATCGGAGCTACCGCGGCCCCAGATGCGCTTGCCTAACGAAAGTCATCATTCTGATCAATGCCAGCCGTTGCAAGACGTCAACCACGACTAACCATCGAAGTGTCCAGAAAACGGCGGGTAACTCCACTTGTCTACTGTGTCGGGGTTGACAGGCACAACGTCTGCAGAGCAACATCAGCATCATGGTGTATACTTTGAGCATTGAGTTTTTGACCTTGGTGAGCAGCTAGAAGGACAGGCTTGAGGGAGGACTCCGAGCCCTTCCACACATAAACGAGGCCGTAGGTGTTGACCTTGGTGAGCTCAAGACTCGAATGACTGCGCAAGAAGTCAGAACATGATGAGCGCCCGTAACACGAAATACACCATACACCAAAGGAAAAGCCCCCAGCAGGTAATCGTGGAAAGGCCCGAACGCGTCCCAACGCGGGTCCTGTCCGACTGGGGCCATCTTGTCATACGACTGAGTACTGAAACATGCCGTTAGAGACCGTTCAAGGTACGCGTGTGCATGAGGCTTACGGTACCCTGACCGCACCACCAAGCCATTCTACCGCGCGTCCCTTGAACGCATCAGTGTTGAATGACTTCCCAAGTGACGTCCACAGTTCCGCGTTCTTCTCCGGGACGACAGCAGATGCTTGGGGGCACAGCTCTGCGCTGACGTCCATGGCGCCATCCGACCAGCAGGAACGCAAGTCGACGACTTGCAGGGACTGCAAGCACGTCAGGAGCGCGAACACGACCACAAGCCCCTTCACGAGCGTCCGCCCCACACAGCGCGTCTTCTTGGGCTGCTGCGAGACGGGCTCAGGCATGAACGCGAGCTGCGCCTTTTCGTCGTACGCGGCGAGCATGGGCGAGGACATGGTGGTTGAGGTTGAGGTGGGAGAGATGGTGTGAACGCGAAGGCGAATGAGGTCACGAACCCCAGCTGTGTTAGGCAGACCATATGGCAAGGCCGCTTATAAACCGCCCACGGTTCCCAACTTCGGCCCCTTATCCGGAGTTCAATTTAAGCATTCCGTTCGACCGAAAGGATATGTGGCGAGAACGGGACGATAAGAATGGGTAATATCTACCGTCGACGATGGTACAGAACGAGGTGCGATTCTTGGGCCTTGAGTAAGCTTGAGTTGTACGGCGGGCCGCGGCATTCCGTGATCGGTGGATTAGTTCGCGAGCTGATATTCCTTCAGCAGAGATAAACAGTTGTCATCCTCCGCGGCGTGCGGAGCCTAAGGGCGAGGAATATCCAGAGTCATGCTGCTACTGGGTTCCTTCACATAAAGCGTTGCTTATGCGTTGCATGGGTGAGGTGGATGAATGTCGCGGGCGTATGTCTGGCGCCTAGTATGACGCGATGCGATCGGCGGGCGGCAGGGAGATCCCGCGCGCGGTGGCGGGGGTCCTCCGGGGTCGCAGCGGCGGGCTCTGGTCCCAATTTTTTGGCGAGCGCGGCGTGTACTTGAACTGAGCTGCTGAGCGCGTGCTGGCGGCGGAAGACAATCACCCATGGGCTATGCGCAACGAAAGGTCGTGACGACCGCCGCCAAACTCGCCCATGTCTCTTCTCAACACCTAAAAGCTCTTCCTCCAAAACACACTCTTCAGGGCTCCAGCAGGCCTGCCAACGCGGCACCCACCGTCTTCGACGCACAGTCCTGGGCTTCCTCCCAGCCCCCGCCACGCTCAACACTCGCCGCCTTTGCGCACCGGATAGGCCTGGCCAATGTCGTGCCGTCTACGGAGGTCATCGAGCAGGCGTGCACGCACCCATCCTTCGTCCAGCTCTTCACACGACAGTATCCGGACCGGCCCCTCCCCACCACCAATGCCTCGCTTGCAACGCTGGGCAACTCCCTGCTGGGTCTCTTTGCGACGGAGTACGTTAACTCATCCTTCCCGCACCTCCCTACCCGTGTCATGAAGGCGGCCGTGAGCGCACACGTCGGTCCAACGACGTGTGCCAACCTCGCACGCGAAATTGGCGTCACGCCAATTCTGCGCTGGCAGCGAACAGTACGTGTATATGTTGCACCTCCATTGATACACGCTTACCTCGTGTAAAGCCCACGACGGTAGCGAATTCCGCTGTACTCCATGCGGACGCGCTGGCCTCGGTACCGCGAGCGCTCACGGCGCTCGTATACCAATACAGGTCACTACGCTCAGCACGGAGATTCGCGGAGAAGTTCTTTTTCAGCCGGGAGGTGGACCTCCGGGGAATGATCAAGTTCCGGGATCCTAAACAAACGCTGCTGGAGACAGTCGCGAAGTACGGGAGGGAACGGCCAATTTCAAGGTACGTCACCGCTTCTTCTACGTCTTGGATACGTTCCACGAGACTTTGCTGCCGTGACGCGTCGACACGTCTTGAACCAGTCCGTATAGTCGCGAACCGGCATCGAATTGGAAATGACACCTCTGGGTGAAATTGCGCTGTAGTATTCTCCGTTTCGGCATTGAGCAACGCAGCCACCTCCGGTTTCATGCTTGGACGATATTCTGGTTGGTTATGACTGCTACACCGAGGGTCCGTTGTGCCGGTTTACGTCGCACGTTCGACCTGAAGTTGCAGATGCGCGCGCACATGTGTCTCAATGTGTCTAACTTAGTTTTGCACACGACGCTGATCATTGCCACTGTAGACTGCTTAAGGAGACCGGTCGTTACTCAAATTCGCCGGTGTTTGTGGTCGGTATCTTCTCAGGGGCGGACCAGCTGGGTGAGGGTTTCGGAAGCTCATTGAAAATGGCCGAATACCGCGTAAGTCCCGAGAGACTCAATTCATTATGTCCCTTCTGACGGCAGCGCACACAGGCGGCAGAAGACTCATTACTGAGACTCTACCTCACGCGGCAACCCCCGCACCTGGTGCAGCTACCGACGTCAACGTTCCCCGACGTGAAGGGGGGCCTGTTTGATGCAGCGGAGGGCGCGGAGGGCGCATATGCGCCGGTGTCGATGGGAGATTCGGAGGTGCTGTATGGCAGTGCGGGTCGGGCGGGCATCCGCGTGCCTGGAGCGCGCTCGACGGCCGGCGGAGATGATTTAGAGGACTACCTATAGCTAGTAATGCGCACATGCTTTAATACTTTGCAAGAACCACCCTTCGCTGTCTGTGTGCTTGCGAGAGCGTGGTGCGCGTGGTGTGCCTGGGAGGCGTCGGGGACGAGCGGTGTGGGCAGCTGTGGCGGTGCGTGCGGGAGATTCGGGTGCGCATCTGTCTCGCCGCCTGCCCGAGTTTGTGGGTCTGTACCAGTACAGCACCGCTCCTGCGAGGTTGTCTCAATACCAGTGCGCCTCCTCCTTTCCGCTGGCAGCCCATCCCCCTCTCGCGAGCGGACGTCTTCCACGCACACACAACGCACCCGGCTGCGGCACAGGACGCAGGCTTCACCTATCCTTATAACCCTCGCTCGTAGTTGGCGCCAGCCGAACACGCCTCTACGCACGACCACCTCGCTGGCCGGCGTATTTGATTAGCCACCACCGTCCGCGACGCACACCTCTACCGACGCGACGCCGCCCTCGACGACTTCTTGGCTTGTTCGCACAACATACTAGACTCGACTGGAACTCGCGATGGCCGTCCTCTCGCTACCGACCACGTTCTCGAACTCGTTTTGGACGCAGGACTACCGAAAGGGGCTCGAGGTCCTCTATGGGCAGCTAGAGCAGAGCATTGGAGAGAACACTGAGATTGCGGCTTTCATTCGCGTGAGTTCTCGCGGCCCCTTCGAGTTTCGAGTGTTCATGCTCATGTGTACGATTAGGCGCGTGCTGCTGCTGAGCTTGCGATCGCCGCCGGCCTCAATGCACCTCCTCCTGCTCGTACGTGGCCTCCTTATTCCCATATACTCGGTTTCTGACGCGTCTCTCAGGCTCTGTATTTGACGTCGACGATGGCGCGTCGCTACTTATGGCCGTCAGGGGCCTGCGCGATGAGGCTGCTGCTGAAGGTGCCCTCCACGAGACTGTCGCGAAGGAGCTGCAAACCGCTGTCGCGGACCCCTTCGAGAAGTGGGCAGAAGGCTACAAGGTTTGCTCAATGGGCGCTGTGGCAGCGCGACTTGAAATTGACTGGAAACGTGCAGGAGCGTCTCCTCACGAGCAAGGCAAACGTGCTGGACGGTTGGATGTACTCTTATGAAATTGCCCACGCCGAGGTGATTCTCCTACGAAGTCTCCACGACGGCCATATGCTCACTCCACGTACAGGTCAACAAGCTCAAGAACGACTACCTCACGAAAACGCGCAAGGCAGACGAGGCAGAGGATGAGTAGGTTGTCCGTCCATCGCCGCGCCAACACCCGCTAACGCACTAGTCTGCAGCGCCCGGTTCGCACCCATCACGCACCCGGTCGGCGACCAGTACACTTCATCACCGAAGCTGAAGCCCCTGGGCGCCAACCCGAACGCCGCCCCCCGCGCGCCCCAGCGCCAGGCGACGATGTCCGAGCGCATCACGCAGCGCCTGAAGGAGTTCCGCCTGAACGCCGGCCCGCACCCGCCGCCGCCTCCGCCGCCTGAGGTGCAGTTCGACGCGGACGCCGAGGAGGAGAAGCAGACGACGCCGAAGCTCGACAAGGGCAAGGGCCGCGCGACCGACAGCGGCGGAAGCACGCCGCAGCGCATCAAGTCGCCGCCGCCCATGCAGCTCCCGCCTGCGGCTGAGAAGGTCGCCCCGCCGAAGCTCGAGACGGCCCCGGTCCCGCCGCCGCCCCCGCCGCCCATGGACATCGCGGGCATCTCGATGACGCCCGCGGAGGTGTCGGCGCTGATGAAGCGCGCGAAGGAGGAGCTGCCGCTGCGCCCGGTGCGCTTCCCGCTCATCGGCGAGTACCAGGACTGCTTCTCGGGCGAGGAGTTCGCGAGCTGGGTGAACGCGAATGTCAAGGCGCTCCAGGGCAACCTGGACCACGCTGAGGTCTTTGCGCGCGTGCTCACGGAGAAGCACAACCTCCTCCGCAGGCTGGGCGAGCTTGGAAACGACTTTGAGAACATGGATAACGCGTTCTACCAGTTCAGGCCCAAGGTGAGCGGTTTGCGGCTTAGTGTGGACCGGTTTATGGTGCTAACCTGGCGATAGGCTTTTACTCTCGATGCGCCCGCGACTCCGGCCAAGAACCCCGCGGTTGCCGCGGCTGTCCTGACGCCAATCGACAAGCTGTCTCCCCTCACGCAGAACATTGCCGAGCGCACCGGTGGTCTTGCGAACCTCGTCTCGAAGGCGTTCACTGCCTCTGCGGAGCCCCCATACGTCCGCGCGCGTCGCGATGCTGACATCGCCGATAAGGATTACCGTATCGCGGTGAGGAAGCTTGACAGACAGCGCCTCGGCCTCGAAGAGCGCATCGAGGACACCCTCAAGACCCTGCAGAAATGGGAGCTCGACCGCCTGCGCGCCGTGAAGACCGGTGAGTTCTAAGTTCTAAGCATTTTACACGCCCGGGAGGTTCTGGGTTCTGACGCGCGACATCTATAGTGCTTACTCAATACTACAACACCCTCGCGAAGGTGTCGAAGTCGGCCACGGAGTCCAGCGAGCGCGTCGAGACGCTCATCGCGTCCTACCAGCCTGAGCAGGACATCAAGGTGCTCATCGAGCGCTGCCGCACGGGCCCCTTCCGGCCCGTCGCGCAGGTGTACGAGTCGATCTCGCACGACGAGAGCGACGTCGTGTTCGGCATCGACCTGCGGCGCTGGGCGGACAGCGCGTACTGGAACGTCAGCTCCCCGAGCGAGCGCAAGGAGGAGGCGCCGAGCGTGCTGCTCGCCCTCCTTGGCGCCCTGCAGGATGCGTACCCCAAGTTTCCGGATGATGCCGGTGAGTGGCTGCCCGGACTCGATGTGAGGAATTGTGTGTTGACGTGGAGGGATAGAGCGCCGCAAGACGTGGATCTATGAGGTCCCGCTGCCTGCGGTGCACCATCTTCGGGAGACGCTCAACGCGGTGCCGCCCCAGGAGGACATCCCGCAGGATCTGCTGCAGAAGTACGACGGGCCGGTCCTTGCCAGCTGTGTCAAGCTCTGGGCTCTCGAGCTCGACCCCCCGCTCTGCATGTATGAGGGTTGGGACGAGATGCGCAAACTCTACCCGACTGGTGCGTTGGCATTCTTCGAACTCTTGTCGCTTTACTGACAGTGTTGGACACAGTTGGATCGAGCGCGAACCAGGAGCTCAAGCCGTCGTCGGAGCAGCACGTTTTGGAGCTGCAGGCTGCGCTCACGAAGCTGCCGAAGGTCCATCTCATGGTTCTTGACATCCTCATCAAGCATCTCAAGGAGTGCGTATCATATGCTTATTAACACTTTCGCGTCCTTATATTTTTATAGGCTCATTGCGTCAACGTCGGAGACTGAGACCGAGTCCAACGAGGTGTACATCACCAAGCTGGCACTCAGCATGGGTCGCAGTAAGTGCTCACCTGCACCGTAAATACTTACTATCTCACCACGAGCTGTTCCTTAGCTATCCTCAGGCCCAAGCAAGAAAACGAGTTCTCAATCCAAGACCGTCATCCTACCCGTACGTACACGTACACTTCCGAACATTCAGCAATATTGACTGTCGATTTAGTGCTGTTCATCGACCTCTTGAGCAAGTACGACGCCATCATCCCGCCCGCCATCGCCAAGAAGAAGCGCGAGTCCGAGCGCAAGGTCCCCGTCCGCCGCCGCACGCGCCCCGTCGACATGCGCATGTCCCGCTCCCGCATCTCCGCCGGCATGGACCTCAAGGAGCTGCACGCGCAGCAGCTCGCCCAGCGCGGCATCAAGCTCCCGAAGTCGCCTCCGCCCGTCACGCGCGTCACGGCACCCTCGCCCCCTCCCGCCGCCGCCGCGAGCGTCCTCCCCCAGGTCCCCGAGAGCCCCCGCGTGGTGACGGACGAGCCGCTGTCCATGGACGCGCACGAGTCCGTCCCGCACTTCACCGACGAGCCCGAGGAGTTCTCGATCCCCCCGCCGCCGCCCCCGCACCAGCCCGGCGACATCGCGCTCGAGGACGCCCGCAGCTCCCCCGCGCCCGCCCCCGCGCCCGTCCCCGCAGTCGACTTCAGCGCCATCCCCCCGCCGCCGCCCATCCACGCGATCGCGACCCCGCCCCCTCCGCCGCCCGCCGCGCCCGCGCACCCCGTGTTCAAAGAGCCCCCGCCGGAGACGGACGACGTCCCCGCGCGCCCGCAGTTCAAGGAGCCGCCCCCGGAGCCGCTCTCGCCCCCGCGCCCGCCGCGCTTCATCGAGCCCGCCGTCGAAGACGAGTCCGGCGCGCCCACCCCGCCGCCGACCGCCGTCCCCGTCGGCGTGCGCCGCGCGGCGAGCCCCCGCGGCCCGCCCACGCCGCCCACGGGCTCGCGCAGCCCGTCGCCCGTGAAGCCCGGCTCGCCGGGTTCGGTGGGCAGCGCAGGCTCGGGCGCGGCGACGCCGACGGACCGCCTCGCGCGCGGGCCGCGCCTGACGCGGGGTCCGCGCCCGGTGAGCGGGATACTGAACCGCCAGCCGACGCGCCCCAGCTCACCGGGGAGCCCGCCGGCGAACGCGAACGGGTTCCCGAGCGCGGTTGGGGGCGCGGGCGGCGTCGCGGGGCTGAAGCGCGCGGGGTCGCGCACGATGAACAAGCGGACGAGCATTAGTCGCGTGTCGGAGCTGAGCCGGAGGACGATGGCGAGCGATGCGGAGGATGAGGTGTTGCAGTGAGCGGTGCGCGCTGGTGCGCGAGTACTGTGTGGTTGTTGGGAGCTTGCAGGGATGAGTGGGTGGAACTGGCCTTGGTCGGACGATCTTATGGTAAAATATAGTGGAGGGCGGATGTGCTTGATCTGTTGTTTCGGTGTTCGTTTGCGTTAATGACTGCTTGCGTCCTGGGACGCACACGCTGTTCGCGTTTCTTTAACATACTACGTCTTCATTATGTTCTACGAGCTTACTACTCATCCTCATGTCCTTTGGATAGATTGACGATACCATAAACTGCCCTGCAGACGCGTTGCTTCTTCCAAGCGTTCAATTACCTCAGACACCTGCCTCAGGTGTTCGTCATGATGTGAAGCCAAGTATTGGTCCCACACTTCGAGAACCTCCACTCTCAGAGCACAGCAAAAGTCCATGGTCATAATACACGACAGGGTACGTTCATTAAGAGACACATACGACATAGTACAAGTACACATCCCAACAGGATCCGAGACAGACGAGACGGAGCGACCAGATACGAATCTACACCTCCTGGGAAGCACCCTCCTTCTTGCCCTTGTTGGATTTTGAGGGGAGGAGCTCGGGGTTGATGTAGGGCACAACACCACCCTGAGAGATGACAACATCGCCAAGGAGCTTGTTCAGCCTGTGATGGGTTAGTACATGTGCATTGGTTGAGAACGCCTGTACTTACTCCTCGTCGTTGCGGATAGCGAGCTGCAAGTGACGGGGGACAATACGCTGCTTCTTGTTGTCCCGAGCCGCGTTACCGGCCAGCTCAAGAATCTCGGCCGCGAGGTACTCAAGTACCGCAGCGAGGTAAACTGGATAGCAAATACGTGAGAAAGTGAAGCGATATGTTGGAATAAATCACGCACCAGGAGCACCAGCACCGACACGCTGAGCGTAGTTGCCCTTCTTCAAGAGACGGTGGACACGACCGACGGGGAACTGGAGACCAGCCTTGGCAGAACGCGACTGCGACTTGCCAGCATCACCACCAGCCTTGCCAGAGGAGGACTTGCCACTGCGATAGGAGAGAAATAAGCATGAGAGCGCGCGTTTCACTGTGGTAGAGTTCGTACGCTTTTCCCTTGCCAGACTGCGAAAGTGGGTGAGTATGCGACGTGTAACGGATGCGTTGAGCGTATGCATACCATTTGTGCGAGATAGAGGTGGTAGAGGGTGGGTTGGGGGTGCGGGTAGTGGTGGAGAGGAAGAGGGACTTTGGGCTTGGGGACGCGAAGGCGTCGAAGGCTTATATAGCGCGACGTGGATTGGAACTCCGCCGGCGAGTAAACAAAGGTCGCGTGCGCACGTGACGCACGCGTCTCAAACATGGGCGCCTGTGGCCACGCGCATGCCGGCGTGCTATGTGGCTGTGCGCGCCCCGCACCGTGAAAGTAGGACTTGGGACACGCATCGAGGGGAACAGGCGTGCATGTCTGCCTTCGTCTATTAAAACTGTGCACCTCAGCCCGCCATGTCTAACCTTCCTCCCTACGCTCCCCGTCCCCCCATTGCACCCAAGATCCCCATCCACCACATGAGCCCCGTCGCGCCCACCCACGACCAGGCACGTCTCTCGCTTCCCTCTATTCTCCTCGCTTGCTCACCGGTCTCATGCGGCTCCGCTCTAGGTCCCTGTCCTCTATGTTGTATGCTTCCTGCTCCTTTCGGGCTCGCTTACACACTCTCATCACCACATCTGCAGATCGTCGTATATGCCGTCGTCATCTTCGCTTTCTGGAACATCCCCGGGGCGAGAGTAGTCATAAACCCTCTCAAACTCTTTACAATCGGGTGGCATGAGCTATGTCATATATCACTAGTGAGTTTCCTTTATTAGTCTTTGCATTCAAACCCTCCCTAGACCCGGCAAAGGCCATCTTAACAGGCGGCTCCGTCATGAAAGTCTGCATAGATCCTGACATGGGCGGATGCACCATAGTCTCCGGAGGACATCCACCAACCATACTCGCCGCCGGTTACGTTGGCTCCACCATTTTTGGAGGCCTCTTCATCATGGCCGGCTTCGACACGCTCGTGTCCAAGATCATGAGCTTCGTCCTCGGTGTTGGCCTTATAGCACCTCTCGCTCTCGTCCGCAATAAGCTGTAAGTCATGCCTCTATTCACCAACCCACCGTACTTGCCAGCTCATCGACCGTGTCATGTGAACTGATACTATCGGTGTGAACTTCGGCCTCGTGTTGTTGTACCTAAACCGGCATCCGATTTCACACATTTGGTTCCACACCGCCTTTACGCGCTCGACGACCGCTGGGCAGAACGATCCTACTTACGGCGGTATACGAAGGCCTCCTCATCGGCTTCTGGTTTATTGACCATGCGTCTGTATCACCCTGTGCTTTCCCCATAAAGTACATGCTGACAAGATTTGCATGTGCAGACAAGCGCTACGATGGTATTGCTTATTTGTTGGTGTCATGAAGTATGTCGTACTCCCTTTGCGAAGGTATGTGTGATATTTTACTAATTAATCGGCCGAATAGCGCAATGTACGTCGTATGTAAGTGTCTTCCTCTAGTGCTTTACTACAGCTACGAAAAGGCACTCAACCATTCGCAGGGGACATAGCAGACGACAAGTACTTCCGCAAAGCAAACGACTCGGACGCAACACAATGGTCCCTGCTCTATCCCCGCATACCCGCACACAGTGCGTAGCCCCCTTCCATTCCTCCTCCACCTAGATGACGCGCGTACTGACTGAATACGCTAACGCAGTATGGGCGACGATGTGGATCCTGTTCGAAATCGCGGTCCTCACCGGATTCGTGCTCCTCGGGATCGCCGCGTTCAAGCGCACCCCAGACGAGATGTACGCCGAGGCCGCGCAGTTCCTCCCCACATAACCACTGCCCCCGCCTCACCCCTCCCCGCCCTATCCTAACCACCGCAAACCACCACCACCACTACCGCATCCGAATCCCCGCATTGTATATCGCCGTCACCCACACCATCGCATCGCTCTGCTCCATCTCCACTGTAGGCTATCATCGCTCGCTCGCTCACATTCACCTGTATCGCATGCCCCGGTGCGGTGCGCACTACTGCGCCCGTCGCCCGTGTTCCTATGATTTCAAGTTCCGTCCATATATCGCACACTGCATGTTCCCTGCTATCTCGTCTGGATCCTCCATCCTACTCCATGCTCCGTCGCGCTCGTCGCGGCGCCCAGGCAAATCCTTACCCCGCTCTCCCCGAGACACACCGGCGGTACCCGCCCATACACCATACACGCTGTCCGATTCGTACGTGCTACGTACAACTCCAAGGCCCTGCTTACCTAGACCCGCGCCCGCTGCTCATATCCTCTCCCACTGGTTGACCCACGTACGTCTATGTCTCCGTTCCTGTCTCTGTTTCTTTGGGGGTAGTATGTGTACGATCACGGACGGTCTGGATGCTTCGAAGTTGCTTGTTTGACTGGCTGTTAGTACGGAGGAAATTGATTATCGTCCACGCGGGATACGCGTGCGTGCTATGTGCACCTCGCTAACCATCCCCATCCTATTCTATCGAAGAGTAGAGCTAGAATCACCTTCGGATTTTGAGCCATGACTTGGGCTGGCACCTACTTTGCGACAGCTCTCTGTCGCTGCAAATGCATATACTCCTCGTAACACCGAACGGGATATATGCAAGGACCGGAACATTGTCAACAGGCAGCAAGTACTCACCGCCACGGCGCTGTGGTTCTGCAGAACCCGCAAAGCCATCGATCCATAGCCAGAGCGGAGTTTAGACATTATGCGATAATGGTAGCGGCGTAGACAGCAATTCGTAAATCAACAGAAGTAGTAGTCCCAACTCTGAGGCTCGGGCTCGTGTGTGTGGCGGAGGCGATCGTCAAGACAGTAATGGACATGGCAGAGGTCCCTGCGCCCAACACCAATATTCAATGCCGCGTGCTGAAGGTCGAGGTGAGAGAGGCGGAGAAGGCGAGGGGAAGGGAGGAAGGGAGGAATGGCGTCAGACGGGGCGCGGCGCAGGAGCTATTTGCGAGAGGCTCGCCGTATGATGCTCGCGAGCGCGAGCGTGCCGAGCGCCGCGACGCCGCCGACGATCGCCATCCCGATGTATCCCTCTGTGTGGGCCCACAGGCGGATGTCAGTGACTGGTGGACGGGGAGGCGGAAAGGCGTACCTCGTGTGACGCGCTTGTCGATGAGCGATGCGAGGCTTTGTGCTTGCAGGTTGGTGGGCTCCTTGTCTAGTAGTAGTGCTACAGACCCGCATAGGAACGGGGACGGGGATGCGGTGCGGGGGAGACGGAGGGTAAGTACGGCGTGAGTTAATGCAAATGATACAATACGGCGGGGCGGCAGCACGTACCGTTAAATCTCCTCGCCTCGTCGTAGTTGCCCATCTTATAGTGCCCGAGCGCGAGGTAGTACAGGCACTCTCTGCGCCGCGTTGGCTCCGCGCGGTATATCTCTGCATGTTAGAGGCGTCAGCACCGCGGCCACCTGTATCGGAAGAGGTGGGCAGGGCGTACCCTGCAGGAGCCGGACACCCTCGACCTGGTGCTCGCTCAAAGGGCTCTTCACGAGGCCCCATGCGTAGTTGAACTTCGTCTGCACGGTGACGTGCGACTGCGCTGTCTCCTTCTGGTACTGCAGCCTCAGGACCTACAGACATGCAACTTGATAAGCCTTCGTAGCTCGCGCTTCGACGACCACGCCACACGGAAGTGCAAGTGCGGTGGAGAGCCTTGCAGCAGAATGCGGACCCGCACCTCGAGCTCATCGTATGAAAGCGACTCCTCCGCGTCTGCGGCATAAGGGAGTTCTGTAGGCATGTCGATCCGTGCGTGTGGGTGGTGGTTAGAGCGTAAGATGTCGAGAATGAGCGCAGCAAGGCCTAGGACGAGACAGAGTATGCGGCTATGCGGGATTTGCAGCAGCGCACGGAACGGGAAACGGCAGGATCGGGACAGGACGCAGCTGCGTGCGATCTAGAAGCGCCCATAGTCCGCGCCAGGAACCCGTCGAGGAGAAGCGCCCGTTCTTGCTGCCCTCACCCATCCACCTGTTTGCTTGCTTGGCCTGGACGTACGCCTTGGCGTATCTCATACGGAGGAGGGGAAATGTCTAGTAGGACGACCGAAGGCGTCGACAAGAACAAGATATCGTCCCTGCCTGACCCGCAGGCGAACTCTGTCCCGGAGCCGTACCAGAAACGCTTCAAGGTGCGTCCCCTCATATCGCACGGTTCGAACGCGTAATTATCCCTGCGTCTTACACATAAAACAGGGAAAGCCGGTCTCTAAGTTCGTCGAGTGCGTCCCAAACCGATTATCGCTGCGGGCATGAGAGGATGACCGTGTTCGCGTGAACGTCAGCCCATGTGCAGAAGCGTCCAAGGCGTCCATGGACTGCATGAACCACCATGACTATGACCGGGACAAATGTCTTAGCTACTTCCAGGCATACCGGGATTGCAAGAAGACTTGGGTGAGTGCTACGAGAGACCTGGAAGGAAGGCATTGTTGGAGGGAGGCTGACGCTGTCTCCCTCGTGTTATGTTCGAGTAGCAGGAGCAATTGAAGGCGGACCGTCGCGCTGGGAAAACAGCATGAGATGTACCTCAGGCTTCAAGCTTCAGGCCTCATACGCGAAAGGAGTACCACAAATCTACGCCGCGCTTCCCGGAGGTGCAAACGTAGCGCCCGCCCTCTACAGAGAGTCACTCTATATCTCGTCGAGTTGTGCGCACTGAGCTCCAGTAACGCCTGTTTATTTGAGTATCCACAAAACTAAGCTCTGCTCTGCTATCGCATATCATTTTGCTGAAATAAATATGCTTTCCAACGGGAGACAGTCACCCAAGCACAGAATCACCAAGGCCAGCATGATTCATGACTGTCACTCGGGTGCTACCGCTAGTGGCTTCAAAGATTCTTAGGTGACCCGTACGTATATTCACTCAATGGGATGGTCACCATCGAAGCTCAAGTCTTTCCTCTCGGGATCGGTCATTTAGTCACATTCATGAAAGTATAGAACTTTCAACGATCATAGCTACATAATATATTCCCTGATGCCCTAGGTCACTAGTACTTGCTCAACGCCTCCCAGCTACAGAGCTCGGTCTGTGCCGGAGGATAAGCCAGAACACACTGACATTGAGCACAGTACTCCCAATGTATCATCATGTATCTCTGCTGATGTATCGACAGATTCTATAATGATGCTATACATATGTACCACTGCAACATGCGGAGTGTATACGCACTTCATTAGATATGCACAGTAAATTAAAGATACCCCACAACTAGTAGACTGTTCACCATGTACTAAGCACGACCCCCTTACCCAGGCCGCACCCGGTCACTTCCCCTGCTCCTTCCAACTGCCCGGCCCAAAGTCGCGCGGCCCCAGCGCATCGTCCACAACGCGCATCATCTCGATCACCTTCTCGTCCTCCCACCGCCGGCCGACGACCTGCACGCCCACCGGCAGCCCCGCCATCTTCTCCGGGTCGTAGAACCCGCCCTTGCCCTTGCCCTTCTCGGGGCCCGCGCCCGCGGCGGGCTTGCCGTACAGCATCTGCTCGATGAGCGGCGAGCCGTGGCCCCGTCCCGTGTGCGGGTCCGTCCACTCGGCGGTCGCCACGTCTGTCGCGCGCACGCGCGTGACAGGGAGCGTGCCGACGGGCGCGTCGGTGACGTTGTAGACGAGGTCGGCGCATGCGAGCGTGGAGAGGAATTGTACGGACCTGGACGGGGCGGAGGAGGGTTGATTGTGCATGAGCGGAGGGGCGGTGCGGGTGGTAGGGTGGCGCTTACCCGTGTGGGAGTCCAGGCGTCGCGAGGGCCGGCGCAATGATGCCGTCGAATCCCTCCTTATCCCAGACCTACGTAGCGAATCAGACGAAGGGAGCGGCGGGAACGCGGAAGTCAGCGCATCTCGCAAACATGCTCAGTCCCGCCCTTCTTGAGGAGGTGATGAACGGGGAGCGGGGCACACTCACCTCGCGGTAGAACATGCTCGTGTACTCATCGCGCTGGCGCGCCCACTTATGGTACTCCTCGACGTCCTTGCCGCTGCTCGCGCGGATCACGAGCGGCAGCACGTCGTCCTTGTACACCTTGCCCACGCCCCACGCGGCGAGGTTCCGCAGCCAGCCTTTTGAGTGCGCATATGTGCAGCCGTGGGGAAACGGCGTTCGCCGTGCCAATGAGAACGGCCAATGGGAACGTGAACGGGATAAGCCGCAACGCGCGATCGGATCGGCAACGCGGAGATGCGGGGTGTGAGCGGGCGAGGACACGGGCCAAGAGCAGGAAGCGTGCAAAGAGGGAGGGGGCGAGGGGGGTGCGTGTCAGCGAGCAGCTTCGGCGGAGACGGGTGCAGACGGAGCGGAGGCGGAAGAGCCCTACACGCACCTGGCAGCCGCGAGCCCTGGACGAGTGGCGCCGCGCCGGGTTCCTGCGCGAGGCCGTCAGCACGTCGGAGCGGGCACGGCACGCATGCGCAAGCGAGCGAGCGAGAAGCCACGGAGAGGTGCGACTCACCAGCGCGTCGTCGCCGAGGTCCGCGGTGAGCGTCCTGTACTTGTCGGCGGCCGTGAGGCCGATGAAGATCTCCATCGCGCGCGCGGCTGGGGCCGTGTGCGGCGGAACGAGTGAGCGCAGGTATCATGGGAGCAGCGTTACGGTAAGCGAGTGGGCGTGCGGCGGCGTAGAAAGGACGAGTAGCGTACCATGTGGGAGCTCGAACTCGACGCATTCGTGGCCGGCTTTGCGCAGCGCGTTGACCGTCTCGCGGACGGCCCGCTGGCATGCGGGCGAAGCCTTGATAAAGTTGTCTGCGCGGTACCTTTCAGCCGGTCGTTCTCGTCATGCAGGCGCAGCAGCAGCGGGCCATGACGTCGTGCCATATTGACAAGTGTAAAACGTCCGGGCACGCCGCACGAGAGAAAGTGCCGGCATGCAAAGTACCGGATTGACCGGTCGCGAACAGAAAGTCGACAGCGGGAGGTATAGCAGCGCGTGCAGCGGGCCACGGAAGAACCATGGGAGGAAGGAACGCACCAGAGATGTAAAACCCAAACCGCAGCTTCGCATGCATCTTTGGATCGCGGTACGGGAGCGGCGCAGGATTGATATCGGAGCCCTGCTTCCCAAACACGAGTCGCGCTGCGAGCTCAAGGTCATCCACGGTTCTACACGCGTAGTAGCCCCATTGTAATGCATGGGAGCGCGTCCGGAAAAGGTCGTCAGCCGCGCGTCACAACGTTAGAGGGCCGCAACGTGCGGCAGCGGATGCACGTACCGTCCCATCGGGCCAGCGACCGTGCGGATGGCCTCAAACCCAGGCCACGTCCCTGCAGCACGCATGGCGGAGATGTCAGTCCCCGGAGAAAACAACGAGCCAGCATGGTCCGCGGAGCGGGCCCAAGTTCACGCTGGAGAAGCGCACGCACCCTGCACGCCGGCCATGCTCATCCGGTTCCAACCCGTCTTGAGCGAGTAGACGCCGCAGAACGACGCCGGGATCCTGGACGCAGCCAGACATATTGTCAATGTCAGCGGGTTTGCAGTGATGGCGAGCGTCCATCGCGATGGGCAGACCACACCCGCGCTCGCCATTGGCGCGCGTCACGCACCTGAGTGAGCCGCCAATATCGGTCCCCCAGCCGAGCGCGGAGCCGTCCATGGCGAGCAGCGCCGCTTCGCCGCCCGAGGTCCCGCCCGACGAGTACGACTTGCTGAACGGGTTCAGGGTGCAGCCCCAGACCGGGTTTACGCACTCGAAGAAGAAAATGAGCTGGGGGATGTTTGTCTTGCAGATCGGGATGCCGCCTGCTTCGCGCACGAGGGCAACGACCTGGCGGGGCAGAACAGAATTAAAACAGGCACGCGAAGCAGCAGCAGTAGCGGGGATAGCGCGTCTCGGGCTCTTCTCGCGCGGCTTCGCTTCCCACGCCGAGAAAGGCTGCATTGCACGGGAGATGTGCGGCAGGCTGGTGCGATGTGGCGCGGGGGCGAGTCCAGTGAGCGCGCGAGGCTGCTCGCGAGTGCGGCCGACAGTCTGAGGTTCACGGCGGGGCATGCCCTGGGCCGTCTGACGCAATGCACCGGTAGCCGAGCGAACGCGGGACGGGATTCACGGGAAACGGGGACGTCCGCGGCGACCGCACCTGCACGAGGCGCGGGCTCACTCACCAGCGAGTCCTCCGAGAGGGGTGCATCCGCACGGGAGGAGAAGCCCATGGTCGTGTCGTGGCCCTTGACATCGTCTAGGAGCACGCGCGGAGAGATGCGGTCAATACAGTACCCGCGCCCGCCCGCGCGCACTAGCGACTCACATGTGTCCTTAAAACTCACAGGGACACCGTGGAGGGGTCCCCGCACTTTGCCGGTTTGGGCGAATTCGGCGTCGAGCGCCTTCGCCTGGGCACGCGCATCGGCGAAGAAGACTAGAAGCACGCCCGAGTGAGCACCGCGCGGACAGCAGTAGGCGAGGCGAAATAGGCGAAATGAAAGATGACCCCACCTTCCGTAAGGCAGTTGGTCAGGTCCTGGGCGAGGACGGCGCGGGCGAGGTAGGCGTCGAGGACGTCGGACGCGGTCCACTCGCCCTTCGCGATGCGCTCGACGATCTCCTTCGCTGTGGGCCGAGGGAAGCAGGGCGGGTCAGCGAACGGCGATCGCGCGCGACGCTTCTCGCGGTAGGGAAGTAGGAAGACGGACCTGGGGCGCGCAAGTACAATCCCGCGTCAGCGCCGTGGAGGGCGCGCGCGACGCGCAGGGCGTCTTCGCGGTGCGCCTGCTTCCTGCGGGCGATTTCGAGATATGCGGGGGAGGAAAAGGGCCACATGGGTGCGAGGAGGACGACGGAGCGGACTGGACAGGCGGCTGGGAGCGTATAAGTACGCAGAGCAGGAGACGCCCGGAGAGCGAGATGTCCGCGGAGCGAGACTAGGGATGGGCGAGGGAGCCGGCCGCTGCCCAATGGGGCTCGCACACCGCGTCCGTCCTCTCGCGTTCCTCCTCGCGCGCGCTGCATCTGACCCTGGCATTGCCAGCTTGAGCTGCGGTCGCCTCTCGGGTAGTATCTTTCAATTCTGTAGCGTGCACCGCCCGCACGGGGATCGGCGTGCGATCTCATGGCCCCTAGACTGCTCCCTGATCGAGCGCGAGCTGTCCTGCTAACCGCGCGCTACCAGACGCAGCTGTCCAATTAGCACCATCCCCCGATCCTCCTCCCGCGCGAGTCCGCGACCTGCAGCTTCGCTCCCAAACAGGCCCACCCACGAGCGCACCACGAGCCCGCGCGTGCACCCACGGACATGGCACACACGCGGGCCACGCCAGCACCAGAGCATCATCCGTCGACGGCCTCCGCGACACACCCTGCCCGCCGCGCCGGTACGCGCACACGCGTCCGCGAAAGCCCTGCCAGACGGGCCGCGCTCGCGCCCGCACAAGTTCGCCTCCGACCCCGCAGGATCTCCCTCGCGTGCCCGCTGCGGTAAATCTGCCCGGGCTGGTGGGGCGCGCACCCATCACCGCCGTAGCCCGCGAAGAGGCACCTCCATTTCCAAAGTCCGGCGGCCAATCGCGTGCGTCCCCCCAGTCGACCTCCGATTCGTCGAGGGCCTCCCAGGTCCCGTCGATGTTCTGCAGCCCCATCGAGTCTTCGGCCCCCCGCGCGAGTACGACTGCGCTGGCGGCGTGCAGGGGCACTCGCACGGCGGCGCCACCGGTGCTAGTGCCCCTCCAGTGGCTTGCAAGTGCGGCGAGCGAGGCTCGCGGCGCACCCGCGAAAGGGCACGCTGCGCCCCGCTGCGGACACTAGAACCCGCGCAAGGTTCGGGCAACGTTCAGGGGACAATGGAGAGCTGGGCAGCACAAACGCCGAATGGCGTCACCCGGGGACGCGCGAGCACTGGGACACGCAGATAGACCGGCGAGAGGCTCTGGGCACGCACGCCGTCTCGCGGAATGGGCGCCACAGAAGGGCGAGCAAAGCCGGCGCGAGTGAGAGCAGAAGGGGGCGCACCGTCCCAGGGTGCACTGGTGTGCTGCCTCCTGGCCGGCCTATCCAGGACGCGTCCTGCTTGCTGCCCGAGCTGGGGACGCCGGCGCAGGCGCAGGTGCGCGGGCCGCGCGGATGGCACGCTGCAGCGGCCAGGTGCAGGTGGGAAACGGAGCGAGCTGGGTGCATTAGCGTTCCGGGGCGCCCACGCGTCCCGGAAGACGCTAAGTTTGTGTGGCCTGTGGACGAGGAGAGGCAGCGTCCCGTTCGAAGTCGGCCTCGGGGCTCAGTGTTCACGCGTTCGTGTTCAGGGATGGCAGCGTCGCGCTTTTTTCATGCCCGTTTGTTAGCGGTTCGCGGTTATCCCGGAGAGCGACAGATTGAGATACGTCGCGCGCGGTGAGTGGCTCAACGACCCTATGTGCACCGGGTGCGGGTACACGCCCGACGAGCCCAGTACGAGCACCATCTCCGGATCTGTGCCTGCCCAGTATCAGGCCCAGTCCCGCTCGCGCAGTGTATCGCAGTCCCGGCCAGCGTGGGCCTTGCAGGCGTTGCCGGGGCTACTCGGAGTCACTTCGCAAGTATGACAGCCATGAGGAAACAAAACAGTAGTAAGGCAGGGACTGAACCTTGCGACATCGCTGGGCGGAGAAGTAGGGCCCCGTATTGGAAATCAAGTACTACTCAAAAGCTTGAAGTTGTGCGGTCCGGGCTTGACAGAGGCTGTATGCGCGGAGTAAGTACATGGCTGGTTAGGGCGCCGCCGGGATCGGAGGCTGTATACGTCAAGTATCACTCACTCTCTACCTCCGAATTCATTGGCTTTGCTTTCTGTCTTCGACATCGCGCTACCAGCTGGGGTCGGCGGACGCTACTAGGGTACGGGCGATTAGAATCTGGGATCAAATCAACCCACCTAATTAGTGGTAATCTCCTATGAGCGAGCTTCCCGACACTACGCGCCCCACAGTTCGTGGTGCCCACGAAGTTACTGCGTGAATGTAAGGCATCACGAAGGAAATTCGTAGTAAATTCGTGGCGTAGTATAGTCGTGATCCAATTCATGGAGTTCACGACTTCCCTTATCATGACTTTAAGCCCTGATAATCACGAAATACTAGTCCGGACGATTTAGCGCCCTGTAATCTGTGCTCGAAGTCAGCACGCGTACACCTACGTACACCTACGCAATTCGTAAAATTCTTCAAAGTTGCTCCTCGCTATCCTCTCGCCTTGACCTCTGTTCCGCCCCTCATCACCCTAGACCTCTGATGACCGCTACTTCCATTACTAACGCTGCAGATCTCTCCTCTGAAGTTCTGGCGGGCCGATAGCCTGTCGCTGCTGCTGTGCTGCTAGTACTTACAACGTCGATCCAACGAGTTCAACTACAATCACTGCGCGGGAACCCTTCACAGCACCTAGCTCACGAGTATGCAAGGTGAGACTTGGTCAGTATGAAGATTAGTGTTGCCGGTATGTCAAAGCTCTCGCTACAACACTGTATAGGTAGTATGAGGTTCTCTCACCTGTCGAATACCCCCAAGTTCGAGATGCGACGATTCCTCACTTATTTATACAAACAGATCTCGACTAGAAGAATTCCTCTCATCTCTAGGATTCAGGAGCTCCTGCCGCTATATCATGTGGTAAGCTACTCTGTAAGGCCACGGCATAGTTAAGGACTGTGACTTGAGCTCACTGAATCTCGCTCCCCTTCGCCCATACTAGTCTCAGTGTACAGTGTAAGTATATCTTGGTAAGCTCAGCCGTCACCTAGATGTCCTCGGATCAGCAGCATGCTCAAGAGAATAGGTTACACCTGTGGACATGCATGTCAAAAATGTCACATTCGGAGGGCCGGTTCGGTGACGGTGCCGCACAGAAAGGGACCACAACTAGTAGTAAGCCGATGCTGTTCATTTCCTTCCGTTTCTATATATCAAACTCACTTCGCTGCATCTACCGCTGCATGTCCGTGCGGCTTGTGATCCCAGCAGTTCATTGGATAGCCATGTACTAGATACCACGTAGTAAACCAATGATTATCCTGCATGACAATCACGACGTATGTGCATGATTCCGCCAGTATATATTGTCCTGAATACCACGAAGATATCAATCATGGCAAGTCATGCAGTATCTTCGTGTAAGTCATGATGTAAATTCGTAACACCTAACTTCGTGAGGGGGGACAGTTTCTCCGTGATAATCACGCAGAAGTTCACGAACTTACGCTATGACTTAATTCGTGATAAAATTCTTTGTATTCAACGGTTTAATGCATGGTTTATCACGAACTTATGTGCTGATATTTGATCGTGATGTTCACGAACTTCGGGGCGCGTAGTGGCGAGGTCAGATTTACCTAGGTGAATCGCAGCTAATTAGCACATATGGACTTCTGATGTATCTAGCCAAGTTCTACGTCAATCTGAGGTGCTAGGAACCCAGTATGTGGTTGGAGGATATGCAATGAAAAGATTTTGAGGGACTTGTGGGATTGATAGATCCGAGTTGTAGTGCGTCTTATTGTCGTCGGATGCTTTTGGGCGCTAGTGTCGACCACTGCTAGTACAGAGCGCGGCGCCGCCGGTACTTGACACAGGCCACCCACATCCTACCACGTATGCATCCAAGGAGCACGGAATAAAAGCTCAGAGATTTTGATATTGGCTTCGAGATCATCTACGCCTCACTACATAACTATGTGCAGCTGACGGGGCAGCGGAGACCAGGCTAGCGATGATGGAGAATGCCATGATCTGCGCAAAAGCGCGTAGACAGGCCGCCGAGCGCATGAGGGAGAAGAGAGTGTAGGTGTCTAGCGCAGCATCCCGCGCAAGGGGGCAGCAGTACGCGCAAATGACAGCACTGCGCGCAACTGCCGTGGCCGAACATGCAAGGCGGGAGACAGTGGAGGTGGAGAACGCTGCGCTGCGAGCAACACTGGCGAGGCTCCGAGAGGGTGCAGCCTCTCCCGCCATCGAGGGAGCTGCCCACACCGGGCTGTCTTTCTCCTCGCCGTGTGTGCGTCAGACCTACACCTGACCGCTCTGCGACAGACGGCGCTGCCGTCTGAACGTTGAACCCCGGAGGTTCGCCGTCGGACGCGGAGGACATGCCAGCCAGCATGCTTCTGGCGGTCGTCTGTCGTCTTCATGTGTCCTGTTCTGGCCTAGGGCTCCCGCGAGAACGGACCGTGTGGACGGGTGTGCTTCTCTGCGGGCGGCGTTGTGGTCGGTTAAGAACATCAGTTGTGCGTCGGTCCCTCCCATCTCGTGATGTTGGATTCTAGTGCGATGTAGGTCGTGTGGACTGGTTCCATCGATCCGGACCGCACATAACATATTCTGACCTGTCGGAGAGACGGAAGCGGTCAGCTGGTTAGATCGATCCTGTCGCCGGGTGTCGTATGTAGCCGTGCTTGAGCTTGAAAAGTCCACCGTCGTCCTTACAAAAATCTGAACCTTCGCTAGCGCAGCTTAGACGCCCCTACCATAAGCTCGACAGCCTTCGACAGCCCACGGGTACGTCTATGGCTTGGCGGGGCGTCGGGTCATCGGAACGGACGACTGCCTGGCACGAGGCGAGGCGAGGCGAGGCGAGCAAGAGCAGCGCGGGGTAAGATAGCAAAGAAAAGCGAACAACGTACATACACGCAGACATATCGCCCCAGCAGCCGCAGACAGCACAGACACGCATTGTTCAGCAAGACGAGCAGCCGGCCGCACTACGTGCGCCGTTGTTCGACGCACGCAAGCAGGCCGGCAACCAAACGGACGACGGGCACACACGCCCTCCGATCAAGTAGCCGACGATCGAGCAATTATTCCTCTCCGTTTCTCCCGATGCTGCCAACGGACCGGAGATCGACGTCGAGCATTGACAGTGTACACCAGCGGCGACGCGGGCCATCGCGACAGCGCCTAGTCCTGGGGGAGAGGAGGGGGCGCCTCGGGCTGGGGCGCAAAGATGAGGTTCAGCGGCGGCGTCGTGTTCGCGTCTTCCGTCAGGAGCGTCGCGATGATGCTCCGACCCGCGAAGCTTCGCCCCGCGAGCGCCTTGAGCGCGTCCGTCGCCGCGCGCGGCTCAAAGAACTTGACGTACACCCGCCCGACGCCCGCGGCCTCGTCCGCGCGCTGCGCCGCGATCGCGCTCTCGCGGCCCTCGCCCCACTTCGCTTTGTCCTTCTTCACCGGGCGCGGGATGCGCAGGTCCTCGACCAGCCCGTACTTCTCGCACTCCTCCTTCACGTCCTCACACAGGTCCGCGTACTCCTGGTCGTCTGAGAGCTCCTCGGGCACGACCATGTTGAGCATGAGCAGGATCCGGTCCTGCGTCGCCTCGAGGTCGCGCTCGCCCACCGGCAAGATTGGCTTCGGGATCTCGGGCGCGAGTTCGTACATGCCCGGGATGGGCGACTGCCCCGGCTTTGCGCCGACCGAGGCGCGCTGCACGACAAGGTACTTGTCCCCGAGTTCCATTCCGCTCAGTCCGGGGATCGCGACGTCTGTCACACTAGGGTCGACATACTCGAAGAATGCAAAGCCCTGTGGCGTAGCAATGCTTCAATCAGTGCCTGTGCCATATGGCGCGTGCGTTCAGACAAGCGCACCTTTGACGGCCCATTCCCATTTTCTCTCACAAGGTTGAACGCCTTGAGCTCGCCGAAGCTGCTCAGGAGTTCCATCACCTGCTCCTCGTTGAGGTATGTCGGCAGGCCACCGACAAATATTTTGTTTGCGGAGTCCGGGACGTTCGTCGACACGACGCCCGGGACATGCATGTTGGCCATAACGTCCGGGCCGCCATAATCCTTTGGCCGACGAATCTTCAGTGGTCCGTTCAGGAAAATGATTCCATCAAAGGCCATCGCGGCAGTGGCGTCTTCTGCACTGCGGAACTAAATGACGCAAGACTGTCAGATGGTGCGGAAGGAGGAAGAGGGCCATCATGGCGGCGCATACCTCGACAAAGGCATAGTTCTTCTCGTAATTGCATTGGACTGCAAGCACGGGGTTGCCCGGGGCACCCGTGCCGAGGTTCATCTCCTTCATCTTTGAATTGAAGAAGTCGGTCAAGTTTTGCTCGTTGATGTCGGGCGTGATACTGCCGATGTACAGGCGACGCGACTGCCTGGACAAGTTGGGGTTGACTCCCGTACCCATGCCGAAGGTGTTCACAGGCATCGGGGGAGGGAGACCAGGGATCGCCAAAATGGGCGGAATCTGTGTCCGGTTCGCGCCGGGGAGGTTGAACAGGCCTGGTAAAGGGAAGCATGCGCGGTCAGCATCATTGAAGAAACCGCTGTGTCATTCCTCGTTTTGTCCCAGCCCGGCTACTATGCGTATGTCCCTGTCAAAGTCATATTGACAGTGCGCTCAAATCCCGCTCATCGATTTCCCCATAGAATAAGGGCTGGGTGATGCGTGGAGAAGCACCATAACCATCTCCGGGCATATTGCGTCTCGAGTAGCGGACTTTCGCGTATTGGTCTGGGAGTCGCGATAGGCTGCGACAGGCCCCCCAAGTCTGGGAACAATCGAGGGAACGAAGCAGAAGGACCAGAACGGCGGCTTTCTCCCACTCACCTGTCTGCTTGGCCTGCATGGCGGTATACTGCTCATACCCGGGCGCATGCACATCCCACCCACTGGCCTTCCGCTTTCTCTGCGACAGCGGCGCGGCGTCCTGCGGCGTTGGAGACCGCCTCTCTGGAGTGCCTACTGCGTCCCGGTTCCTCCCTCGCCCCCTCCGGTCACCACGGTCATCGTCACGCGGCGGCCTGCGGTGTCCGTGGTCGTCGTCCCCGCGGCGATCGCGCCGACGGTCGTCATCGCGGTGCCGCCGTGCATACTCTTCATAGTCCTCCCGGCCGGTGGCAGGGCCGCCGCCGCCACCACCACCACCACCACCTCCGCCACCGCCAGCTCCACCACCGCGCCCATAGCGTTCGCCGCGTTCACGATGCTCGCGTGGGTCGCGGGCACGCTCGCGGTCCGGGTGCCGACGGGATTCGTAGCGTTCGCGGTCCCGCTCGCGGTCGCGATTGTCGTCGCGGTGCCGGCGGTCGCCACGGTCGCTGCGGTCGTGGTCTCTGGATGAGTGGTGGCGGTCGCCAAAACGCTCTGTAAAAGGAGAAGAGAGATGTGAGTGAGATGGCCTAGCGTGTATATGGTTCGGTTAGTGGCTGGGGACGCGACAGCACTATGGCCTCGCTCGAACGACGCCTGTGGCTGCGGGGGCTAGCTAGCTGCAAAAAGAAGACCTGTGGTGGACGGGTCTGGTCTGGGTGGGGCAAAAAGCTGATCTCGACAACCCGGAGTACAGTCTTCCTCGCACTGCACACGGGGAGGCTCATTCGAGAATGCGGGCTCGTATTGGCAACATCGACGCGAGGTGCTAGCTAGCTGTAAAAATGGGGAAAAGATCCGCCTGCGAGCACCCAAACGCTGCTAGCCTGCCTCCAGAGGGGAATGGGCAAGACGAAAACAAAGAGGACGACCGTACTCACCAGCTTCCTCGGGGGCAGTCGCCATTTGTGCAGGTAGTCGAGGCTCGAGTGAGTGGTCGTTCGTTTCAGGCAGCAGGCGCAGGCAAGCGCGCGCGCCCTGCCCACGGCGTTGTGCCGATAGTTCCCGTTTCAGTGCCTGGCATAAATAATGTTTCCTGCTTCAAACTTATAGGCATTAGCCACGCTTGATATGCTACTTAGTACAGGCCGTATACATACACCATTGCAATTGATTACTAACTTGAAGTAGTATACAGGTCAGCCTACTATCTTAGTTCACAATGCTTTCGCTGCATAGCCTAGCTCCAGCTGTTTCTTGTAAAAGCCGGTCGATCTCACTGTCCCACAGGCTCTCTTCCTCCTTCCGGAGCGACTCCTTTAGTACCTTTACCATCTCAACCACTCCCCACTGCAGCGTTTTCATCTCCTTTTTCCTCTCCATCTGTGCCTCCTTGAGCGCCTCCCTTTCCTTCAAGTTCTCAGTGCCCACAGCATCTTTACCTCCCCTCCCTGTCATCTAAAAAAAAAACCCTTCTCATCCTGGTCGCATGTCTCAATAATACTATGGCAGCCGCCTTCGACACGAAAAACCGTCAAATACATTCGTACACCGCCACGAGCTCACCGAACCCCGGCCTAAGGATTCTACCGTATAGAAAAGCACAAATCGTACACTTGCAGCCCGTATGTAAGTACCACATTGGAGACCCAACAACAAGGCGATTGCTTTAAGCTCGAGAGTCGACGGCCCACCTACTACATAAACCGGATCTAAACCACAGATCTTGAACATTCGACCTCCTGATATGGGGTCGCAGAGGGGAGACGGGGAGATCGTGGAGGCTACGCTGCGCTGGTGGTACAACATACATGCACCCCGGGGTCGTTAAATTCGAGCATAGCAAAAGCATTGCGATAGATAGCGCACAGAGCGAGCAGGGGGAAAGGGGGCGGCAGCCGTAGGGGCGAGGGCGATCACACTTGCCCGACGACGCGCGTGTCGGCGCCCGCGCGCCGGGTGACGTACTCGGGGGCGCGGGGCACGAGCTTGCCCTGCTCTTCCGCTGTACACCACGCACGACACAAACGCGACTGTGTCAGCTACACGGTCATAGAACGGAGAGAGGCCGCGCGGGGACGTACGCGTCGCGTGCCAGAAGTAGACGACGAGCCCAACGAGGACGATCGCGAACGCGGGGAAGTACAGCCAGTACACCTTGTAGTGCTGTGATACCGCATGCTGTGTGAGCGCGGGGAGCAGGAGAAGGCGGCAGGGCGAGACGCACGTAGAGGAAGAGCCCGAAGAGCAGCCCGTAAAAGTCGCTCGAGAGCAGGGAGAGGTTGTAGTACGCGGACGACGCCATGCGGTACAGGATCGGCGCGACCGTGTAGAGGATGAACATCGCCGCGGTGTACGCGACGAGCAGTCCGACTGATAGCGCATACCCTTCAGTGAGAGAGTACGTTTGTGGGATGAGGGGCGAGACTCACTGTTCGCGCCGTTCCAGGTGGCCTGGGTCATGCCCTTGTGCTCAAGGCCGGCGGCTTGGATGCCGTTGATGAGGACGCCCCACATCCCGAGCTGCCCAACGACCTCGTACAGCGGCGAGCGGCGCACGAAGAACTCCTCAGTCGCGTTCGCTATGAACCGGCCAGTTCGTCAGCGTGTGAGGTGGAGTGATGTGGAATGTAACTTACTGAATCCGTAGAGGGACGCGCCAACGAGCATGAAGACGTCGCCCTTGGCACGGCTCAGCGCGGGCCAGTCCCGGTCCGTGAGCTCGTCCGAGGCGACGAGCAGACCCAAC
Source organism: Lenzites betulinus (assembly GCA_022264855.1). Classification (NCBI taxonomy): domain Eukaryota; kingdom Fungi; phylum Basidiomycota; class Agaricomycetes; order Polyporales; family Polyporaceae; genus Lenzites; species Lenzites betulinus. Next base: position 317,661 of record JABYQU010000023.1, on the reverse strand, counting down.
CCGGCCACACAAACGAACACGCCCTATTTGGTCAAAGTAAGCAGGTTTTACGGGGCGGTCGTTTCAGGGTCGCGATGCGTACAAGAAGCTGCGTCCAGTGGTACCTAGGGCGCATGTAGATCCAGCTAAACAGGAGGCAGACGGGAATGGCCCATGCGTCGAGCAGCATGCACGAGAGGAGCGTCGTGTACTGGTACGCCTTCACGACGAGGAAGTTGCCTTCGACGTCACATGCCGCCAGGATGAAGTCTGCGAAAAGGGCGAGCGCAGTCAGATAGCTGAATGGGCAGCGGGGCTCGGGGACGCACACTTCCAGCCGTCCTTGTAGAGCATCTTGAACCAGCCTGCGAATCCATCTGGGACTCATTTAGCTGCAGTCCAGAATGTCAAGCGTGCAAGCGCGCTCACATTGGTAGATCGTGTACGGCGTGTAGATTAAAAACAGCGACAGGTACCTGTAGCCGCGATCAATGCTCGCCCGCCACCGCAAGCGGAGTAGCTGCTCACAAGAAGAACGTCTGTGTGGTGGGCAGCGACCAGTTGCGGTTCATGAGCTCCGTTGTCGTCACGTTGGTGCAGGTAATGCAGAGCGAGACAACCTGGCCTGCGATGAGGGAGAGAATAAAGTGTCTGGTCCACAGGCTCTTGAAACGCCTCCATGCGCTTGTCACAAAGGCATGAGCGGAAGAGTAGTCGAGCGGGGGCCGCACGGTGACCTGTGCTACAGCCTGCTGGTTGCCGGGGAGAGCAGGGGTATCGAAGGGGCTCTCGACGCGGTCCGTCTTGACGTCCTCCGGGTATTCGCTCGACATGGCGCTGGGGAAGATGGCGGCTGTCTCGAGGTTCGGAGGGGCGTTGATAACCAAGAGAGTCTGGGGCCTGTGGCGGGGGCTAGCGTGGCGGTTTTACGAGAACAGCGGGGGCTAGCAGCAACCTAGAGCGACGCAGGAGACAGAACTCAACCCGCACAAATCCCCAAGCGGCGCAGATCTACGAAGATCTCAGAGTCCCATATATGATATGCGCACATCTACAATTGATCGAGAGATGAGCGTCTATCACGGCACCTGCCGGGGAACCCGTCCACGGCCCGCTCGAGCCCGCTCGCCGCTCTGTTATATGTTTTTGAACTTGGAAGGCATATGTTCGCGTTCAACATTCAGCAGCACTCCCCTCAATTATAAGGCCTCATTACACTAAGCTAGGCTTTGGTCCACACACTGGCTGACTCGCCATTCTCACGTAACGTGTCTTTCTCTGAATCCGACACTAATATATCTCAGATGTTCAATTTCCAGCTAGCGACCCGCGTTGCTTGATCACGCTCTCCCTGTCTCCCCTCTGCGACCCCATGTTAGATGGTCGAATGTTCAAGATCTATGGTTTAAATACAGTTCATATTGTAGGCGGGTCGACGACGCTTGAGCCTTGTTATCGGGTCTCCATTGTGGTACTTAGTACATACGGGCTGCCAGTGTACAATTTGTTCTTTCCTATACGATGGAATCCTTGGGCTGGGGTTTGGTCAGCTCGTAGCGATGTACGAATCTACTTGGCGATTTTTCGTAGATGCAGCTGGCATGTTACGATGCGCGACCGGGATTCTGCCGATCACCGTATATGCGGTGAGAGACTGCGCTGGGTTCAAGATGCGTGGTAATAACGATATGTCTAGGACAGTATGCGGATGCGATGGTACGGATGCGTGAAATGATGAAGAAAGAGTGGGCTGAGGTCGACGCGATCCATGAGGCGTGGACGTGGACAAGGGGACTCCGGGAGGTAAGATGTTGGATGAAATTGATATAGCGAGCACATATTAAATTTGGTGATCCGTCCGGGGCGCGCTCCGCGCCGTCAGTCATAATCGTACAGCGCGCCAAGATCTCGTCGCAAAGCGGGGGTGTGGATGTTGTATGGCGCGCGCCAGAGGCTGCCACTGGACGCGCGCGCGTCGACACGGCAGAGTGGAGGGGAAGAGGCGGGCGTTAGACGAGGCGGCGGGGCGGCTCCGACGCGGCCTTCGCCTTGGCCTCCTGCTGCGCTTCCAGTTGGCGCTGCCACTCCTCGAACTGCTTGAACTTCGCCTCGCGCAACGCGTGGAGCTCGCGCTCCTGCTGTTCGCGCTGTGCGCGATGCTCGGCCAATTTCTGCATAGTCACACACCCCGCACGTCAGCGCACACTCAAAGGAGGAACAATAACGCAGAGGGGATGACTGACGGCCTTGAGGCTCTCGACGGTGACGAGCAGGTTATTGAGCGTCGCCTCGGACAAGTCCGTGATCTACGGACGGCGCAGCGCACAGTCTAGTCAGCGCGCGCGCCCAGACAGTCATCGCGCACGACATCACGCACTGTGTCCGTTGCCTGCTGCACGATGTCCTTCTCGTTCGGGTGCACCTTCTCGCCCGGGATCGGCAGCGAGGGCGGGGGCGGAGGCGGGGGCGCGCCCCAAGGACCCTCGCGCGGCCCGTGGCCCCATCCCGGCCGGCCGCCCTCATGATGATGATCGCGCCCCCATGCGCCCCAGCCCCAGCCGTGTCTGCGCTCGCTCGGACCAGGTTGCGCCTGAGTTGCGGTGGCGTCCTGTGGTGCCGCAGGTGCGCCGTCGGCGGACGCGGGGACGCCGGGCGGTGGATAGGCCTGCTGGGGGATGCGGTCGCGCGCGCAGTGTGTGTCGCGCCAGGTACGGAGGCTGTTGTGCGCGTGATACCAGGATGCGGTGAATGCGCCGAGTCCGAACCAGAGGAGGCGGGAGGTGTGCCGCCCGCAGCGGTACATGCGACCCCAGTGAGCGTACGGCGGATACATGGTAGGTGCGTTGAGCTTGCTGGGCGGGTCGAAGGGAGTGTTGCGGGGAACGGGGAGCGAAGAAGCTTGGTAAGCGGTGTGTAGACGGAGATGCGGCGGGGTACTGGATGTGGACTGGACTTACCGTAGAGCAAGAAGCTATATAGGACGAGCGTGTGCCGTGCCGTGGAGATGCGTCAACGCAGGGTGCGATCTCCGTCGGGGGTGTATGAAGCTGTCCGGCTTGGGGCGTGGGTGGTTCTGGAGCCGGGTGAAGTGGTCTAAGCCCGGGTGTTGACAGATGGGGGGCTGGTATTCGTGCGCGCGAGACAGAACGTGCGGCCGAGGGTGCGCGTACACGCGCGGGATTGCCGGGGGGTTTTGTCAGGGCAGCGAGGTAGAAGAGAGAGCCGGCCGGGGAGGGCGCATGGCGGGAGAGAGCAAGAGGCGTAACCCGCACGGCATCTCCTGCGCACCAAGCACCACGGCCGTCGGACGCTGCCGAGCCGACGCCCGGCCTCCGACACTACAGACGCGTTCCTCCGGCTCCGCGGCACAGCTTTTGTGACCGGTCACACTTTCGCCATCTGGCACGAGCCTGGTTCGAGTCGTCTTTGCCGCTCGGATGCATGGTTCTTAACTTGAACGCCCACACAACAAGTCCGTTCGCAACGAGAGACATGGCAGACCCCACTACAGTAAGTTTGAACCACTCCTGGTCCAGGGACACTCGCTCACATTCGTTTTGGGCGAAGTCCCGATCGGCATACGCAACGAGTCCGCATCAAATGAGCACCGCGGACAGGCACCGCGCATACATTAGCCACAACATCTTGCATCACCATCTCGAGCGGGCACTTCTGAAATCTGCAGACTCGACGGACGCGGTGGGTATGCGATCTGCATGTATTGCACCGTCGGGGCCGAGCTGAACCCCGGATTGGCATCACTAGTACCTCTCGCAAGGCCTGGCCCTAGGTGCCATACTACAGTCGTCATCGACAATTAAGGAACATGAACAACGACCTACAGGCGGCTTGGCGACCGAAGATCTGGTCAACATGGCGCCCGTCTCTCTTCCTGTGAGCGTCTCCGACATGGGCCGGGCTTCTGTGGCTCAAAGTCCACACATAGGCGCTACAAGCAGACTTCCTCCGGAAGTTAGCTAGCGAGTTAAGAAGTACGCTCCTTACTGTGGCCAACTACCACTCACCAAGCGACGATGAGGACGAGGGTGAGCGCCTGGTCATCCCCTCTCCCATCTACTGAGTGGCTCACCGCTAGGCCGCAGACGACCGCCTTCACGCTGCATCGGAATTACCACAGCGAATAAATCGTGAGAAAGGCGAGTTAACGCACCAAAACGCCGAGCTCCTGGCGCATCGCACCCAAGTTCTCCGGCTTATCGACCAAATAAATCTGGTAAGCCCGTACATACTCCCCCAACATATCCGCAAGATCTGCGCTCACCCGTTTCGAACCATGACGTTTCCCTAGGCGTCTCCTGCGCTTGACACGCAGCTCGCCGCCGCTTTTTCAATACTCCCGCCGCATCTCCGCGCCGCCCGCAGCGCCGAGGCCGACGTCCTCGCCACGACGATCGAGGCCGCCCTGCACAAGCTGCTCCTCATCCGCGCCCGCGCCGAACGTGCGCTCTACACCGCGCCCGTCTCCGCGACGATCTCGCGTCCCGCCCCGCCGAAACCGACGTCGAAATCGAAGTCGAAACGCGATCTTCCGCCGGACCTGGATTCGTCGCCCGCGCCCCTGACCGTCGCCGACGCGGTCTCGGTCGCGTACGAGGCGCTGCTTGACCGCCAGCGGGCGCAGGACGAGGAGGCGGCCGCACTGGACGGCCAGATCGCGGCGTATGAGAATGCGTTGGGGCTCGTGGAGGGCGGGCGCGGGCGCGAGGGGGCGTTTGCGCAGGTGGTAAGGGACATGGCGCGTGTAAAGCGGGAAACTGAGGAGTGCCGGCGGGACTTGAAGCGGCTGGGCTGGACGGAGGGGTGACGCAGGTTTTATTATGCTTGTCTCGCCAACATCCACTGCTCATCCCTTGCAAGGCAGTTTGAATGAGCCTGCGATGCTCGAGACGTCGGAGTTTAACAGGTCGGTGGCTCATCAGAAAGTGCGCTGCGGGTGGACCAACATCATTCTGAGCTGCTTCTTTTGCTCTATCGCGAGTTGAAACACTTCCACGCTCCCTGGCGCACGAGAACTTTAATCCCGCACACCCGACACTGACCCGGGGACACCGCGCTACCACTCCCTGCGAAAGCCTGTTCTGACCTCTTTTGACAGCATTGGGACCTTCCGCGAGCCTGGCGTCAGGAGCATTACGCCTAGCGAGGCCAAAGCTTCTGGTCAGTTCATCAGGAAAATCCCCCCGCGCTAATTAGGTATAAATTAGACATATCTCAACATAACCGTATGTAATGGCACACTCACCGGGATAATCCATATAATCAGCGTGTGTGGTCAAGTAAACGGCATGGAACGACACTCATAAGACCACAGATGTGTGTCTATATGTGCTATCGTGCTACACCTGAGCATTCCTACCAGAAAAATGTATCCCCGCCGCACTGATCAGGCGGGGAAGTTAGTTCACTCCATATCCATCCGCCGGCGGACCGAGCGGTAGAACGACCTGCTTCTACACTCATGTTACCTTGCGTGCGAGGCCACCCGGACCGCAAATTGAAGCAGCTTTTTGTGCGCTCCGCGGCCCGTTTTTGGACTCGGAGCACCGGAGGCCTAGGCAGAGTAAGGCAGAGCGTGTCCAGTCTTGTTGCTCCGAGTACATATAAGGTCTACGACGACGCCTAAGCGGCACGCCCATGGATCAAGCGGGAATGCGCACGGACAAGTTCTGCTGATAGTACTACTAGGAACGTGCAAGCATCTCGGAGTCGAAAGGCCAAGTTCAGAACAGCCTGCCCTAAATATGGGCGCTTACACCATGCGAGTCGTAATACGAGTGAGCTGGCGTCGTCGAGCGTCCCTCATCCTCCCACCACCACGTCTATGCACCCGTCTTGCACGTTCGCGTCTGTGTTCAACTGTGTGCACTCGTTCTAGTTTGTAGTCTTGACGCCTTGTGAAAGCCTAGAAGTTTCGACATAACTTGTACCTGCGTGCTCACGTTCTTGCTTTGTCTTCGCTTGGGCTACATCCTGCAACCTAGCCTTCGAGTCAAACAGCTCCAATGTAAGCTCTACTTGTGCTGGCTTCTGTATGGCTCTTGTGAGGAACGATCACAGCTCGGCAGTGACACTGAGTCATGAACTAGACCTTGTGCGACCGTCTCGTCTCTGGTGCCCTTGACTAGCCTTGTTCTTGCACCGCTGGTTTCCGTCTTAGCCTACTGTGTCACTCTGGATCTCTATCAGACGACTATGTCTGTCTAGTGTGCTTTGTTATGTACTGCACTGGGTCTGTTAGACTTCGCTTATGTCTTCCTCCTGGTATGACCATGTCCATACATTCTGTAGCTTTCCCGCTCCCGGTTCCATTTTCCGACTGCTGCGTTGTACACTATGTATATTTGTAGTTGTTGAATATATCTTTGTGTCCTTCAGCTCTCTTGTGTGATTCAAAGGCAGACCATAAATGCAGTATCACCGATGAGCATAGCATATAATAGTGCTAATCACGGACTAATGCCGCCCTACAGCCAGCTAATTATATGGGGACCTTCTGAATTACACAGGTGATCATGATTCCTCTGGAATCCAGGTGGCTTGATGGACGCCAATATCCAGCGCCGACCCAGCTGGATTCCACTGGTGCGGCAGGCCAGCTCAATTTCACTGGATCGCCCAGTTCAAAGCTAGCAACCTCACCACCTAGGGCATGGGGCCGAAAATGTCGATATATATGGTAATAGGTGTAGCCCCAGTGCCCCGTGTTTCGCGCGCTGTGGCTGTCAATATCTACGTCGACGCTTGCGCTCCTCATTCCGTTTTGTGTGATGCAATCCGTACGCGATTCAAGCTTATAGGATGTATTAGAAGATGAGATATATTATAGAGAGCCTCGAAGGGAAGACATATGCCAAACGTGAGCTACAATACTACACTCAGTCAGCAGCGGTAGTGTCAGCCGGGAGTGCGTCAACGTCGATATCCCCGTCGTAGTCGCCGTTGTTGCGGGGCTCCTCCGTTTCTTCCGAGATGGTAGGCCCATCGAGCTGATCGTCGGGATCATGAATGTTCTCATCCGGGTCTTGAAATCCGTGGTCGTCGTCCATCGGGGTGTCGTTAGCTGACAAGCCTACAAGAGCATTGAGCTCGTCCCGCGTCATCGCTCGAATAGCATTAGCGTTGCTTCCCACCGCGAAATTCAGAACATCCTTAGCGACCATCTCGCGGGCCCACCTGCACGAAGTGTTAGTGATGAGAAACCGAATGCACCCACAAGAAACATACTCGATCCATTTTGCATCGGTGAGTCTGTTGTTGCACTCTAACTCTTCGTAAAGCTTCAAAAGACGCGCCTCGACATCCTTCCAGAAGCCTGTATCGCCGCCTTTCGGATTCGCCTTGTTGCAAAGTGGTTCAGCAATCTCACGCTATGCCGGTCGTCAGCGCATACACGTATTATGGCCAGAGTACGATCTACATACTAGCAGCGCCAACGTTCCCAAGACCGCGAGGGGGACCTCAATCGGGACAGGCGGGATGTGGTAATTATCTAGCATGTTCCGTGCAAAGGCTCGAAGAGATGTCTTCTTGCGGCAAGATGCAAAAATCTGCAGTATCAGGTCAGCGCCGGCGGCGAGAGATAGGATGGGAAGGAGAAGCCGCGACGTACAGCTTTGCGAAACGAGCTCTTGAGCTGGCTGACCTGTTCGTCGATATAGTCGTTGAGGGTAACACGGGCCGTCATGTCCTCCCGGTAGATACGCAGACGCATCTTGTCTGCGTTGTTGCGGATATATTTCTGACATGTGACGGTTCGAATTAGTAGTTCATGATTAAAAAGGCGAGGCGCAGCGTACCCTCGTCAGGTTACCTACACGTGTGTAGGTGCTCACCGGTTTGAGGAGGTAGTGCCGAGCAATGGCACGGGCGAGTTTCTAGCGTAATGATGAGTTGTCAATTGATGTTAACAGCGCAGAAGTAGTAGCGTACCGACTGTGCCTTGGAGGGCGTCCATGCAGCGGACGTATGATCCTCGATGTTCGACAAGCGCGGTTGCAGCGCGGAGACCTCTAAGGCTACAGCATCGAAGCGAGCTGCTAAGCGGAGGTTCTGCATGAATAGCACTGTGAGCATGTGCTCAAGAGGCATCTGCAGAAGTTAGGTATGCTATCAGATGTGGAGCCGGGGCTGCTAAAGAAAGACGCCAACGCACCTCAGTGAATTCATGGATGCTCTGACGCTGGTCGTCCAGGTGGAATTTTGAAATGAGCATCTCGAGCTCCCGGGTTGGCTGGTGAGGGCTTGTATTGCGAGGTGGCGTCTGGTAGCATGGCACACTATCCAGGTACACCTCATCCTGTGTACGGCTCGACGGGCGCATGCCCAACAACGGAAACTGAGTGTCGATGTCAGTATTCCCCTGCCCACGGGCTAGAGAACGCCTAGTCGGGAGCATCGATGGGGCTGTAGGAACGTCCTGGGCAAGGGTGTCGTGAGGGAGTGAGCTGGCACCGAAACTTGCGAGGGATGGAGTAGCGCTGCTGTTGGTGGGGCTGATGTTGTCGTAGTTCGGGCCAGGACCATTGTATATGTTGGAAGGCCTCGAAGACACAGAGGGATGAGTGGCAAGGGCGGACTCGGCGAGGAGGTGGATGCTGGATGCTGGACTGTGTCGTCGACTGTTCGCGTATGGATGCGGACGAGCATTGTTGGCCGCGGGTGTCGCCGAGCGTGAGCGGACATTCAGCGAATTGACCGCAGGAAGTCTTCCGGACATTTTCTACAGGAAGAGTAAGTTTGTTAAGCAACAGAGGGGGAGAGAGGGGAGGATGAAGGGCGTGACAAACAAGCAAGGTCAGGCGATGGCGCCTTTGCGGTTGCCAGGGTCTGGGTGGTGGAGTGTGGTGCCGACACAAACCCAAACAACGCGACACGCCTGTGGCGCACTGAATCGCGCGTTCCGCTTAGGAATTCCACTCTCAGTTCGCTCTTTTACTTATACTCAATCGATGTCCGGGTCGAGGGAATTGGCGCATCGAGGTGGGAGGCACCTAAATGAATGAAAGATTAGCAATCTAGGCACGCTGCAATGAAGTAACAAGAGCTCGGTATCTTCATCCGAGTACCATACCTTCAACAGATAAGGTGCATTGCCCATCCAAAGCTCACAGTTCACGAGAAATTTGTAGAGCCACGCTGCCGAGAAAGTAATAGCAACTGATAAAAGCTATTAATCCTCGGTAGCATACACACAGTGGTCGGGCTAAAAATGAAGAAGTATAGTAGCTACAGCTGAGGGAATAAGATTTGAGGTGATTGCATAGAGAAGGAAGACGAGAGAGTATGTACATGAAGCGAGAAAGGAAGGAAGGATGTGGCTGTCACGGTTTGGCAGTGTGGGCGCCTTCGGGTAAGGTTCAAACTTTGAGGATAGAACTTGCATGTTTGTGTGCTTCGATTCCCACTCGCGCACGCCTCCCAGGATGTCTGTAAGGACGTGGATGCCACCTAGTGCTTCATCACTGCTGTCCCCCACCCGATGAAGAGCTATAGTGTGCCCATGCATTCAGGTAAGCACTATCTGCCATCGCACTGGGATAGCTCGCGGCCATGTCCCGCTGTGCCCCCCCTTCCTGATGAGCCGGCTCGCGTGGCTGAGAATTGAACATCGTGGGTTGATATGATGTTGCCGGTATGTGTGGATTGTACGCTGGCAAATGAAGGGGGTGTGGGGCGGCCTGAGCTGATGGGTAGGGGTAAGGGACCATGCCCGACAGTGTGGGAGGGGAGTATTGAGCTCCTGAGGGGTGTCGTGTACGTTCGACCGCCGTACGCGCTTGCCAAGCGTTATGTCCGCCCCGGCCTTGAATCTGCGAAATGCCTTGGCTAGCAGGCGACTCCATGGGTCGCCCAACACTGGCAGATGGGCCAGGGACATTCTATATTATATAATTAGAGCGCAGCGAGCGATAAAGTCGACGCGAAGCCTACCCGTTGCTTGTTTTGAGCGCGCCGAGATGGTGCTTGACCTGGGGCCTCGCTATATCTGCGCTGGCTCTCTGCTTTTTTGCGCTGTGTTTCTTCTCGCTTACGCTTTGCCTCGTCCTTTTTCCGCTGTGCCTCATCCTTCTTACGCTGAACCTCCTCATCTAGAGCCGTTCGTACGGAGATCGCCTGATCCAAAACGTTGTCCAAGGACAGTCCAGGATATTGCGCTGCCACACGGAACCGATGTAGCGCCTCCATGCTTCTCAGTTGTGCCAGATTCAAGATGCGATCTTCGGGATGAGTCTGGTGAGTTATCTCATCTGCCCGCTCGTTGGTCTCGTAGCGTTCCTGGTACACTACTCGCGTCCGCGTAGGCATACACTGATGTTTGACGCAGTTGTGGATTGTGTTAACGGTAGCGAGTAGCTCCTGCAAGAAGATCAGGTTGTGCAGGTGAGTTAACATGGTTGTCAGGATACAACAATTGTACTGACTTCGAAAACAACAAAGGTTCTGTCTCCCTCCTTGGCGCGACAGGAAGGCATACGGTAAGGCATAACAGCTTGCCCAACCTCGCAGCGTGTTATTAGAATGCCGCAGATACGCCGATACTCTGGATCTACGAGGATCTCTTCGACGCGCCCAACATGCGTGCTTGCTGATGGTTCGTGCATATCTCGAGAGACTTCCTGGCGGTACAGCACATATTTACCGAGGTCGACACGATCTTTATTCAACAGAATCACCGATCGGCACCGGGTTAGAGTTGGAGGGAGCCTTAGGTTTAGGTTCTCCTTGTAAGTCTGTGTTTTCGAGTAGGCACACGTCTTCTCTGACTTGACCGGAATGTAGTGACCTAAACAACAAATCACAGACGTCTCAGCAAGCTGATCATCTGTATCAGGACACGACACTGTACCAGGCTTGTGATTCCCATCGGCATCTGACAAGCACATGAGCTGACAGAGTACGGGGTCCTTGAACAGATCGCGGACGCCTTGGCCGGCCTGACGGGGAGTGATCTGTCGCCCCTCCTGATCGAAGGAAACCCACCCGCCGCATACAAGATGACGGACTGCGTGCAGATGACTGAAGGCGCGCGCTATATCCAAGCTTGGTGCGTGTTTGTTGGAATTCACGCTGCGCAGACGAATGACCAAATTGTACGACTCAAACGTCTCGGTCGCATAGATCGGAGCTGGCCCAAAACGACGGATGTGCTCGAGTAGGTGCACAAAGAGATGGAACTTCGGTTTATTGAACCACTGCGTCGTCCATAGTGCCGTTGCCGCTAGAAAGTCAAAGACTGCGCTCTCCAGTCGTTTCTGGCCCCGTGTCAATACACAATCTGTTTGGTATAGCATTCGCGCACATACCGTGTAGTCCTGTAAGTCTCCGATCTTGTCCTGATAGACCAGAGGTGCAAGGCGACATAGTGCTAACCATGCTTCATACGCAGGCTCTGGGATCATCCCATGAAGTACCGCAGGAGCCACCTGTAGTACGACACGGAAATCGCGGCCTACAAGTGACTTCGCATAGTAAACCAAGGTCTGCCCGCGGGGACTTGAAGCCATCGCCAGCCCACTTGTATCGAGGCTATCAAGGCGAGTCTTTAACTCCTCCTTCCCCTCACTGTTCTGACGCGAAACAGCGTCACGCCACCAGTACTTGACCACTCCAAGTAGAACGACGTGTAGCACTTCGAGTGGTGAGTCAGAATTTGCGTCAAAGTCTGTACATGGAATGCTCATCAGATAGTGCCACAATTGAAACATCGCCACATAAACATACCTGGTATGTTTAGCACTGGATTGAACAGATTGTCTGGCATCTCCTGACGCAGTTTCCGCAGGAAACTTTGCTGGAGCTCGCTGCGCGTTGATGGTGCTGCACCTGGGACACTCGAACCATTTGTGCCGGTGTTCTTGTGGTCCTCACGCCATTCATTCAGGGCTCGCTGTAGCTTGTCAAGGAAGTAAAGGAAGTATTTATCCTTCGTTCCTGTGTCTGTTGCCATCCCATCGACTGCGCTTGGAGCACCGCCAAATGCACGGGTTTCCTGCGCTTTGAGATCGGCCAAGGTCTGAGCTTTCGATCGTGGCTTGCCTGCCTGAATCTCACTTAGCATTTTTCCATAGCATGCTCGTCAACACATCTTACCGTCATGAACTCGGACAACCATTTCCTGTCAGTCAGATGTTTACTTGTGGCGTTTTCGTTAGGAGCTGGGTGTGCCCCCGGAGGTGTAGCGTTCGAGTCTGTCGGCGCTCTGCTGGTACTTGTACTAGCATTTCTCAAAGTCTCTAGATCTTGCTGACGATCGACAAATGCCTCGCAGACACGGCAGGCGCACTTGCCGCACATGCCGATATGTGATGCGAACTCGCTGGCCATCGGATTATCGCCTTGGAAGGCTAAAACCCACGGAATGACAAGCGCGTCCTCGCCGGACTCACAATCCCAGACGTCAATACCCTCCTCACGGGCCTCCCTGTCAGACATCGGTAAGCTCATAAATTGTTAAAACAGTCAAAGTATCAGCTAACCGTAGTGCCTCGGAAATGTGTTCCATCATCTCTAGGGGAGATGCAATGTTCGATGTCGAGAGGAAGTGTACATTGTGCAGTTGCGTGGTACATTCGTATGGTAAGCCACCAAGTACGAACAGCACAGAGTTATGCTTATTCCACTTTTTGGATATGTTGCCTGACGTATCATCGCAGTAGAGCCATATTGGGAGCCCGTATGCTGGTCGCCCCCGAGCGCGGGTGCGCCAAGGGTTCCGAGGAGGATGACACCACTCGCCGAGCGGTGCGGAAGGCAGATCACTTGACAGAACACCTGGCGTAGGATAACGATAGCACGGGTAAGCAATATCCAACTCTTAACATTCTTGTATACTTACCTTGAACCTTGTCGGGTGGCGGCAAACCCCACTTCGCCTGGACTTGCGCGGAGCTTAGATCTTCCACATTCAGCAAGAACGATGTGAGCGGAACTTCAAGATTTTCGCTCGATCGCGCATCCACAACAAACTGTGCTCTGTCGGCTGTCGTTCGCAATGGGTGAGCCTTCGCTATCAGGTTCCCTCCCCTTTGAAACCACCGCGCGATTACAACTGGCGCGATCGTCCCGTGTTCATCAATGTTGGCCAAAGCAATCTCGTGCACGTAGTAATCTTTCCCCGTTGCTGATCGTGCCATAGGCCCCGCAAGATTCGGATCCACCTCGACTCCCCATCGCCTCCCATGTCGTGCCTCGCGCAAGACATTGCCTGCATCCTCTGCATACAAGTGCAGGCGCGCTCGTGTCACTGGGTTCGCAAACTCCTAGATATATGGTAAGTACTTCCAGACACTCGCATTACGTATTGTGCTTACATGGGCGATGAGTTTGTTCAGATCAGTGGTCGTATACAAATGTCCACATTGACCGCTGTGCGTCCGTGGGTCGACTCCCGCCACATTGAGTACACGCTCGCGTGCTAACTTCACCTGACGTATTGTAGGTAGCCTCTGTGCCCCATTCTTTGACGCGTACCAGCGCACTGCATTCATTTCCGACTCCGAGAACAGTGAACGCGGAAATGCGCCCGTGGTATCGAGGAGACAAGTCTTTTTGTGCACGTAAGGTTTAATCTCTGTCGGACATCACAGAATACTGAACGCACTTTTCGATTTGGCCATGGCCACCACGGATCATTGTCATGGTCTTCAAAGTCAAGCTCCTCGGGGGCAAATTCTAATCCAGCCAAAGGTCAATCGCGCCCAGTAAAGACAGTGAAGTTAACATTCTTACCATCTTCTTCGTCCGGCCCAGCCTCGTCGCGGTCCCAAGCCCTGGTGGGGCTACTGAGGAGGTGATTGTCGACGTCCGCAGCTGGCGATGACTCTCGCTCGAATGATGCATGCTTGGACCTTCGTTGTCCCAGCGTCCGTGATGCTTCAGTGTCGCTACTATCTCCTTGGGCTTCGGTCTCAAATGGTATTGTCCAAAGTTCCTCCTCCTCGTCGACTACGTCCTCAACACGGTCTCCTTCCAGCCCTATCTGAGGCTCTATCGCCCACTCTGCCAGCTCGCCACCCCAGTCGTCGTATAGCTGTTCCGGAGCATCCTCGGAGAGCGCAGGACCATGAATAGTCCCTGCGAAGTGTTCGACGCTCTCGGAATTGGACATAGCATGGTTTGAGGTTGGATACAGGTAACTTGCACGATAGGTGGCCCCGCTGCTTTGCTTCATAGTATTTGCGTTCGTAGTAGGATGGTCAAGCTCATCTTCAGACTCATCGAAATCATCCGAAAAATGTTCTGTGCGGGGCCGGTCGAGATCTCGCAGGCGGCGGACGTGCATTTGTGATTCTTCATGTCGACGTGCCTTGCTGAGCGGCTCATAGCCCCGATCCTCTCCGCAAATGGTACAGCGCCATTGTCCCTTGACATTCCGCATGAAGACTAATGATGTATTGAATCGTGTCAGACATCGGCATACAAGGTCACGGTGGTCCTGGCACAAATGCTGTACATACATTTAGGATACTGCAGTTGCCCTTCCGGGTCACTGGAGTCACTCCATGAACGCTTTCGAGAGTTATGCTGCCGAGTTGAAGACATAGAGTGAAGGTTGCAGCCGTCAGAGATCAATGAAGTGTTCAACCTCAGCACAGCGAGGTTGCCACCACGCCAGCAGCTTGCGCGCTTAATTACACACATCAAGGGGTAGATATACACAAGAAGCCAGCTCTTTCAATGAAAGGAGCCATATCTGATGTACATGCAGCAGAATAAACACACTGAGAACGGTGGAGAAGCGAGAAACGGACTATCTCCTGGTGTATGGTGACGACAATGCTGGTAGATGTCAAGGAGAGTAGAGCAGCGAGGAAAGGGACTGTCAAAAGATCGCAGAGGATGCATTCATGGTTGATAGAGTGCATGTGCTTATCCTCCAGCCGTGTAACTTGAATGCGAGTAACAAGCCCATGAATAATCCCTACATAGTGTTAGCGACTATCCGGAATGTACATACGGAGCTCACAGTGAACATGAAGTTGCTCTGCCGCCCCTGCTGTGGCTTAGATATGCACGCTGCTGTCAAGTGGTTGCATGTCTCTAAGAGGGGGAAGGCAACCGGTGTGCGGAGCACAAGGACAGACAGAGTGGTGGACGACAAGGAGGGCAGAGTTGCACAAGGCGCGCGCATAAGGACAGGAGCGCTCGCGGAGGCACGCCACGCTGGGCTCCGAACACTGAACCAGCTGGAAATAATGTGGTGCAACCGGGGCTGATGGCGTGCCATGCGGGATCAACCTGGACAACCACGCGATATCCGCTGAACTGCCGCACCGGTGGCTGCCACTGGTTTCCACCTGGAATCCACTGGCTTGCCATCCGTATCTCGTTGGCTGTCTTTTCCACCTGGATTCCAGAGGAATCGTGATCACCTGTGTAGAACTATCCATATAATCCCCCTAATTAGGGGAATTATCACTAATTACACCTAATTAGTGCGGGGGGTTTTTCCTGATGTCACTTGAGCCCTACTCTCTCACCCTTGACACCATTCCAATCGGCGTTATGTTCATCTGACGTGAATCCTGCATTCAATGAGAGACAGACATTGCGGCCAAGTATCTCTACAGCTCTCGCCTGGCACGGTCTCACAGACGTAATGATAGAGGCGGAGGACATGTCATTTGCGGGGGAAAGACGGACGTTTGTGATTTTACTGCCGTACACGAATCCAGATACCGTCTCCACCTCCCAAACCTGTCTTTGGACGCATGGAAGCTCAGACTCAGCTCAGCTTCTGTCGAGGACTTCGCGAGAGCCTCAGCATAAAGAAGTAGCACGCCGCGAAGAGCTGCATGTCCCCCACGTTCATCTCCCCTTCCACTCCCTCGCCGTCTGAGGGCCCGTCTCCTGTCACGCTGCCTCGCTCGCATGTCCTGCCGGCCCCATGTCGTCTATAATAGCTGGACTGTTGTGGCCCTCAATCGCGCTACAACCACGCACCGCGCGGCCCCTGGCGCCCTGGATCTCTCACTGGCCTCCCAGCCTAGCCGCCATCCTCTCTCCGCTGTCGAATCTACACTTTAGCGCTCTCCGTTGCGGCAGGCCTTTATGCAATAGGCGTTGCGGCTTTCATTTCGGTACGTTCCGTTCATGAGCCTGGAAGCGATGCCCGCGAGCCGGCGGCATGTCAACCTTATACGTCACCCGACGGCCCCCACGCAAGGGAAAGTCGCATCTATAGTCAAGAATAATGATATTCGGATGTATCGGAGGGTGTAAGGGTACAACACTATGGCGGTCCAGCCTCGGACTCCGCCCAAGCCTGCCCGTGGCTGGGGGAGAGCACCATCGAGGTGTGTGAGGGCAAATCAAGAATAAATACTAGCACTCTGGTGAGACCATCCAAGAAACTCGTGAAGCGCTGGCGGGTATCTGATAATAGCACTGGGAGACTTCCAGTATCGGCTGGAATGAGCCCTGCGATATCCGGCGGATACCCACTACGTATATCTGGTCTTCGGTGACCGGCATACCATTGTGGTACAACGTGTGAGTGTCCTGTTGAGATGCCATAACCGATGACAGCTCGTCAATTCTGGCAAAGTTCCGCGACAGCGCCGAAGACGTACCATAAACTTGCGGATGGCGTCGGCTACACAAAAAAGCAGCCCAAGCTTGCGTGGGCGGACCTGCTTGCTCCTCCAGACTAGTCCTCCAATACTGGGCTGGACCTCACATGGCTGCACACGGTTAGTCCTGGCAGTCGCAGCTGGAAGCCTGGGATACGAGTTACTCACCCCAAAGCAAATTATCACCTTCTCTCCGACATCGGATGGGATGGGAGCAGCGGACCCGTCCACCGTGTCGCGAATGCGGTCTCGAACGAGGGCACTCAAAGGTTCGCGGTCTTCCCATACGAGTCGGGCATCGTAAGAAGCCCTGGGTGCAACGTAGTCGTATTGTTTGAGGGGTTTAAGCTAGTATTGGGCGGCAGTGAGTGTTAATGACATATCTACGGCCCGGGGATGCTCATGGACATACTTCGATATCTTTGGCAGCAATCCACCGCTGCATACCGACGTTATGCCCGAGTCCTCCGACGTTTGGAACTGGGAATCGTACGTTGGTGTTCGGGTTTGGAGGTACTCGCATCCCATTCTTCATATACAACGCCCATTCGGCCGATGCCTGTGTCGGCCCGGGCTTGACGGAAAGCTTCAGATAGGCATCCCCCGTTTTCGTGACTATGGGTGTCCCGGTGGGTTGATGGTATAAATGCTGTCGAAAGAACGTAAATAAGCGGTGCGCGCGGCGTGACTGACCAGGATGCTATCACTAGCACGTACCCATATGATTTGCTCATCGTTGTACCCCCACAGAGAAAAATAACGACCGTTGTGGTCCACAGTGCACAGCACACAGGCCGGAGAGAGATAGGTGGGCGACATGGGCAACGACGCTTTGGTAGCTCTGACGAGAGTTCAGGTAGTTCGCGTGAGTACTTGCATAATGTCGCATCGGATGTTGGGTGTCTAAACTCACCGGAATGCGTATGGAGTCTGCGCCACTGGGTAGATGGGGAGAGAGGAGAGGGCGCGGCAGGGTGTGAGTGTACGCTTCTACTTATATTATCCGCTAACTTCAATGCTAGGGATATCCGCATAGCGTGACGGCCACACATCGTGTGGCCGTGAAACGAGGCACACCGACCAGCTCTCCCGTCGCCTGGCTATCCGCTGACAAGGACGCGCGCGACTGAACATTCAATCATTGCACGCACACAATGCGCTGTCTTGTGAGCGCAGGACTCCGCATTGCAGTAATTCGCAACTAACTGATACTAACTCCCTTGTAGGACGTTCTAATACTGAAAAAAAATCACTAATCACATATAAGACGAAGTAGGGCTGAGCATACCACGTAGATCCAATGTGCATACATCAGCCCGCAGCTTGCCCGTCCACATGCAAGCCCATCATGTTCTCCGCCTTGCATTCGGACCACGTTCACAGTCACGTCTCGTACAGTATGAGACAACGGTGTATCAACGTGACAGCTCGACCGGTCCCTGTCCCTGTGAATTTGCGCCACCGTCTTATGATTCGTCCTCGAAGTTGAGCAGCAGCCTTGTGTAGAACCGCACAGATTGCAGCCAGCCTTCCGCACGAATTGCTGCAGACCAGACACGTGTAGATGGTGTCAGTCCCCGAGGTCTGATAGTAAGGTTGATGCAGCAGAGTTTATCGTACCTTCGTTTACCGTATGGAAACCGTTTCGCCTGTCAGCTGTGCCGACATGAGAGTACCGAACGATGCTGGGAGTCAGGCGCCAGTACCGGGACGTGTCTGCAGAGCCAGAGCCCCGGCCGGTTGGTAAGTTCTCGAACGTTCGTCTGATTATTACCCAGCTGAGCGAAAGGGAAACGGACCGGTGTTTCCCTTCTCAATCTGTGGAACGACCACAGCAAGGCCACCACCTGCCATCCTGCCCTCAATCGCACCTCGGACCGTGCCTGCGAGGAGCTGGTATGGATCTTTGGGTCCCGTCGGTGTGATGGGCGACGGATCGAGTGCGTATCCATGGGCGACAGAGAGCTCGAGGTGCCCAGAAGCACCGCCCAGCGGAGAACCTTCGCGTGCGGTTCTCTGGCCGAACGCCCCCAACGTGAGGTTGAAACGTGCGGTAAGAGGGACGAGGAGGGAGACGATGCGGGCTTGCACCTCTGCCACCGAGCTGCGAAGCATCAGCTCTGGATAACCACCGCGCCCTTGTGAACGAGTCATCATGGCGCACCTGTCATCAGATATCCGGTGATTAATTATAGCTGAAGCACGCTCGGGCAGCGCGTTGACCTTCACGCCACCTTGAATGAGGTCCACGGCCTGCGTGGTGTGCAAGAGTGCTTCGTACTCCGGGAATAGTTGTAGCAACGTATCCCGAAGTCTTTCAAGCGCGGCGTCGCTGTGTACAGCCTTTCGAGCAAGCTCGCGCAGCTCTTCGGGGTACTGCGGTGCATAGGCGGCGATGCACTGTGTCGCGTTGTACGCGCTGCTTGTGCGCGTGAGCACAGGCTCGTACGGATGCTCCTCGAGTTCTACAATCATCGCGGAGAGTATTCCAATTGTCTGCACTTCGAATGGGTACATAGAAAGGCCGTCTTATCAGAGAACACGCACCGTGTGTCTTGGCGGGACGCTCGAATGTCCGCCGGGGGCGGTAACTTCGATTTCAACATCCAGATAGCCTTTCTCGGAGAGCCCTGGAAGGGCGAAAGTGACGTTTCCGCCGTAAACCGCCCCGTATGCCTCCCCTACAGACCCCTGCGTGTCAGAGGAATGCACCTAATCATTTGTCATAAGTGGAGCACTGACCGCCTTCATCGAGTAGAAGAGCAAACCCGTTCTCGCCGTATCGTTGTTCTAGATACGGCGCGAGGTGACCGGCACCCTGGGTCCGGCGGCTGCGTTAAGCACGCGTTCCTGCAGTCTGCTCGGTAGTATTATGAGGGCCCACCTGTGTCCCCGCAGACTCTTCGTCGAAACCAAACGCCCATACGAAGGTCCTGCGTGGCGCGAAGCCTTCCTCGAGAAGGATGTCGATGGCTTGTCTGCAAGTGCGGTCAGGTTGAGTTTGCCACTTCAATCGCGCAGCTCACAATGAGGCGATCAAGTCGGACTTGTCATCGCATGAACCGCGTCCCCAGATCCACGTTCCTTGGTTGTGTATTTGAGTGCCAGGCTCGGTCTCAGGCTCCCAACTCCCGCGGCGCTTACCGTCATAAAAACCGGAGTACGGCGGGTGTTCCCAGTCGTCGAGGGTGGAGGGATCGACCGGAACCACATCTATCCCATCTCGTACTTAGCGTTCGGCCGCGGCCAAGTATCTGTCGGGGTGCTAACCTTGGTGCGCTGTCATCAACACGGGAAGAATGTCCTCGTCGGATCCCTGCCAATGCAGTACGATGCCGTACGTGTTCACTTTAGTTACGTTCAAGGCCGAGAACCTAGGGTTCATCATTAGGTGAAGCTTTTGGAGGTACTCCCGTTACTGCGCCTAACGCATAGGTACTCACACTCGTGGGAACGTTGTGTAGAGGTAGCCGTGTAGCTCTCCGAAGATGTCCCAGCGCTCGTCTTCTCCCACCGGCCCCATGTAATCGTAAGACACAGTGCTGTAGAACAAACCCATCAGAGGCGTACGTAGGACGATAGCAGGGTACATACGGGATCCGGATGGCACCCCCGAGGGCCTCGTATGCCTTCAACTTGAACGTCTCATTTGCGAATACCTCATCTAGGCGTTCGTCCAGTATGCGATGCCGCGAAGGGAAGAGCGGTTTCGCTTGTGGGCATAGCTCGCTCTCGTATCCGCCGTCCACTGAGAAGGAGGTAGGTTGGAGGGACGCAGTGGGACGGTTCGACTTGTCAGGCCAAAAGCGGCGTGGATAGACCAAGATGATGCCGAGCACCCCAGCAAGACATAGAATCCCCTGAAAGTATCTACTTAAGCTGTAAGCATGTCGCTCTTTGTATTCGTGCCGAGCGTGCGATGTCTTTGTGGTAGCAGTAGGATTTAACCAGATCAGAACATGCGCCACGTTGCTGTTGATGGGACCCACATCCATTTGAGGCAAGGTGTTATGCTGCCGAGAAGGAACAGGGTGTGTGAGGCGATTCATGTCGTCGCTGAGCTGTGACCTAGTCATGGGTGAATGGTGCACGCTAAACACACGAGTTCTAAGAGTGTGGTGGGTCACAGGCCAGAGCCGCGCGAGAGCCACGACACCCGGCACGCCGAAGCGACCAATACCGCGCCCGCGCGAGTTTGTGATCGAAAAAGCCGCCGCACGGCGTTCCCGAGGAGGGAAAAACTGAACAAGAATGTAAAACATTTCTTGAACACACGGAAATTATCCTGAACATGTGCGCAGTGTACAAATATGCATACTACTTCTTAACGTCCCCGTCCCCATAGATCGATAGTGAAATCAAGCTTTCAAAGATACTCATCACTGTTCAAGATGAACTTCGTAAAGAAGCGAATAGACTCGATCCACCCTTCTGCCCGGACAGCTAGGTACATAAACGTGTGAGAAGCCACGCAGCGTGCAATTAATGAGAAGCGCGGAGCCTACCTTCGTTCACCGTATGGGCGCCATTGTACTTGTCAGACTCACGGAGATGCTTGTATCGTACAATATTCTTGGACAGGTTCCAGTAGTACCGAGTGTCTAAGATGCTTGTGAGCCTGAATCAGAAGCCATACCAAAGAATCGACGTACCCGTGTTGCCGATTTGGAGCAGAGGGGCGACGATAACGCCGCTCGCATCGTAGTCCTTCGCACTTTCGATCGTTCCCATGATCGTCCCGGCAAGGACTTGGTATGGGTCGCTGTCGCCCATCGGGGTGACGGGAGACGGCTCGAGCCCCGTTCCGAAGGCGTCCGAAAGGACGACATGCCCCGCGGTACCGGCAGAGATGTTCTTGCCAAAGGCCTCCACAGAGAGGTTGAAGCGAGCCGCAACAGGGAGGACGACGCTCGTGAAGTGCTGCATGAGCTCCGCGACCGAGCTATACATACCGAAGGTAGTCAGCATATGCGACACATGTCCTGTCAGTGTGTAGACGAAGCGCGTACCTGTGCTCCGCAATGCGATGGTTGACAACTGCGGAGACCTTCTCCGGGAGCGCGTTCACCTTCACGCCGCCCTGAATGAGGTCAGCTGCCTGTGTCGTGCGCAGAATTGCATCATATTTTGGGAACTCCTCCAAAAGAGCGTCCCGCAGCGCCGCCAGGGCTGCGTCGCTGTGCACCGCATCATGCGCGAGGCTTCGCAGCCGATCAGGGTACTCGGGCCCGTACGTTGCGGCGCATTGCGTTGAGTTGTAGACGGCGCCACCGCGTACCAGCGCCACCTGGTGGGGCTCTGATTCGATCGCTACAATAATGGCCGAAAGAAGACCGACGGCCTAGTAGTATGTCTTGAGTACGATTGACTTGAGGTAAAGACGAGAAACAGTAGACGTACTGTATGCTTCGGCGGAACACTGGAGTGTCCGCCTTTGGTCTTGAGCTCGATGCGAACATCGAGGTAACCCTTCTCAATGAGGGACGGAGCAGCGAAGATGACGTCTCCCCCGTACAGGGTACCGTATGAACCGCCTATCGTGGCAAGTTCAGTGTGAGATGCACATTTGGAATCTACGGAAAGACGGAAAGAAAACTCACCACCCTCGTCAAGAATGAGGGCAACTCCATTCTTGCCATAAGTTTCTTCCATGTATGAAGCGAGATGACCTGCACCCTACAATGGTTCATTGAGTGACAGTGCAGTGCGGGGAAGAGGACTGCATACCTGAGCCCCAGATGCCTCTTCGTCAAATCCAAAGGCCCATACAAAAGTGCGCGTAGGCTGAAACCCCTTCTGCAGCAATGCGTCGATCGACTCACTGTCAGGTATTGAGGATCAGTATGGCATGTTGGCAACGAGTGGACGTTGTACGTACAGCCCAGCAATCAAGTCGGACTTGTCGTCGCAGGTGCCTCGTCCCCATATCCATTCACCTGAAAAGCACAAGATCAATCGAACCCTCACGCAGATGCATAGCAGCATATGCGTACCATCGTAGAGACCCGAGTACGGAGGATGTACCCAGTCATTCGCAGTGGCGGGCTCGACGGGTACAACGTCTGTCGTGAAGTCAACACCAAACGATGCTTAAACCCGTGCACGGTCTCAATATTTACCTTGATGAGCCGCGAGCACGATGGGCAGCCCAGACTTGTCCGACCCTTGCCAATGAAGCACGATGCCATACGTGTTCACCTTCGTCACCTCCAGCGTCTCGAATCTGCAAGCGCGTCAGTATGCAATAATACCAAAGCGTCTTCAGCGTGCTCACACTCTGGGATACGTCTTCTCGAGGTACTCATGGAAGGTCGCGAATGTGTTCCAGCGCTCGTCGACGCCGACTGGTCCGAGGTCGTCATACGACTCCGTCCTGCACACCCCGACGACATACGCAAGATGACGTCAGTGACCCGCGGTACTAAACTTCACGAAGAACGACGTACGGAATCTGCACCGCGCCAGACAATGCCTTGTACACCCTCGCCTTGTACGTCTCGTCTGCGAAGCTCTCATCCAGTCCGTCCGCGAGACTCGCGTACTTCGATGGGAAAAGCGCCTTCGGCTGCGGGCAGACGTCCGAAGACTCGCTTGGCGACAGAGCGCCCACCTGCGCGTACTGACGCAGCGAATCTGGAGGAGGCTGCCGATTCTGAGAGCGATGATGGATGCGACCCGCGATGTGGATAATGCCGTACAGACTGCACACGATGGAAAGCAGGTAGCAGATGCGTTGGAAGTTCGTCAGGGACCTGCGGTCCGTGCTGGGCTGGGCAGGTTGTGCTTCCTGGGCAAACCAGTCGCGGGGTGGGTTGGATACCGGGAGGAGACCCGGTTCATTATGAGTAGTGTTGGAGGCGTACGGAGACGACATTTGGAAGAGCACAAGCTACATGAGAAAGAGCGACGAGTCAATTATAATGCGCCACAAGCCCTGCTTATCGTGCTTACTGCTAAACTATAGAGTCTATACCGTCGGTGCGTCCGTTATCTGTGGCAGAGGCTCAGAGGCTGCGCCTCGGGAGACTTCGGATTAACACTTCTTCATCTTCCGGGCCGAAGGATCCAGAAGTGCCGTCCACGGCGCGTGTGATGAAAGGTATAACAGACTGGGCAATGGGAGACGGAAGGAAACGGAGCAAGTATTAATGATACCGATGTTAGTACCTGAAATTCGTTATTGTTACCGCATGCGGAACTAGGTTATATTGATCAATTTTGATCATAGGATCGATTCTTCAGCGTTTTACAATTGAATTGTGTAGCCCTCTAGAGGTATCTAGGCCTCTAGATCTTGCATTGCCGGCGCGAACTGGTGCGAGAGGCTAGAAGAAATCGCAGCAGCCATCGCGCAACTCGGTGTATCTGGCGCCCAGAAGTGCAGAAAGCGTCAGTTCGAGCCCGTCCCCGGGATTTAGTCATCCCATTTACCGCAGGGGGTTTTAGTGGGTATGACCGGCCGGATCAATCCGGGTGAGTCCCACACTACTTCCAGAGCACGGCTGCACCCGGAGGGCTCTGGAAGTGTGCGAAAACGCATTTCCTCCTTTGGGTTGGTGCTCAAAACCGCGGGGTTTAAACCCCCCGCACCCGTTCCACCCGCAGGAATAAACCTACACGGGCAGAGCAAAATCTATGAATTTTCTTAAGAGATCAGACCTTTGAGATACCCCCCAGGAATTTGTAAGACGATCACGTTTGGAGGCCCTGGAGACGATCTTAAGAGCGGCCGATTCTTAAGACCACCTTAAGGTCGGATCGCGAGATCTCGCTATATTTGGCCGAAGCAACGGCCGGGTTTGGGCCGGATTGAGCCGGATTGAGCAGGTTCCGGGCACTCCCGATGCCTTTTGTGGTCATTTCCATCCGTTGTAGCGCCGGCTGGAATATACTGAACGGGGCAACAAACCATATATTATCTGAACTCATCTATGATACATGACTTGTACAAAATGTTTCTATCGACGGGTGCAGACGGCGATGGATAGCGTAAATACTGGGGCGTTGCTAATCACCCTGGCACCCTGTGCTCATGCATCCAGAGCGTGGGCCTGTCATTGCTCACCTTGCACACAGTTTCCTAATACTATGGCTTGACGTGAGCATGCCAGCAACCGTCTAACAAGAAAGCGGACACTTACCTGGCTGCGGTGAGGGATTGGCCCCCGCTGTTGAGCTCGATCCATAGATGCCCTTGCATGTCGATGTTCGCTGTAATCGGTCAATTTCTACTCAGCGAACAAGAATGGACATCGAGAGAGTGAGTACTTACAGATTTGCAGTGGTAAACTCAGCGCCCAATGCCGATGACAGCGAGCTCGACGGTTGCTTGCAGCTGACGTGGCCGCTACATAGGGACGACGTTGAGTGAATGGCTGATACTATACATACTAGACGTATTTGGGTCGCCGTATTGACGTTTTTATGGAGCTTGGCACATGGATTTGCGGATGAAGACAGCGAAGGGAGGGTCGGCCCAGAGGGCAAGTGGTGGAAGACAAGAGAGAGGGAGCTGACGTGGCCCTCGTCAGAAACGACAAGTACGAGACGCCCGTTCACGTGAACGGCATCATCGGCCGACGGCACGGCGGCACTGATGCTCAGCGCCATCGTGGGAGCTAACTTCCTGAAGCATTTGCAGTCTGGGTTGGGGTCACGCAAGCGCCCCCAGCAACGAGCCCCTGCGCGGCATCATCTTAAGGGCAACGCAGATCAATCTCAAAGTATCTTAAGAGATATTTCCCTGAAGAGCATCTCACTTACACCTTAACCGCATCACAAGATTTCCATCTCAAATCATTTCAAGAGTGCTCTCCCTTAAGAATGTTTAAAAATGCCCGTTGGCCGTGTAGTGAGTGGGCGGTTAGTGTGACCGTACAGGCTGGACAACAAGCCCCTCTGGGGAGTCAGTGGGGACCACTCCGCCCAGGTCGTGATAGCACTCCACCAAAAAAAAACAAAAAAAAAATCGCAGCAGCCAGATGCGGCCCAGAGACAGCTAGTACGGTACATGTACACATACAAATATAGGGCATCCCGGAGGACATTAAGGCACCTCAAGCCTGTAAGCTTAAGCTTCAACAGTATGTGCGGTGTTCTTGGACTGCTGTGCGCTGTGCGGATCCACACCTCAATTAAGGCAGTCCAACTGCAGCTTAGCGAGCAGCTCGAAGAGCGAGATGAAGTTAAAGATGCGTTATTTCACAAAGAATCTCGCTTCGAATCATCCCCGAGTCAAATGGAATAGAACATACCCCGCAGCGGTCTCGGCTGAGATCGCGCTACAATCGAGCTGGTAGCTGCGCGGAGCCTCCGTAATCCTCGTGCAGGAGGCCCCAGAGTGCCAAAGCAGCCGCGCTCGGGTTCTCCTGCACGAGCAAGTGCCCTGCCTTCGCGACCTTGACTATGGACTTCATCGGCCGGCCCTCGCTCTCGCTCACGTTCGCCTCCTGCGTCTCCGCCGCTCTGTAGACCAGTTCCGCAAATCAGCACGAGGATGTTTAGGCTAGAGGGGGACGAGTTCAAACGCACATAGTATCCAGGAATTCGCCGAAGACTGCGTGAACGGGCAGGGAGCGGCACAGGCCCTTCAGGAGCTCGAGCGCCTCGAAGGCGTCCTCGAAGTGCGAGTAGCCGCCGACCTCCGACGCGCGGGTGACGCAGAGCGTGACGCCCTTCTTGTCGGGGTACGTCACCGTCGGGAGGTCGCACAGAGTGTGTTTCTGGAGAGAGGGCGTTTAGGTTGTCAGCGGGGGCACCGCGGGGAGACGGGGTTTCACTAGCACGAGTACTGACGATGTGCAAGTCAAAGGCGCGGGGGTCCCAGCGGCGCCACGGGTGCCGCTTAGCGTGCCATGCACGGGCCTCCTCACGCGTGGCCCAAACGTCTTTGCGCGTGCGCGCGAGCTCTATCGCGCGCAGGAGCGCGGTGCCTTCGTTGACCGCCTTAGCGTATATCTCCCGGGTCATCATTGGGGGCTCCATGAGGATGATGCTCGAGTACGGGAGGCGGTTCAGCGCGTATCCCGAGGTTGATTGGATCCTAGGCAAGTAATTACGTGTGAGTGGCGTGAACCGTATGGAAGAGCATCGTCAGGATCGTACGAACAGGATACAGGCCCCGGCGGAGTGGCCGATCCCGACGACGGAGTTGCCGCCTATGAGGCCAGAGTTCAAGAGAACGGGGATCCCCCGTGCCCATTGAGATCCAGCTGCAAGGGTATAACGTTCATACAATTGGATTATGTGGAGTGGAAGATGCACTTACTTATGCCGTTTGGATAGTTGCGCAGTTTCGCCTCGTTCAGGACTCCGGCGCGTCCGTGGCTGGGTGCGTCCATGCACCATGCTTCCACGACAGTGAAGCGGTGGTTGGGCACTTTGTGCTGTATCTCGAAGAGATGCTCGAGGGTGGGCAGCCAGGTCTCCTTGTCTGCTCGCGAAGATCAGCTGCGGCCCATCCTTGCACCACTTGCTCCTAGGACATGAAAGAGTGACATACGAGAGTTGACACAGTGCAGTAATATGAGCGATAGTCTCCGAATACCTGACCCGGATGGTGGCGTAGCGGCATCGTCCTCGGAATCTGGGAGCTTAGGAGTGACCCGGAGGAAGGAGAGCGCAAGACCGCCGTCCTCGGGGAGCCCAGTCAGAGTGAATTCTTTGGTTTCGAGCGCCATCCAAGCTGATAGACAGTAAGTGCGGAGATGGCAGGGGGGATTCGGAAGAAAGAAGCAGAGTCGAAAGCTCGGCGCAGACGAAGCCTGCTTGTAGCCTCATATCGCGGGCGAGCGTCGACTACCCTGGGGGCTTCTACTACGTACGAAGGGCCGTTTCTATCCAGGTGATCCCGAGCATCATTTGGGCGCATCGTGGCGATACTTCGTGTCTCAAGCTTCTCAGCGCCGGAGTCTTGATGAACGGCTTTCGCGTGGGTGTTCGTGAAGATGCCGCCTCCGATTTCACGTGAGCTCAAGCTCAAGGCGTTGAACTGAAGTCCCCACAAATATGTCGGAGCTAGCAAACCCGGCGAGGTTCTCGTGGATCCACCATGCACCACCACAAGCCCACTCCAGAGTGAGGCGCGTTGGCAGTCACCCCTTCAAATATCAGGCCTTATGCACCCTGCATAAACATGAGACCTATAGGCCTATTTCAAGAAGGGGGTGAGTGTATAAATGAGCTGTTCGGCGTTATGTATATCACGAGAGACCCGGCGAGGTATTCACGTTCATCGCGTATGTCAGGCCTACCTACACGGAGGGATACCAAGGCCGATGCATCAAGTAAAGAAAGAGGATGGCTGTCAACGCGGTCCTGGCGTATCAGACATCGTAATTTGTCAGTGCTAGTGAAGCCTGAGGTCGGGTCCTTGGAGTTGAAGCTGAAGCTTTAAAGGAGCAAGAGCAAGAGCAGAGCAGAAGAGGTCGACGCCCCTCTAAGCGCCCACAATCTAGTACCACTCCCGAGATGGCCGAACAAACGAGTGGCAGATGCACTCTGCAGCACGGGCTGCGGGCCCGTTTGACAGTCAAAATCAAACCGCACACGCCTGCGCGCATAATAAGTAGCTTGTCAATTTGAATGTAGCTTCATAACGTCATGCGCAATGCGGAGCCAGCAACATTGACGAAGACATACCAAAACACGGCAACTACAAACCGCCGTGCCAAGTATGCAGCATTTCCCCCACCACGCTAGCGCATTAATGGGCCAGAGCCACATCGGTGCCCGTATGGCAGTGTGCGCCATTCCGGAGAGAGCTCGCCGGCTGTCACGCCGAGCCTCCAAGCTCGAGCAGGTAGGCCAACTTTGCAGCGTTGAAGCGAGGTGGCCAAGCCTCGATGGTCTTCCGCGGCCGTGAGCACCCTCGATTACACGCCGGACGTGATTGCGGCGCGGTGGAGATCGAGAACTTCCCGAGTGATCTGTTAACCACTCTACATACTATCGGGAATGTTTGCGCCGGAGACATATGCGTCGCAGAAAGCCGTGTATTACGGGAGCGTGCGTATTCTTGTCAAGAAATTGAACGTGTATAGAGTACTTGAGCCGTCGTCATGAGCGTCATAAGTGGTCGTACAGTGGTCAGTCGCGGCGTATTCATTCCGACTTCTTCAAGTTCTTGCGCCCTTGCGTGCCCTCAGGCTGGCTGTCGATGAGGTTCGCCTCGGCCTCGAGCTGGGCGGCCCAGAGCGCAGCGCCGACGGTGTTCGAGAAGCTGAAGAGAAGCCCGACAAGCGGGATGAAGTTGAACAGCAGCGTGGCCATGCCGAATCTGCACACAGATAGAATTAGCATATCTCACACAGGAACGCTGACACAGATGACTTACGCCGTATACTGTGATCGCCGGTTGTCCACGAATGACGCGCGCTGGGTCTTGGAGAAGTTCTTGAGCTGGAAGTAGCGCGAGTGCCAGCCGGGACCACCGCTGTACCCGTTGTACAGCAGGAACAGCACCGTGCCGACAGCAGGGATAAGGTTGAGCGGGAGCGTCATGATATACCGCGCGATCCCATCCTTGGAAAACACCTGGAGGGGTTTGACGAGCGCGCCCTGAACGCCTTTCGCAACGGCGCTTTGCGCGCCTGCGCGCGCCTTTCCTTCGCGCACGAGCTGGCCCTGGCCCCGCGCCTCGAGGGTGACGTCAAACACGTGGGTGAGGGCCGGTTCGAGGAAGAGGGCGCGGGCGAGGAAGGATATGAGGAGGAGGGACTCGGCGCCGACGACAACGAGGGCGATGAGCGGGGCGAGGGGCCCGGTGAAGATGGCGAGAATGGCCATCTGGGGGATGTAGGTGAAGAAGGCAAGGACGGCGAATATTATGGCGGAGGTGATGAGGGACTTGAGGAGAGCTTGACGGACAGAGAGGATGATGTGTGGGTCTGCCGATTGGTTCACGGTAAGTATACGTGGATCAACTTTTTGCATGTGAGGACTTACGGGATATAGAGAAGACCAGTCCACGGATGGGCCAGAGCCATGCAAGTGAGGCAACGGCATCGAATGTGTTGGCAGCGGAATCGCGCGCCTCGGTCTGTACTCTCTGCAGGAGAGAGTCTGCGTGAGTCTTGGTTGTTTGCTGCAGAGAAGACGGGCTTGAAGTTGAGGCCATATTTTTGCACGTCGTGGGATGCGGAAGGAAAGGAGAGAAGAGCAGAACAATATTGCTTGCTCCTCTTTCTCCCATGAGCATCGTCGCGTGCATGACGTCATCACCTACCCGCCGACGCGTTCCATGTCGCGGTCATGTGCCCTATGTCGCATGAGATTCCTGGGGCGTGCGCGTGCTGTTCGTCTTGAACCTTGCCTGCAAGCACGATGGTACGCGAACTTGTAGAGGTACGACCGTAGTGGGTAGTAGGCGGCGCGTGTTGTGGCCTGGCATTGCATGCGGTGCTAATGATCGTCCAGATTCTCATGATGGTCTAGCTGGAAGCTGTCTGCCCAGAGTCGTAGTGAGTATGGCTAGTGTAACTACACCATTGATTACTGAGCTGCACATAGACCTTGCATGGGACTTGTTGGACAGTTCGAAGACGTGCTGGGACCTGGACCTCGTACGCCGCGTACGGCGCCAGTATTGGACAATCAATGTGCCTGAACGGGATCGACCCTTTCTGATCTCAATGTTTATATGCGCTACAGCCTCAGGTCTGCATCTAGACCTCTTGGACGTGGAATCTGTTGTTCTTCGCGGTACGCCCTGCCAAGTCTGGTAATCGTCGACCGTGGCTTGAAAAGCATCGCTTGGCACAGAGACTTTCCGAGCCTCTTGCCTCTGTGTGCCCCTTACACAACCCATTTGAAGCTTTGGAAAGCCCCCGCCTGGCGAGCGTTCTGAATCGCCTCGCATGTGGAAGCGATTGGAGACGACCTTCCAACGCGCGAGCCGAGCTCCGATCATCACCTCCTGGAAACATGTCGCCGCCAAGCCTTGCGCTCCTCCCGGCAATTCATTCAGCCCACGCGCATCTGACCCACTCCTTCCGTCCCTCGCCCCCCCTTCTCTCCCTTTCCCTCTCTCATCTCACCACTAACTAGGCCTCCCGACATATCAAAGGTCGCATTGCGAGTTGCGCCGGCTCTGCGACTTTCCGACTACCCTCAATCGCTCTTTGCACTGTATCCTTTGCAGTCATGATCGCCCTCCCTGCGCTGTCCGCTCTTTTTGCTGCCACGCTCTCTCTTGAGCTCGTGGCCGTCAACGCCCACGGTACCCACCCTGGCCGCGCTCACGTCCACCATGTCCATAAACGCCAGGCAACATCGACCGCCGCCGCGTCTTTATCTGTGGCAGCAACTACTTCTGCTAACATTGCTGGCACGTCTACAACGTCCGCTGGTGCCCCCGCAGCGACCAACTCTACGAGCGCCGCGGCGGCAGGCTCTGCTATCGGCACGGGTGCCTACAGCGTCCCTCCGCTGGCTAGCATCTCGATGGGCATGCCCAGCGGCGCCGTCCCTACCCTTGAGTCGACGTACACCCCCGGCGCGTCACCAACGTACATCTCTGGCGCTCCCCCGCTCCCGACAAAGTGTACGTACACCAGCTGAGTTTGCTGTACCCCAAATTAGCTGATTGACGCCATGCGACAGTCGTGTTCAGCTCGGCTGATTGGCCGGAGCTCGACAAGGTCCCGCCTACTGGTGCGTTTCGCAGTCGCGGTCTAGCGAGCGGCACGGCTGACGGCGTGCAGACTCGACTCAGGTGGCGACGTGGATGAAGGAGCTCGATGGACATGACATCCCCGACATCACCCCGACGCAGGACGGTTCGTGCGCGGGCGACCCCGCTGCCGCCGCACAAGCGGAGGAGCGCGGATGGTGGACGTGCGGTGGGTGGACGAGTGGTAACGACGTTGTGTCTTGCCCAGACAAGATGACATGGGGCGTCAGCTTCGATGACGGCCCGGCTCCTTACAGTGAGCGTTCTTTACCTCCATAAGTAGCACAGCAGATACTGACGGCTTCGTAACAGCTCCGTAAGTAGAGTTGTGGGTGGCGGTGCGATTATGATTTACTAACGGAATTTGTAGGAAACTCTTGGAGTACCTTGATGACAAGGACATCTCCGCGACGTTCTTCGTCGTCGGCTCGCGTGTGATATCGTACCCCGATATCCTCATCGCAGAATACATGGCTGGCCACGAAATTGCTGTTCACACCTGGTCCCACCACGTACGTACCATGATGCGCTGCCCCTGCTACATAGAACCACGCTAACTTGCTCATGTTTGGCAGCCCCTCACCGCGCTGACGAACGAGCAGATCGTCGCCGAGCTCGGATGGACAAGGCACGCGATCCAACAGGTGCTTGGTGTTACTCCCACCTTTATGCGTGCGCCATTCGGTGATATAGGTATGGTCTCATTTCATCGATCGGACAAGGAGACTTGCTGACGCGCGAACAAAGACAACCGTGTCCGCGCGATCTCCAATGCGATGGGCATGCGCCCGATCATCTGGACGACCGGCCCTGGCGGACCCTTCGACACCAACGGTATGTTCATTAACACGCTTCTCCGAGTAGGAACAAACTCTGAACAACGCGATGTAGATTGGCACGTTCCTGCTGGCACTGTGACCGCCCCCGCCCAGTTCCAGATCTTCCAGGGCCTGCTTGGTAACGCGACGCTCATGGATACCGGGTCAGTTTTGGCTTTCATATGATATGTACTAGATCCTAACTCTGGGCTCTCAGATTCATCGTCCTCGAGCACGATCTGTTCGAGATCACCGTCGACCTCGCCGTCGGCTACACGCTCGACGCAGCGCTGAACCACAACCCGGCCTTCAACGTACGTTTCTAATCTTTACAACTGTATATCTTGCTGACATCATATCACACAGCTCGAGTCCATCGGCCAGTGCTTGAACCTGCCTGCAGGCAACATGTACCTCGAGACGACGACGAACACCACAACAACCGGCACATCGACCTCGGGCAACTCGTCGAGCGCGGCCGCGACCGGCGGGTCATCGTCAGGCACCTCGGGCGCCGCGCCGCGCTTCGGGCCCGTATCCGTGTACGCCCTCGCGGGTCTCGCGCTCGTCGCGTTCTGCCTGTGAGGCTCGCGGACGAGGATGTCCCTTGCTGCTGCTGTACCCCGCGGGTTACCCCTTTGCATTCTTTGAACTACCATCGAATTGAAAAGCTCGGCAGCAGCAGCGGCGGCGGCGAGGACGGTGGACTGGTAGATAGTTTGCTTCATCACACTTCTAGACGACAAGCGTACTCGTTCGTGCTGACTTAATTTGATACCACAATGCGAACGAAATGCTTCATTGTGTGATGTTGTGGACTAGCTCGCGTGCTTCTACGTACGTACTATGGTCTCGTACATAATGATGCTATATCATATAGACCAAAGAGTGCGAGTCAGTGACAGTAGGAACGCCATCGGGCACGCAGATCGCCGAAGGATGTACCGCCACCGAGGTACAGCTCCCCGGCGGATTGCCCGCCACCACTCCTCACTCACTCGTACCACCACTCTCATCTTCTCTCCCTCCGAATCCCACCCAGTCTGTGATAGAGGACCCGCAGGCTACCAGCGATGTCGTCGCTGATCTCCACCGTCAGAGCCAGTGCGTCGCGTCCCCCACACTAGGACACGCAGATCGCAGGAATGCTCACCGCGGCCTCTCCATCCCCGCTCCGTGTCCCGCTGACGTTGACAGAGTTTTTGGAAGCGATCCGCTCAGTGAACCCGCCCGGGCGATGGAAGATCCTCGTGGTGGACGAGCACTCGCAGCGTCTGCTGGGGTCCGTGCTGAAGCAGTTCGATATCTTGGAGGAGAATGTCACGCGTACGTGCTTTATATGTTTGCGCACCGTCGGTACACGGAGGCTGAACATGCGTATCATGAATTCTTGTGTGGTTCCAATGCTGGCTTGGCCTCGTTCCGCGCTCCGACATCACGCTGGCCCTGGACCTCCCGCCGATCACTCGCTATGCTGCTGTTAATATCCTGCTCGCCTATACCCATCTTGTGGATGACACTGCATATCCACCAACCTCTCTAAACCCTGACGACCTCTCTGCTTTCTACCGACCTCTCTCATCTTACCGACTACGGCTCATATCTACGCTGCCGCTTGCTTCCTTATGCCTTGCCCGAACGCCCCGGCCGACCTCTCGCCCCGACCTCACGTCAACTAACTTGGACAATACGCCGCTCGCCCCGTCCGCGTCGTACTCAACGCAACATCATGAATCACAGTTATCGAAACCATCACGAGCTACCGAGAACCTCAGCAGTTTGAGGCGATGTACCTGCTCATGTCGACCTCGCAGAACGTAGACCGCATCATCCGCGACTTCTCAAACGGCCGCCAGCAGTATGCGGGCGCGCACCTTTTCTTTATCGATGGTACGTGGCTCTTTTTACAACTCCGGGGATATCGACCGGTAGACGGCCTTGGCCCTCACCGCAGTTCGCGACCGCGACCGGGAGCTGCGCGCCGTGTGGGACGGATACGGTCGCGGTCGGTGTCCCCGGGGACAGGCTGACGGGTGTCGTGTGGACTGACGGTATCATATGTGGGCAGGCTTGGACGAACACTTGTTTGAGCGCCTTACGTCTTCCCCCGCTGAGCCCCATTTGAAGGCACTGCAAGAGCTATACATCAATTTCTGGGGTACGCCGAAGTGATTGTAACGTTTGCCGTATGGCACTCAACGCGACGTCATGCAGCGATTGAGGCGCAGGCGTTCACACTGCGCAGTCCAAGCTCTTTCTTCAACATCTTCAGCCCCCCGCGGAGCGATACGTCGTTCAAGCCCATGCGTGATCGGCTAGACGAGGAGCTGAGGTTCATGAGCAAGATGGTTCGCATAGATCTCTACACGCCCCTGCGCTGCCAATCACTGATCGCTGATGCGCAGCTCACGAACGTCTGTCTCACGCTGAACGAGTACCCCTTCATCCGGTACTACTCCCCCAGCCACCACCAACCGCTCGGGCCTCTCAAACCGCACGCGAGCACACGCCCACCACCCCCGGCGGAGACGAACAGCAGATGGCGGACGAACCTAGCACGGGGCACCGAGGCGCGCGCGTATGAGAGCACGGTGGGCGACTACGTCGCGAAAGTGCTCGCGTTCATGGTGCAGCAGCTGCTGGATGAGCATAAGAAAGCGAACCCGGACTTCCCCAAGCCAGCGGACCCGCCGCGCCCGCGGGGTACGTTGATCATCACGGACCGTTCCATGGACACGATGGCGCCGCTGCTGCACGAATTCACGTACCAGGCAATGGCGAATGATCTGCTGCCCATTGATGATGGGACCACGTATAGGTATGTTCTCGTGCTTCGTGATGGGTAAGTCTTGCATCGAACTTGGGATGTCTAGATACCAATTCCAAACCGCGGTGGGTGCGTACGAGGACAAGGTCGCGACATTATCAGACGCGGATAGCGTGTGGACGGACGTTCGGCACATACACATGCGCGAAGCTATCGACAAGCTCATGGCGGACTTCAACCAGTTCCTACAGGACAACGCAGGCTTTAAAGGGTACATATGTCGTACCGACGTCCGCCACGCCTTACTGATGTTTTGTGCGCAGGGCGGGTGCAGCGAACTTGAACGATATGAAGGACATGCTCGCGAATTTGCCGCAATATCAGGAACAACGGGAGAAGGTGAGAAGCCCATAGACGTCCTGCAGGCTTACCCACTGACGGGCTTGTAATCCCAGTTCTCACTGCATCTGAACATGGCGCAAGAGTGTATGGCCATTTTTGAGCGCGACAAGTTGCCGGCGGTAGCAAATGTAGAACAGGTACGCGAGTAGCCCTGACGTATTCCAGGAGACATTGGACCCTGACTGCGCGACAACATAGAATTGCGCCACGGGCGTCACACCTGAGGGGAAGACGCCGAAGACCCTGGTTGAGGAGATGGTTCCGCTGCTGGACAGCCGCGATGTGGTGTGCGTCATGGTTCCTTCGGACGCTATATACCTATGTGCTAACGCAGGCACGGCCCCCTTCCCTTCTATCGCGCTCGTGACGACCATGCGGCAGTAACACGAACAAGGTGCGGATAATCGCGCTGTACATTCAGCACCGCGAGGGCGTGCCGGACGAGGATCGTCGGAGACTGTACCAGCATGCCCGGCTGACGCTGGCAGAACAAGACGCGGTGAACGCGCTCGTGCACCTCGGCGTGCGGATCAGCAGGGTATGTCCGTGCTCACATCTGCGGCGCCCTTTTTCGGCACGAGCTGATCCTGGGAGCAGCAATCTGGCGATAAAGATATGAAGAAGAAGATCAAGCAAAAGACTAACAACGAAGAGGAATACGAGCTCTCACGGTATAAGCCGGTGCTGCGTACTGTGCTCGAGGTATGACGACAGGCGATGTCTGGTGTGTGCAGGGACTGACGATCACGCAGGAGCATGTGTCCAACAAGCTCGACCCGACGCTGTTCCCGTACGTGAAGGATTCACCAGCCGTGGCGCCCCCGCCCAGCAGCCTGCGCTCCAGCCCCGCCATCCAGCCAGCCGTGTCCCTGCGTAGCCAAAGGCCCAGCTGGCACAAGGCTGCACGGGGCGCGAGCACGCAGAACGACACCCGCCAGCGGATACTCGTGTTCGTGGCAGGTGGTATGACGTATTCAGAGATGCGCGAGGCGTACCTGCTCTCCAAGTCGCTGAACAAGGAGATCATCATCGGTACGTGCTCCCGTGCTTCCGAGCCTTCATCAAGCGAGACCTGACGCACGCGTTCGCCTCGTTCGCTGCTCACATGTGCAGGCTCAACGCACCCGATCACGCCTCAGCAGTTCGTGGACGACCTGAAGGTCCTGGAACTCGGCGGGGTGGGGTCGCGGGCGCTGCCAAGCGGCGTGGGCGAGACAAACGCGCCCCCACGGCCCCCGCAGGAGATATACGACCAGAAGTTCTTCACGCGGGATGCACCGGCGCCGCAGCGGGCTACGCCCGCGCCGTCGTCCCAGGCGCAGGAGAAGAAGGGGTTTATGCGGCCGTCGCCGGTGCCGTCGTTTGCGGGCTCGTCGGGGTCGGTGAACAGCGCGAACTACGGTATGGAGAAGGATGGGGATAAGAAGAAGAAACACAGGTTCCTGCGGTTCTGACGCGCCTGGCGTCGCGCTCTGGACAGTGTATATCTTATTTGTTCGCATATCCTCTCGACACTTGTAATAGCGACCGGTATACCATGGATGATTGGATCGGGGATGATTCGATGATTTCCGGGGCGGCTGCGCGGGCGTGGGGAGGGAGGATGACGGATTGTTCTGGCGGATGGAGCTGCCACCGACGTCAGAACTATTCGAGCGGCCTGTTTCCTCGTTCCGGGACCGGGAGAGCGGGCGTATGTCTGCGCTGTGTTTGTCCGGAGTGAGCTGAGGATGGGTGGACGAGTCGCGCTGCGCGCCCGCTGCCCCCGTGCCGGCGCTAACCGCTACCACTCCTTCCTCGACGCCTCGACGACGTCCTCACGCCCCCCTCTACTCTCTGCCCGTCATGGACAGGCCAATGGGCCCCCGCAAACCAGACAAGCGCAACGCCGCATATGAATCCATCTTTGGCCGGCCCAGTGCCGTCCATCACCACCAACAGCATCCACTGGGCCCTGGCCAGTATGCCCCTTCCCCCCAGCCGTACCAATACCCGCCCCCGACGGGCCAGGCGTATCCCTACCAATCACAATACACCAGCCAGCTGGACCGCAGGACATCCACCTCCTCTTTCAGGCCACCCCCGGCCCAGTACCAGGCTCCTCAGCCGCAGCTGGGCACGTCCCCCACGTTCGGACAGTCGTTCTATCCCGCCAACCCGCAGCAGCCCCACGCCGCTCCCCAGCAAGCCTACCCTGCATCCCAATACCATCCACATCAGCACCCTGGCTATGCGAGGTCGTTGGCCCCGCCATCCATTGTGAGCCGCGCCCGCTCGGTAGGCCACTCCCCCGGCGTGATTGCTCCTCTCCCCGAGGAGCCCCCAGACGAAGGTCTCGAGGAATTGACACGAGCAGGTCTCACTCCTGCGCAGGCGTACCAGGCACAGGTGTACATGAACAGCCCACTCGGGCAGCAGGCGAGCAGAACGCAGGGCAATCTCACCCTTACCCCTTCATCTCCCCCCGCTACGCAGTTGCATGGCCCCCGAGGCCCGCGTCCATTGAGCTCTCAGACAACATCAAACGTGCCAAATGACCTGCCGAGGATAGGGCTGAACATCGAGGGCGGAGACGGGAATCTGGGCATCGATTTTAGCGACAGTGGCGACGGGAGCACCCCGCCCAGCGACCCCGGGACAGAGGAGGACTCTAGTGAGCTTCCGTACAGCAGGCCTCAACGCCATTCAACACCCAACAGTGTTCGATCCCGGCTCTCTATTACCTCCAATGTCGCCGGGGGCTCCGACCAGGCGCACTACCCTCCCTCCTCCTCCCGCCCCTACCCCCTCCAGCTCGATACCGCCATGGCGACCTCCGCCACGACGGGCGCAAGCATATCACCCGCATCATCCACTCTGGTCGATGAGCTAGCGTCGATGAAGTCTATCAGCCCCCCTTTGGGTGGATCCTCCGGCCGCCGCTCTTCGGAGTCTGCGAGGACGTTGCCCGGACCGGCCTTCCACCGCAATCGCAGCGTGAACGACCGTTCGCGCTCGATGTCGGCTACGATGACCTCACAATACCGCACGGTCTTGGAGGGCAGTCGCGGCAAGTCGGCAGCCCTCCCTGCACCGCCGGGGCGCGAGTCCCCAGCGCCGCGCCCAAGACGGGCGCCGGTCGTGTACCCTGCGCTGCTATCGCGTGTGGCCGAGGCTTTCAAGGCGCGAATACAGCTCGGGGACAGAGTCAAGGACGGCCTAACGTACAAGGATGCGTTTGATGGGCGTGAGGCCGTCGACACCATCGCATACGTGATCAAGACCACGGACCGCAACCTCGCGCTGCTCCTCGGTCGTGCGCTGGACGCGCAAAAGTTCTTTCATGCCGTCACATACGATCACCGCTTGCGGGACAGTTCGCACGACCTGTACCAGTTCCGCACGAAGCTGCCAAGCCCGTTCGTGAGTGGGGAGCTGGCGCATGTCCCGCCTGAGCACGAGGAGCTCCTGAAGGCTCTTGCGCAGCCGCTCATCAACGGCGGAAGCGGCGGGGACATCGCGGACAAGGACAGCCCGTCGCCGTCTGCGGAAGACCAGGACGAAGCCGAGAAGAAGGACGACTCGCGTCCCGACTCTCCGACTCCTTCCGTCCCCGGGCCCTCTTCACCGGTTACGCGACCACGAGCCGGATCCGTCTCGTCAGACGATGTGCCGCTGCCGACGGGGGTGTTTACGTTGCTGACGGACTGCTACTCGCCAACATGCACGCGTGACCACCTCTGCTACTCCATTGCCTGTCCAAGGCGACTGGAGCAGCAGGCGCGGCTGAACATGAAGCCACAACGGGAGCTCAAGAAGCAGATCAGCCGCGAGAGCTTGGGTGAGCTCGTGGTACGTGATTGTTTTGTCATCTGTGAGCCATGCAGATATGAACATTCAACCGCAGGAACCGGGAACATTGTGGATCCATTCCGTGCCTGCGGAGGTGGTCGCCAGTGTCTCTGACGCGGAGAAGAAGCGGCAGGAAGCGATCAACGAGGTGATGTACACCGAGCGCGACTTCGTGCGCGACATGGAGTACCTCAGAGATGTAGGTTGCCTCCGCGATGCTTTCTTGCACGCTCTCTAATGCTTCCGTGTCAGTGCTGGATCAAGCCGCTCCGGGAACAGGATATTATCCCCGAGGCACGGCGCGAGGACTTCATCACACAGGTGTTCTGGAATATCAACGACATCATCGCTGTGAACACGCGCCTACGCGACGCGCTCAACAAGAGGCAGAAGTCCTACGCCGTTGTCGAGCAGATCGGGGACGTACTTCTCGAGGCCGTGCCACACTTTGACCCGTTCGTGTCGTACGGCGCGCATCAGCTGTACGGGAAATACGAGTTTGAGAAGGAGAAGAGCACGAACCCCGAGTTTGCGCGCTTTGTGGAGGTTTGTTGTGGATCTGAATGGCGTCGGTTGTGGCAAGCTGTATATACTGACCCGTTTGAGTAGGAAACGGAGCGGCGACCAGAATCACGAAAGCTGGAGCTGAATGGATACCTCACGAAGCCGACCACTCGACTTGCGCGGTACCCGCTACTGCTCGAGGCCGTATTGAAGCATACCCAAGCCGACAGCCCGGACAAGACAGCGCTTCCCAAGGCTGTCGAGATCGTGCGCGACTTCTTGAAGGCGGTCAATTCTGAGACGGGTAAGGCGGAGAATCGGTTCAACCTTCTGCAGCTCGACCAGCAGCTCGTCTTCCGTCAGGGGGAGCAAGTGGTATGTTCTCCGAGGTGTATACATGCAGCGCGCCGATCCTTATTTGGTGCAGGATTTGCGTTTGAGAGAAGAGGGCCGTGAGTTGATCTACAAGGGCACGCTCAAGAAGCGCGGAGGTGGCGGCCAAGGCGACAGCGGGGACCTTATGGTCTTCCTGTTCGACCATGCTCTTCTCATGGTCAAGCCGAAGAGCAAGGTCGAGCAGTACAAGGTCTATCGACGGGTTGGTGACTTCATTACTGAAATCGTTTTCCCCATACTGAGCGCCTCGCAGCCGATCCCACTGGAACTCCTCCTAGTATCCGCACCGGATGAATTCGCGAGCCAAAAGCCGCAGACGAACCGCCAGAAGCAGCTCATCAAGAACTCGCCGCACACGCCCGTCATCCCCGTGAACAACACGAAGGGCGGGTTCTCGATCACGTTCGTGCACCTGGGGCGCAAGTTCTATCAGATCACGTTGTGGGCGAGCACGTATGTGAGCCAGCGCAAGTGGGTGGATACGATCCAGAAGCAGCAGGACACGATGCGCGAGCGCAGCAATGTCTTCGAGACCGTCACCATCAGCGAGGGCTTCTTCGTCGGGGTCAACAAGATTAACTGCGCTGCACCATTCAGTATGTGTCTTCCTTATGATGTGGGAGTATGGTTTTGACATCGGGATAGACCAAGGGCGAAGAGCAGTGTATGGCACTGATGACGGCGTTTATCTCTCCAACCTCATGGAGCGCAACCGGGAGCCCGTCAAGGTTCTGGCTCTGAAGGAGGTCGAACAGGTCGATGTTCTCGAGGACTACCAGTTGTTGGTTGTCTTGGCCGGTACGCTGCAGTCGTTCTCTCATCATTTCCTGCCGTACTCACATATCCTTCCAGAGCGACAAGTCATCACGTTCCCGCTCGACGCTCTGGACCCCATGGATCCCCTGTCCGGGCTCAAACGCGCAAAGCGGATAGCGTCACACATCACCTTCTTCAAGGCCGGAGTGTGCGTCGGCAAGACCCTCGTCTGCGTCGTCAAGTCGACTCCGCTGTCCAGCACCATCAAGGCGCTGGAGCCTATCGACCAGAACGTCCGCGGGCGAAGTAAACCCACCTTCCGTAAGTTGCTGCAGGGCGGCAACGATACGCTGCGTGTGTTCAGGGTGCGTTGATACACTCGTGCGTACGGCGTGAATGCGGCTGACAAGCTGCCGTTGTGCAGGAATTCTACATCCCGGTGCAGTCGAGTTCATTGCACTTCATGAAGACTAGACTGTGCATTGGATGCACGAATGGCTTCGAGATCGTCGACCTGGAGTCGTTGGATACCCAGGGGCTGCTAGACCCCGCTGACCAGTCACTTGACTTCATCCACAAGAGGGAGAACCTCAAACCCCTTGCCATTTACCGGATAGAGAACGAATTCTTGTTGTGCTACGATGGTGAGCGCAACATGTCGTGAAACCTCTCGCATATATTGACATAGGACTGGCAGAATTTGCGTTTTATGTCAACAAGGCTGGGTGGCGATCACGAAAGGAGTTCATGGTCTATTGGGAGGGAAGTCCAACAGGATTCGGTAAGTTCTCATCTGGGGTTTATCGTTACTCAATCTGAACATCTTGCGCAGCGTTGCATTATCCATACGTGCTCGCGTTCGAGCCGACATTCGTGGAAATCCGCCACGTCGAATCAGGGGCGATGTCGCAAATTATCCAGGGCAACAACCTGCGTTGTCTGTTCGCAGACACGCCGCCGTCGACCACGCACCGCGGCAACAACAACTTCCCCAACGCGTACCCACAAGGCTACGGCTACAACCCCGGGTACCCGGGGATGGACGCGCCCCGGAGCTCCATGCAGTCCGTAGCATCGAACGGGTACGGCGCCCCCGGCCAAGTCCCGCCCTACCCCAGCCCGTACATGCCGCGGCAACCGGCGGGCGTCGGGCGCGACGAGATCCTCATGGTCTCCGACGACCGCGTCATGCGGCTGCAAATGACTGCGGCGGCGCAAACCGCCCTGCACGGGTACTGACCCTCCCGCACCGCTGGAGCTACGAATGCGCACGGCCTCTGACGACGACGCGACGACCCTGTTGTATATTGCTTTCCCCGATCTACCCCGCTTCCCGCCCGCTGCTGACGACCGCACGCATACCACCGTCCGCCTTGCTCTCGCCCCGTTCGCCACCCTCGCCACCCCCAGGTCCTCCCCCACGCACGCCGCGCCCCGACTCCCTTCGCTTCGCCCCGCGCGCACCCCTTTGCAGTACCCCGTACGTTAATGACCTGTAGTGCCGTCTTGTCTTGTGGGACGTCTGTCGTCCTCTGTCCCGCGCGCGCACCCATTCTCTAAGTACTCACACAGCATATATATCCTAACCTGCACTTGTATCCAAGACCGCCCCATCTGTTATGATACGCGTAGCTAACATATATTCGAGCATAGAAGCGATCTCGAGCGAGAGCATGCTGGCGAAAGTGCATATGTTAGACGGGTGACATCCGATACCCCCAGGCATTTGAATTCCGCAACGTCCCGTCAGGTTGGGATATCAATAGTCTTGTGCTATCCGTTTGAGTGGTTTCATTTGGTTCTGTACTAGGCATCTACCAATGCCTCATAGGGTACACTGCTAACCGGGGTCGTCTGAGGCAAACTGCTATGCGGACCATAGTCGCCGGAGGATATTCACGTGCCGAGTCCGGGGAAGTGGAAGCGCGAGCAGTGTCTTGCCCGGCGCCGTCAGTTTCTCT
The DNA here is from genome assembly GCA_022264855.1 of Lenzites betulinus. Lineage (NCBI taxonomy): Eukaryota > Fungi > Basidiomycota > Agaricomycetes > Polyporales > Polyporaceae > Lenzites > Lenzites betulinus. The sequence continues at coordinate 274,984 of JABYQU010000023.1, read as the reverse complement.
TTCCTCCTCGTCCATGTTCTCCCCCAGACTGCCGCGCATTGCCTGGTCAGCGTCGCGCTCGATGTCCAGCCCCGCCTTCGCCGCCACGCGACCCCCGCACTGGAAGGAGCTCGCGCCCCCGCCGCTCCCCGGCCCGACCTTCGCGGCCCAATCATCGCTCCCGCGTTTGCCAGTCCCCGCCCTGGCCGACACTTTCGCCAAGCTCAAGCGCACTCTCAGGCCCATCGCGTGGTCCGAGGGCGAGTACGCCGACGCCGTCAAGGCCGTCGACCAGTTCGCCGCGAGCCAGTATGCGCACGAGCTCCAGCAGCGGCTGCAGGCGCGCGCCGAGGAGCCTGGCCGGCCGCACTGGCTGGAGGAATGGTGGGACGATTGGTCCTATATGGGCTTCCGCGAGTCGGTGAGTGTGCACGTAGAACTCGTGCAGCCCATAGAGTCTGACAGTGCATAGGTTGTCGTGAACGTTTCCTACTATTGTACGTTTGCTGCAGGCTTGGGTCGTAGTGACTTCCCCGAACATGATGCCTGGACACAGATGGTTTCAACCAGCACCCCGCGCACCTGCCGCAGACGCCTCTGCACCGCGCCGCCTCTATCGTGAGGGCGGCAATGCTCTTCCGCGAGCAGTACAAGCTCGGTCAAGTAGCGCCAGAAGCGACCAGGGATGGCCCTATCTGCATGGATACATGGAGGTATGTGCGCTCACTCGCGGTGAAGCCGAATGATTGACTTTCTCTCCACAGGTGGATGTTTGACTGCTGTCGAGTCCCCGGTCCCGAGGTAGATTGGTGCGTGAGCCATGCGAAAGAAGGCGACCGTGGACAGTCTGGTCACGTCGTGGTACTGCACCGCGGGCGCGTATGGAAGCTAGATCCATGGCAGAAAGGGCAACTCTTGTCACTCGAGGAGCTGCAGAAGTAATTTGGTCATGACTTGCACGCATATTTTGTTATTCACGTCGAATCCACAGGCAGATACAGCACATCTACGACAACACTACCAAAGAGTACCCAGGTGTCGGGGTGCTCACGGCTTCACACCGCGACGTCTGGGCAAAGGTAATACGCAACTCCCGCCGTAAATACCACTCTGACCAACCACCTATCAGGACTACCGCGCGCTCGCCGCCGACCCGCACAACGCAGCGATCCTAACCACCATCCACGCCGCCGCGTTCGTCCTCTGTCTCGACACCGAGTCTGCGCCGTCGCTCGTTGATCACAGTCGCCTTCTCTGGCACGGCGCGGTCCCGCCCGCCCCCGCCCAGCGGCAGCTCGGGCTCCGTAACCGCTGGATGGACAAGCCGTGCCAATTCGTCGTCGCCGCGGACGGTAAGGCCGGCTTCGTCGGCGAGCACTCCGTCATGGACGGCACGCCCACCGTCGCGCTCTGCGATCACGTCCTCGGCGCAATCGCTAAGCCCGACTTCGCCACCCCAGGCCCCGCCACGTCCTCCGCGTCCCCCGCGAGCCCCCCGGAGCCGCTCGACTGGCACGTCTCCCCGGAGACCGAGCGCGCGATCGACGCGGCGACGGACGCAGCGCTCGCGCTCGTTACGTCGCAGACGCTCAACGTTGTGCGCACGCCGTACGGCAAGGCCGCGGTGAAGGCTTTCGGCGTCTCGCCCGACTCGTGGTCGCAGATGATCGTGCAGCTCGCGTACACGCGGCTGCTGCGCGCGCAGGGCGTGTCGCAGCGGCGCGGCGCGACGTACGAGGCTGCGTCGGTGCGTAAGTTCTTGAAGGGCCGCACGGAGGCGATTCGGGTCGTGAGTGCGGAGTCGGACGCGTGGGTCGCGAGCATGGACGATGCGGACGCGGGGGCGGCGCGCAGGCGCGAGCTGTTTGCGGAGGCGGTGAAGGTGCACGGGCGGGATGCGCGCGCGGCAGGGAACGGGCTCGGGGTCGACCGTCATTTGCTCGGTGCGTTCTGCGACGGTGACATACGCCAAGAAGCGCTGACCGACGGCGATATGCGACAGGCCTCAAGCTCCTCGTGAAAGAGGGCGAGCAGATGCCCGAGGTGTTCACGAACCCCGTCGTGAAGCGCTCGAGCTACTGGGTCCTCAGCACCTCCGCCATTTTCTCCAAGAACTTCGGGCCATACGGCTGGGGCGAGGTCTGTCTATCCTCGCGTTCCTTGTATACCCCGCATCACAACTGACTGACGCACACTCGTCCAGGTTGTACCAGACGGTTTCGGCGTGGCGTACATGACCGGGTTCGACGACTACCTCCAGTTCACGATCACCTCCCGCACGGAGATGCCCAACGCTGAGTTCTGCGCGGAGCTCGAGCGCGCCGCGCAGGATCTATATGACCTCCACGCTGCTGGAGACAAGGCCAAGTTGTAGACCAGGTTTACACTTTCGCTGGTCGCTGGTACCACGCTTGTAATACCGTACCACGCAATACTGACGAAACGCTACGGAATGCAAATGACTGGGCGCGGACATGGCCTGGTTTAAAATTAGGTGACTATTTACACTCGATTCTACAGTATTTCCCCAACGTAGGCCCCCACGCGCGGACCTTGCCCTGGCTCAAACAGCATCAGTGTGGTATGATCCCTGTCAGCAGGGCCACTGTGCGGCGAGCTCGGAGTACAGCAAGTATCTGTACCGTGACTGAGCGGGCAAGCCGGTGCTGCTCAAGACACAGGCATACACGAACGTCCTAGAGCTTGGACGGCTCGCCGAGCGCGTAGAGCGCGTCGATGGGCGCCTTGAAGTGCTCGTACGCCTCCTTCCTACAGTCCGGGTGAAACAAATGCGAGACAATGTCAGACGGATGCAACGGCGACAGACAGGGACGGGGCACGCACCGTCGGATCTTCAACGTCGGTGTCAGGCATCCATTCTCAGTCGTCAGCGCCTCGAGGGTCAAGTGAATCCGGCGGAGCTGCTCGAAGCTGCGCGGCGGATGAGCGGCGCGTGAGCACAGGTACAAGACAACGACACGCCTCGGCGAGTGGCACTCACCCCTGCAGTCCGCACGATGTCGCGACCTGCGTGAGCACGGCGAGGACTTCCGCGTTCACCTGCGGGTCCCTGGCGGCCTCCACGAGCGTCTTGAAGTCCGTCGGCGCGACCGCGCAGCCGCGCACGCGTGCGACGAGCGCGGCGAACTGGACGGGGTCGGGCACGATGACGCCGACGATGTACGCCTGCAGCGCGTCGCCGTGCACGAACACCTGCGAGACGAGCGAGCTGCTGCTGTACGCCTTCTCCACGTTCTCGAGCGCGACGTACTCGCCCTGCGCGAGTTTCATGATGTTCTGCGGCGCGTGGGGCGTCGGCGTCAGGACTCAGTGCTCAGGGTAGGGGTGCGCGGCACGCGGGGACGTACCTTCTTGCGGTCTATGATCTTGAGGCGGAATTTCTCGTCGAAGATGCCGATGTCGCCGGTGTGCAGCCAGCCCTCCTCATCGATCGTCTCTGCCGTCTTTTGCGGATCTGTCGAGGAAAGCTCAGCATGTCACTGCCTCTCAGTGCAGATGCGTACTGACCCTTGTAGTAGCATGTGAAGCGCTGCCCGCCACGCATGCAGATCTCACCGCGCGGGTATGGCTTATCCTCGACGCTGTAGCCCAGCTCTGGGACGTCCACGAGCTTGAGTTCGGAGGTCGGGAGGGGGCTGCCAACGGTCCCGCTCGAGGTCGGGTCGTGTGGGAAGACACGGATGAAGCAGCCGCAGTTCTCGGTCATTCCATAGCTACAGCGAGAATGTGAGCAAATGAGCAGGAGTAGTTAGACAGGCATTTACCCTAGGTAGTGTGGGTTTTGGTCAGTGCCAATAGTGATGTCGGGATATGCCAGACGGCTCACCTTCAGCTACTATACAGCCCAGTCCGATCTTCAGGAAGTCCATAACGTCCGTGCTGATGGGTGCCGAACCACACACGATCATCTTCAGCTGCCCCCCGAGTACGTTGTGTAGCTGTATGTGCCATGCCCAATGAACATCTCATACATGGTAGCAGGACATGAATCTAGATACCTTCTTGAAGACCAAACGGTCATACAGCGCATGGTGAAACTGGCCGTGCGTACGCATGTTGTGCACCTTCGTCGCAACCGCTTTCCGGAAGAGCGAGCCCTTGACTCCGGGAGCCGTACCGGCGGACATGGCCGACTGGTACAACCTGTTCAAGATGCGCGGCACAGCAGAGAACATATGAGGCTGGAGAACTCTGAGATCGTCGAGCAGCCGCGTGGGGTCCCCAGTGGGGAAGCCTATTTCACCGCCCAGTCCCACGCCGACCAGCTCCATCACGCGCTATCCCCTGTATTAGCACAGGCGACGGAAGTCGGGCTCGCGTACTAAAGTACTAACCTCGTAGATATGAGCCAGAGGTAGGAAACTCATCTGGCGGTAGCACTCTTCACTTGACACGCCACACTGGTACATAAGCGAATAGACGGCCTGGGACATGCTTCCGTGATCGATGACAGCACCTGTTCCGCTGTTAGCGACTTATGGCGACACGGAAGGAGGATGCTTACCCTTCGGCTGGCCAGTGGTACCCTGCGCGATGCATTCAGCATTGGTGGAATCAAAAGGTAAGTGATTGAACGCACCGAAGTATAGCATATAGTGACAATCTGCTTAGACGTAGGCGTGATGACATCACGGAGGTTGGCGCGGCCAAACTCTTCCACTGTTAGGTGTATATGAGACGTAAGTGGAACTCCCAAAACATCTGCTAGCGCACACACATTCCGCAATGTCCTTGACCTGCACTCCGACAGTCGTGCCCCATGCTGCCAACACCGGCTTCGTTTCATGATCGAGGGCCTCCATGGCGACAACCATCTTGAGCCTGGGGCAGCGTGGAGCCAGCTTAAGCAGGGCAGGTATGTGCATAGGCGCAGCGAACACCACAGTCAACTCGGCATGGTTGATACTGGGCACGTTAGAGGTTGGTAATGCACGCCATGAATCGAACTGGAGGACTCACATGAACTCTGCAGCAAAAGCATGTCAGTGGATGCGCATACAGTCAGAACCAGGTAGGCCACAGACCTGCGGAATCTTTCCCAAGGGTATTGTACAAGCTGACCCCGACTTTGGCATACGCCTGCAGCGCGAGATCGACGACTTGCCAGTCTGCGTTACATGCCATATGTAAGAGACTCGTTGCAATGCATACAGCAACATGGAGACGTACTGGGACAGTTTATGCTCCAAATGCCAACAGTCGGCAGGTCTCCTCCGCCCAGAACGCCGGTCTCGAACAGCTTGTGGAGGGCACTCCCTACCGCACGCCGGCGTGCGTCCACTTCGGACCAAGATTCCCAAACGTGGTAGTCCGCGTACTTGAGGGGTTGCGTGGAGAGAACCGGGCGGTGCCCGAGGAACCTCCCGCCCTTCGCGCGCCTGAAGCCCTCGTCGTAGACCTCGAGCAGGTGCTTGAACGTGTCTGGCGAGTCGAGTGTCTTGAATGGGAGCCCCGCTGCAGTGATTCCGCGTCAGTCCGCTGCGCAAACGACCACCGCCGCGCACAAAGAGACGACGCACCCCCGCGATAGTGAGCTGGGGGAGAAGCGAGCGGAGAGTCAGCAAGTGTGGCGGCTGTGTCGGGCTACATGTCGACATACCAGTCTGGCCCGGGCGCTTGGTCCCTGGCAATTCGATGCATTGCTTGTCAAAAGTCTCCATGGGAGGGTAGGGCTGGGGTAGGTGGGCGAAGCGTGAGGTAGACATTCTGGAGTGGTCCTGGGGTGTGTGAGACGATGTTACTATGTGGCCGGCCTTAGAAAGCGACAGGTGGATTCAGCGCGAAAATAGCGCTTCTACTAGGCTTCCAAAAGAGGTTTCACAGGGTATGTTATGGACTAAGCCCGCATGGCTATTAGCAATTGTCTCACTAGCGCGAGACAGACGTCAAATTCTGTGCAGAGGGACTCACCAGCAAGTGACAGAACAGCGTGCTCAGCAGCGGTCGCTGCCAACGAAATGGTCAGACAGGAGTGTATGTTTGGGGCTTGCAAGGATATGCTTGGGCCGTCCATTTTATAGTGTAATTCCCGACAGGTTTCGCGGACTAGTACTGCCAGGGCCACGGTGAGGGATCCGGAAACTGTCGCGCCTCACATCACGGCGCCCGGCGCGCAGCGCTGAAGGTAGGAGGTGATATTACGTTCAAACGCTCAGTCTAAGATACCCGTTCTGAGCACAGCGGATCGTGGGGGACCGCCCGACTCCGGGACGAGCATCGAGAAAGATAGATCAAGGGACGCAACGGCGGTGAGTGCTCTATACAATCCACGGAGCGCCGAGAGTACCGGCGCCGTTCAGTGGCAGTGCTTTGGTGATGATGCTCACCGGACGATGCCGAGTCCATGCCGGAAGGTCCAACGGCGTTGCGTGCAGGATCGCTCCAAATTACGTTGGCCACAAGGACAGATAAAATGAAAGATCTGACATTACATACGAGGCTTGTAACGTGCATAGATTGGTACACATTACAAGTACTGTCTGAAACAAAAGGGCCTGGCCGGGAATTGAACCCGGGACCTCCTCCAAATGCTGCGAAGCCCTAAGAAGGAATCATACTACTAGACCACCAGGCCATCTCTTAAGTACGTTTGTTAACAACTATAGACAAGTCGGGTAAATGTACCCGACGCGTCACTGACATGCAAGCTTACGCGTCGAACGCGCGTCCTGAGCTGCATTACGCCCGCCATCGCCAACCCCGTCCGTACACTCACCATCCACCCCGCCCAGCATGAGCTCAGCACAAGCTTCAACATCAGCCGGCTCCATGGACCAGAGGAGGAAAGATGCCCTCAAGGGGTACAGGGAGGTATGTACAGTCCTCAAGCCATGTCGGGCCACATATCCAACCCTCCTTCCAGAAAATGCGGCAACACGAGAACACGAGCCAGAACTTGAAGAACCGTGAGCTTCCTCTCGCGTCTGCGTCGCTGTGCGAGTCCTGACGTGCTATAGTGAGATTCTCATTGAAGGACCTTGAGAAGGACTTTGAGAAGACGGAAGAGGACATTAAGGCGGTGCAGTCGGTGGGCCAGATTATCGGCGAGGTTATGAAGCAGCTAGACGACGAGCGATGTGAGTTCGCAGCATTAGCCATGAGCACGGGAAGTGCACTCCTAACACGCTTGCACCAGTCATTGTGAAGGCCTCTTCAGGGCCCCGTTATGTCGTTTCCTACCGCCCCACGCTACCTGCAGACAAGCTCAAGATGGGCACCCGTGTCAGCCTGGACATGACCACCCTTACCATCATGCGCATACTTCCCCGCGAAGTCGACCCCATGGTATACAAGATGAGCTTGGAGGACCCTGGAGGAGCCACCTTCGCAGGTATCGGCGGTCTCGGAGAGCAGGTCCGCGAACTACGAGAGGTACGCGCCACCCCGGTCCATCTCGCGCCCCCATCCGCTCACCAAATGCGCAGGTGATCGAGCTGCCCCTGCTCAACCCGGAGCTGTTCCTGCGCGTGGGCATCAAGCCCCCGAAGGGTGTGCTCCTGTACGGGCCCCCCGGCACGGGCAAGACGCTGCTCGCGCGCGCGGTCGCTGCGACGCTGAACACGAACTTCCTCAAGGTCGTCTCGTCCGCGATCGTGGACAAGTACATCGGCGAGTCCGCGCGCGTCGTGCGCGAGATGTTCGGGTACGCGCGCGAGCACGAGCCGTGCGTCATCTTCATGGACGAGATCGACGCCATTGGCGGGCGCCGCTTCTCGGAGGGCACGAGCGCGGACCGCGAGATCCAGCGGACGCTCATGGAGGTATGTGGGCTGCTCTGTCCTTCCCTTCTCGTTCTCCGTTTGCGCGGATCCGTGCTAACGCGGGGGGGGATGTGTAGTTGTTGAATCAGATGGACGGCTTCGACTCGCTCGGGCGGACGAAGATAATCATGGCGACGAACCGTCCGGATACGCTGGACCCCGCACTCCTCCGTCCAGGTCGGCTGGACCGGAAGATCGAGATTCCGCTCCCGAACGAGCAGGCGCGGCTGGAGATCCTGAAGATCCACGTCCAGCCCGTGAACAAGAGCGGCGACTTTGACTACGAGGCTATCGTGAAGGTATGCGCGCGCAATCAGGCTGCGATATTGGGGTGGCGCTCACGCACATCAACAGTTGTCCGATGGGTTCAACGGTGCGGACTTGCGCAATGTCATCACGGAGGCGGGCATGTTTGCGATCCGGGACGATCGGTGCGTGCCTCGTTTCTGTATTAACCTTCCCGGACCAGCCATTGACTCAACGCCTCTCGCGTAGCGAGTACATCATCCAGGAGGATCTCACGAAGGCGGCGCGGAAAGTGGGTGAGGCAAAGAAACACGAGAGTAGGTCTTCTGGCACCCTTGCTATATTTGCCTCACTAATCGCATATGCTTATAGCTAAGCTCGAGTATTCCGCATAGTAGAGGCGAGGGTTATGCTCCGGTTTTCCATCGTATTTTGTATCATACCATACATTTGTTCGTACTTGGACTTCTTCCATGCACCGTCTTACATGCTAGGCGCATACACACGAAGCCCAAAGAACATTCACTCGGGCTCTGATATGGAAGCAGCTTTTCCTATGCGCCGCAGCTTTCTCCCTGGGAGACAACTGTCCATCAGACGAGTTTATGCAAGTTGTAAAGTTGGAACTCGGAGGTGGCGTACACACCGCCGACTACAGACGACGCCTAGCTAGGCGGCACAGTAATATTGATTGATCAAAGAACTAGCTTCTGCTACCCAACCGGGTAGACTACTGTATGACTATTGCAGACTTATCGTAGGCAGGTCCTGCCATAGGGTTAGGGTTAGCCGAACGTAAGAACCAAAAAAAAATGGCCTGCCCAGCCCGAGGGCCGAAGCAGGACAGGGAAATATTGAGACGGTGCATGAGCCGAAGCCCATACAAACCGCAAGGCCCCCCTGAGGACAAGGTCGCCGTGCTATGAGAGGCCCCCACGGCCCACGGACCCAGGTACATGAAGGGGCTCGTGCCATCAAGGTAAGTATGAGTTGCTACGATGTGCGGAGGGCGGTTTTATACCCTGCGGGGGTGCGCACGGACCAGGTGTGTTTAGGGCTGGTTGATGCGGTGGGTGCGTCGTGGGGCTGCTGCGATCAGTGCGCTCGGCTGCGAGGCTTTCGGAAATCGGGATGAGCTGGAATTGTGGCAAGCGACGGCAAATGCCGGTGGCAACAGCAGCATAGGATGAGTGGAAGGTCGACGCCGCAGATGCACACGGGAAGAGGGCTCCACAACGGCCTGGTGGTCTAGTAGTATGATTCCTTCTTAGGGCTTATCAGCATTTGGAGGAGGTCCCGGGTTCAATTCCCGGCCAGGCCCCTTGGCTCCTTTGGAGGTGATATGTTTTATTCCGCTCGTCTATGTCGAGGGATGTGCGGAAATTCACTCATGGCCCACATCATTAATATACAATACAATACGCTCGAACCCAACAACATTCGTCATCCTGAAGACTACAGAATCACCAGTAATCTTCCGCGCGGTACTCGACGAGCTTCGGCCCGCCGCGCTTCTTGCGCTCCGCCTCCCACCGCTCGACCCACTTCGCCATCTTCCCGCGCGACGCCTCGCTGCCCACGTTCACCGTCGCGATCATCCGGCCCCAGTCGAGCGACAGCGCGAAGCACGTCAGCTCGAAGAACGAGCTGTGCTCCGAGTAAGGCACGCCGTACACCTGTAGCGCCGCCGTCGAGTTGCGCATCGGCTGCAGGTTCGCGTGCGTGAACGTGCGGCTCTGGGAGCGTGAGATCACGCTCGGTATTGACGGGAGACTGTCGCTGCCCTTTGGCTGTGTGTAGCTATCATAAGGCGCCAGGGTGAGTGAGGTTGGGTGGAAACGCAGGTGAGATAACTCACGTCCAGCCGGTCGGCCTGAAGCCGATGACTTTGGTGTACCGGTCCTTCCAGCGTTCGGCGTACTGCTTGAGCCTGTCAGAGGCGATAACGCCGAGAGGTACGAGATGTACGCCGGCGGACATGGCGTCGGTGGTGAGCAACGCGTCTAGCTCTGGGTCCTCCTCGCAGCGCAGAATGGCTGCTTTGCGCGAATCGCAGTACACTTTTGTGCCCAGGGCTTTAGCGACCGCTGCAATCGAGGTATAAGCATTGATTGCAGCATAGAAGATAAGTCGGCAGTTCTCCTTACCCTTTACGACACGCTCCTTGCCGATGGAATACGTTCTGCATACCAATATGGTCAATACGCGGACGGTACCGCAAAGAAGACATTGCACATACCCGACAACGATGAGGATCTTTCCGGGCCCAGACGTAGCTTTGCCCTTGCCCTTGTCACCTTTATCTTGACGTGTGAACCAGCCAGCCATCGTCTGGGGCTTCTTCTCCCCCTCGTCGACATCCTCGACGGCTCGCCCCTGAACGAGACGCTTCGCAAGTTCCGCGCACGCCGAGATGACAAGCGGCTGAGGAGGGAAGCAGTACTAGCGGATGCGACTCAGCATCCAGAACGCAAACGTACAGACGGCGGAAGCATACCTTGGGATCAAGGTATGTGGTATCGAGGTAGACGTGGTCGAGGTGTTTGCCCTTGATCGCAGGATGCAGCGCGTGCTGCGGACTCGCCCGGAAGTCCCCGCAGTGCAGGTAGCGGAACACCTTCGACGAGCCCACGGACGCCGACTTGTACGCGCTGTCGCCGCCGTTGACTGTCTGCTTGCCCTCGAACAGGAACAAACACGAGCCTGGACCTGATAATGCGCGGATCTCTCTCGTGAACGACGGCTCGATGGTACGAGGTGGGAATAGAAACGCACAATGGTTCGCCTCGATGAGCGTAACGTTCACCCCGCCCGTGTTGGGGATCACGGTTGGGATGTCCATAGGTAGCGGGTGGACCCACTTCGGGTCCACCTTGAGCATGTGTATGATCAGATTCGCCGTGCCCTGCGAGCAGTATATTGGACCGTTCTTCCAGTTCGCCGACAGGTTCGTGTAGTGGTCCGAATGCGCGTGCCTGTAAGGGGTCAGACCGACGTAGCGGGGCCACGATGCGAAAGGGACGCACGTTAGGAAGTAGGCTGTGACGTTGGGTATCGCGCCGTAGCGGAACGCGTCGACGGCGATAGGCATGCCCTGGAGGACCTTGTAGAACGGCGCCTTCCGCCGGCCGCCGTTGGCTTTGGTCGCGCGGAAGTTGCGATCCTCGACGGTGGACGCTTCCTTCCATGCTTCGTTCTCTTTGTACGAGGTCATGAGCGTAGAGAAGACGTTGCCGTCTCCGCCCTCTTCCTTCGATATGGGCTTCTCGTCGGTCTCTGTGGGACGCGGAGGAGTGGGCAAGGAAGATAGGGGTCGCATAGTCTTCGACCCAGACGGAGTTGAGACGGCCGGCGGCGCAGGGTCCGGGAGGGAGGTAATGCAACCGTCTACATGCTCGTGGATTTGCTAACATGCATGGGTTAATCCTGCTACACACCCAGTATCCGGACGAAAAGACGCACTAATGTGGTCAATCCCAAGAGCTGCTTGTCGCATATCGGACAGCTCTCGACTGCGTCTTTGCTGTCGTCCGGACTTTCGGCATCATCCAAGGTGAGGTCAATGTCGACCTCGTCCGCGTCTTCTCGCTTGTACTTGTCGTCGACAAACTCGACCTCGTCGTCGCCCATATTCCAGTCTGCACCTTCGAGGACCACGCTCTCCGACGAAGCCCCTTTCTGGTCCTGACCAAGGCGCGCCTCAGGCACACTTTCGCCCTCTGCTTTCCCGCCGTGAGAATGAGCTCCGAGGAGAGCAGAGCGGCCCTCAGGAGGCACCGCTGCATCGTCGGTATTCCGCGGGACGAGGAGGTCCGGAAACCCGAACAGCGGCTCAAGTGGCTCGTCTGAACGGCTGTCTCCTGAGGTTTGCACCAGTGGTGCAACACTCCGGGGGCTATCAGACGCAGCATGTTCTTTCTTGACGTTCGGGCCTTCGGCGACGATGTCAGTCCCGAGGGTGCTCTCAGATAGACAGGCGGGCGCACTGATGTCTCTCAAAACAGGGCCAGTGATGTCGACGGGCGACTCAATGCCATCACCTCGCTGCGCTTTGGCTTTGCTAGTATTGCAGCCCGGCGTCCTGTGCGATTTCACGACAGGTCGGGGAGGCGTAAGCAGGACGATATCGTCGTCTTCGTCTTCGTCCGAATCTATGACTATGATGTCTTGAGAGGACGCTAGTGGCTTCTTGGTCACACATGCTGGGCGCGTAGGGGCAATCTTCACCCTCGGTTTCTTGGGCTCTCGTGAATCGGACGTGGCCCCTTTGCCGAAAAAATCGAGGAGCGTGGACGCCTGAGGGGTTTGCTTGCGCTTCTTCAAGTTAGACATTTCGCCGGTTTAAATTATGAGCGGGGAGCCGCAGGTGTAGGATATAGCAAAATATGGTGTTATCCGATGGTAGGCTATGATGCGAAGCGCGAAAGCAGCATGCTGGGGATAGCGAGGATGCTTCAGTAGATGGGGACTGTAATGGTCACCAGGTCGTCCACAAGAACTGTGGTGCTCCGTTATGTATGCTGATGTAATCACGATCGTAAATTTCGCACGATTTCGAGCCTGCGTCGCAAGACAGCGTTGGTTAGCTGGTGTACAAGCGACGTCGATGAAAGCCCTATGCGTAGTTGCGCACATGAGCAGCATACCCCTTTGACTAAACGGAAGACCAACAAGAAGGCGTCTACCCCATACCGCGATCGTTTACCCTTCCCTCCCCGGCCGCAGTGCGATCTACAATATGATGCATGCCAAATTTTGGTCGCGTACTAGTGGCATACAGAGAGGCGCATAGGCATGCGTGCGATGGTGGTGAGCGTGAACATAGCAGTAGTACGATACAGACGCGTTTATTGCTCGGCAGCGCGCTGTTTCCTCCGAACATCACGCTCCTCAGCGATGGTAAGCTTGAGACCCTTGCCCTTGGGCAGAGATACCCAGGACTTGTGGCCCTCGCCAATGACGAAGATGTTGGAAATCCTGAAGCATAATTAGATAAGATAATCATGAGACAAGACAGAACGTACCGTGTAGCGAATGTCCGCTCAAGAGAGTCCTTCACGTGCACGATGTCGAAGCCACCAATGTGCTTCTCGCGGTGAACGATGACACCGGAACGACCCCTGTTACGGCCACCGGTGATGAAAGCGAGGTTGCCGGTATCGAACTTGACATAGTCCGTGATCTTGCCCTGCTCAAGGTCAAAGCGTACGGTGTCGTTGACACCGATCAAGGGGTCGGGGTAACGGATGGTACGGCCATCGTGGGTGACGACAAGGGGAACGCCCTTGTTGCCAATGGCAACTCTGCGGACCTTCAGGAGCTTGTACGTAGCCTCCTCGGGGGTGATGCGGTGGATGGTGAAACGGCCCTTGACGTCGTAAAGGAGACGGAAGTGTTCGCCAGACTTCTCAATGGTGACAACGTCTGGATGTCCGTTCATGTGAGCAGCCTTTCTCGGTGCTCTATGACAAGAACTGACCCATAAAGCCCGTGGGGTAGGTGGTATCGGTCCTGACTTTGCCGTCGACCTTAATCAAGCGCGACGCAACAATGGAGGTCACTTCCTTGCCGGTGAGAGCATATTTCAGCCTGTTGCGGAGGAAGATGGTGAGGGGGAGGGATTCGCGGAGCTTGTGAGGACCAGGAGAAGGACGGGGAGCCTGCGATGTATGCGCATAAGACCCCAGGTGTATACGACGGATCCGCAAAAGTACGCACGTAAGTGCCGCTAAGCTTGTCCAGCATCCATGAGGATGGCGCAGCGAGGCGCTTCAAGTGCTTTTTGGGTCCGCGGGCCTAGAGAAACAAGAGGGAACACCGTCAGCGCATGTTGTAAAGAGGATAGGGTCGCCGGGGCCTGTCGAGGAGAGCCGAGTGTAGTTGCGAGATCACAGGCACATCCGAAGTATGAGAGCAGCATCCACCCCTCCAGTGCCGTTTCAACGGGTCTTCAGGCCCCAGGTTCCCCACAGACGATCACGACGACGCGTAGCAGCATACTGACCATGTTGGAAGTCTTGAGGGCTTGACGTTGGCGACGGCGACGGCCTCGTTTGCTGCTACAGGCGTTCCAAAACTTCGATAGCGTTCAGAGCTTCGGAGTTGTCCGCGCACCCATCAATCGGAGCTTGGCGGGTTCTGAATGAAGGGGCGCTTAACCGCTGCTGCTGACTCATCACTTACGCGTGGACACTCTTGTGCTTCGCGCCTCTTCCGATCGTGCACGCTTTACACTTGGCTCGCAACATACTGTGCTCGGTCCCTATACTTGCTCCCCATGGCGCGGAGAAAGCGGCACTTCCTTGAAGATGACGATGACTCTTCTTCGGCATCTGATGTTGACGACGTAGACTTGAACGACAATGGCGACCCAGATGCACGAGCTGAACGCGAGCTATTCGAAAACCCATATGGGAGGAAACGACGGCGCAAGAACGGCAAAGAGGACGCGATATACGGCGTCTTTGGGAGTGAGGATGAAGAGGCACCAGCGGAGAAACCACGCAAGAGTCGAGCGAAAGCGCCTGCTTTTGTTTCTGGTAGTGCGAAGGTCACTCTCGAGGAGGTCAATCATGAAGACTCCTCCCCTGAAGAGGGTAGCGTGGCCGGCGCAGAAGATGTCGACTCTGCATCCTCGGACGAAGAACCATCCAAACCCGCATCTCCGCGCGTGCGCGAGGAGGTAGATGAAGAGGAGGAAGAGACCCGGCCTCGGTTCGGCGGGCTGGGTCTTGGAGCGGGTAGAGGAGGCATAGGATCGGCCAAGGGCGGTATTGGCAGTACATCCTCCGCTACATCTTTCCAGAGAGGAGGCATCGGATCCTCGCGACATGCAGTACCCGAATCCTCCGCATCACCCTCCCCCGCCCCAGCCACTGAGGACTTGCCAACTGCATTTGGTGCTGCGCAGCGCGCCCAGCGATCCTTCGTGCGCAAGGCCGACACTAGGTCTGGCGCGGCGCGCTCTGCTACGCCCCTTACCGCCTCCGAACGTCAACATTTCAGCAAGATGGCGGGCACGTTCGGCGCGAAGATGCTGGAGAAGATGGGCTGGCAGGCGGGACTGGGCCTTGGTACCACCGGGGAAGGAATAGTGACTCCCGTGGAGAGCAAACTGCGTCCGAAAGGTATGGGTCTCGCCTTTAAGGGCTTCAAAGAGAAAACCGAGCAGTCCAAGGCCGAGGCGAGACGGCGGGGCGAAATTGTCAGTGACGACGAGGAAGAGTCGAAGGCAACCGCCCGCAAGGCGCGCAAAGCAGCCAAGGCTCACGCAGAGAAGACGGATGTCTGGAAGAAACCCAAGCGGGCAAAGACAAGAGTCGAGCACAAGACGTATGAAGAGATCATCGCCGAAGCCGGACCAGAAGCCTCTCAAGCCGGCCTTGGTCAAATTATCGATGCTACTGGTGCCACGGTAAGGCCTTGTTTTATATCTGATTAAGCACTTACTGATCATAAGAGCAGCCCCGGGAAGTGTCGTCTTTGGCTGATGTCTCTATGGCGTCTTGGACGCCATCAACCGACCCCCTACGTCTTCCGGAGATACGCCATAATCTGCGTCTCATTACTGAGTCATGTCGTACGGATCTGGACGGACTTGCACGTGAAGCTCGCGCACTTGAAGAGCGCAAGAAGTGGATACGCGTGGAAGACGAACGGTTACGGAAACAAGTGGATGAAGAAGCAGAACGTAAGTTTGCGCAACAGTGACTACCAGACGCGTTGCTGATCACCCTAAAGTCATCTCCCGTCTTCAGCAAATGAACCTCGTAGTTGGCGAGATTAATACTCAGTCTAGGGAAGCAGCTTCGCTGTACGAAGCATCCCTGGGGCCGTTCTCCGCCGGGTTTGACAAGCTTCTGGGACAATTCACGAAGGAATTCGATCGCTACCGATTGGACGAAGTCGTTGTTGCTGCAATTGCGCCTGTGGTATGTACTGCTCTCGTACAATTGATTCTGTGCTCATTCTTCGGCTTAGATGCGGAGAATGTTGACGTCGTGGCAACCGCTCCAAGATCCTACGGCATTCACAGCCGACTTCCGTCTATGGCGGCGAGCACTCAAGATGGCCACGCAAGAAGCGAAACCCCTCAATCAGGTTCAAGTATACGGCAGCAGCACAGTGGTCTCAGCCTCTACAGTATTGTATGTGTTCTACGCAGCATGGCTTGCGTCGGCACGCGCTGACATCATTATTAGGGAGCAGCCCATGACACCGTATGAAAGCCTCTTGTGGAACGCCTGGCTCCCGCGCGTACGGTCCTCGCTTAACAATGATTGGTTACCTGAAGAGCCTCTCCCTGCCGTCCGCCTCTACGAGGCATGGTCTCCCTTTCTCCCCCCGTTCATCCGGGACAACTTCTTCGACCAACTTGTCCTTCCTAAACTGCACAAAGCTGTCGGCGAGTGGAGCCCACGGAAGAGCAAAGTGTCGCTGCAGAAGCTTGTGTTTCCGTGGTTACCTCACGTCGGGCTACGACTTGAGGACGTGTTGGGAGATGCTAGACGTAAAGTCAAAAGTATCCTCAGGGCTTGGGTCGTTTCCGACGCTATCCCGGAAGATCTCGGTGCTTGGCGCGAGGTACGTCTGTTACTGTGGTTTTGAGGCTTGTGTTGACGCGCTTGACAGGTGTTTGATATCGGCGAATGGGATACCATGCTCCTCAAGTATGTGGTGCCCAAGCTTGGCTCCCGGCTGCGGGATGATTTCAGAGTCAATCCCCGAAAGCAGGACATGCAGCCCTTGCAGGACATCTTGCTTTGGAAGCAACTCCTTCGCCCCGCTATACTCTCTCAGATTCTCGAGACGGAGTTCTTCCCGAAGTGGCTCGACGTCCTCCATGTCTGGCTCATTCAGCCCAATCCTAGCTTCGAGGAGGTCTCACAATGGTATTCGTTCTGGAAGGGCTCGTTCTCCGAGGACGTACAGAGCATGCCCGGGGTCGCGCAGGGTTTTACGCGCGGGCTACAGTTGATGAACAAGGCCCTCGAGCTAGGTCCGGAGGCGTCTACACGTCTTCCTCGACCGGACCATCGCACGTCGACCACCGCCACGCCTACAGCAAAGCCAAAGGAGAAGCCGCGGCCCGCCCGGACGCAGGAAATTACTTTCCGCTCCATCGTCGAAGATTATGCGGCAACCCACAACCTACTATTCATGCCTACGGGCCGTGTGGACGAACGGTCGCGCATGCCGCTGTACCGGGTATCGCAAAGTGCAGACGGGAAGGGAGGGGCGCTGGTGTACATATTGGACGATGCGGTGTGGGCTTCCGATGGTGGCGGGGAGGAGTACCGCGCGATCACGCTAGAGGATATGGTGCTGAGGGCGACGAAAGCGGACAGTCGTGCGGCGTAACTTGTAGCAATGAATCTGTACTATAGCGTCGTCGGATGTCGGGTGCTTCATCACGACTATCCCCTTGTTCTGCATCCTTGCTGCACTGTGCCGGGTGCGTCTGTCGGCCTGCTGCCGGATGCTCCGAAGTCGGTCGTCCTTGCATGCGCGGAAATGTAATGAAACGCCGCTGACGCACACGCCTGCCTTGCGCTTACAGCACGCCGCACTTTCCTCGGATTCGGGAGGAGTTGGTCGGTGCTTTTTACCAGCCCCGAATGTTAGTCAAGTTTTCAAGAAAGTTCCCCGTTCCACACAAGCGATTTAAGTACTTGAATTGCTGAGTGCGGAGCGTGCCGCCAGGGCCGATGAGTAATTGAAGCGGCGCCGGAAACACTTAACCGCCGCGGACAAGGGTGTGTGGCAAGAGGCTCTGAGCGGTCGACCACGCTCTTGCACTCCTCCATTCGATAGCCTACTCTCAGGGGATCGATGGCCGGCTGCACGCTCTAAATGGACTCTACCCAATCCCAAGCAGCGACCAGCAGCAGCCCGAATTCCTCGCACCCCGCAGAGCCATCGCAGTCCGCCGCCTCCGAGTCCAAAGTCTTGCGCACGAGCGCACGAGTTAAGGCGGCCAAACAGAAAGAGAAACAGAAGGAAGTTCCTGCAGACGGCCAGCAGGTTGCATCATCCTCCACCAAGCGAGTTCGCGAGGGCATCTCTCACAAAGGCAAGGGGAAAGAAGCAGCTGACGAATCCCGAGCAACCAAGCGGTCCGTCCACTCGTTCTCGCCTCTTACTTCCATCCCTGACATGGTTTTGCATGGCAGCCCACGTCGTTCTACATTTCCAGAGACCGCAGCCCTCACCATCAACGAACCTACCAAGGATAGCAAAGGCAAGAAGCGTGCCGCCCCCGAAGACCAATCAGAAGACGACGAAACCGCTGCAGCATCCTCCGGACTTAAGAAACCCAGTCGCCCCACCGGTGCTTATTCGCTCAGACCGAGAGGAGACAACCAGGCGGCAGCAGAGATGCCAAGAAAGACACGGTGTGTTCCTCCGCGCATACAGTAACTTGTACGTGCTTGCTTATATACTCCCGACCACGCAGTGCAACATCTGGCAAAGGCAAGGTTACTGCGAAGAGCAAAGCCTTGATGGCTTCAGCAGGATCTTCTCGTGCTGTTGACGAGGACGTAGACATGGTCGATGCGGAATGTGTTCAAGACGGCGAGCCACACGATGAGAGACAGGACGACGTCGATGACCCCGAAGACCTTCCCGATGATGGCGGCGGTGGCGATGAGGACGACGAGGACGATGAAGCGGAAAGGGACTTTGCAAGCTCCTTAGGGAGCCTCGGTAATGAGCCGTCGGCGATGTCCATCTTTGGAGACTACCGTCAGCTCGGGTCTTATATGATCGGCATCTCAGGTCGGTTGAAGACGATGCTTAACAACATCAAGCCTACAGCAGACCCCACCACGCGACTAGTGACACTCCAGGAGCTGAGCGAGCTGTTGAGCATCAGCACCGAAGATACCCTAGCTGGATCGTTCCAGGTTGAAGCCTTCATTCGAGAGCTGGTCAAGATCTTAGGGGGCACAGGAAACGATGAGGATGAAGGCGACGACGACGACGCTGGCGAGCAGGACGAAGACGCAGCTCTTGCAGCGGCGCTGGCAATGAGTGCCGGCGGTGCATATCAAGGCGACGAGAATCTGGAAGCCCAAGTTTTGGCTTGCAGATGCCTCGCGAACTTGATGGAGGCCTTGCCCGGTGTCGCGCATACCGTCGTCTACCACGGCGCTATCCCCGTTCTTTGCAGCAAACTGATAGAAATATCATATATCGATTTGGCAGAACAGACATTGAGCGTATGTTCTTCAAAACATGCCCGCTTCGAGTCTAACAGCCTACTCACCTGTAACCCAGACATTGGAGAAGATCTCCGAGGAGTTTCCCAGTTCAATCGTACGAGAGGGCGGTTTGGCTGCCCTGCTCAACTACCTCGACTTCTTCTCCATAGCTGTCCAGCGAACCGCATTGCAAGCCGCAGCAAACTGCTGCCGCAACGTCTCGATTGAGCACTTCCCCATGATCCGCACCGTCTGGCCTATTATTCGCAACTGTCTAGGCTACTCTGACCAACGACTGGTTGAATTTGCCTGTCTCTGTGTCATCCGAATCATCGACTCCTACTATCGCTCCTCCCCAGAGAACCTAGAAGCTCTAGTCGACGTTGACCTGATCCGTGCTGTCAACATGCTCTTGCTTCCTGCTGGTGGCTCGCCTCTGATTGCTGCTAGCACATACACCCTGCTTCTCCGCGCCCTTGCGACGTCGGCTCGAGTGAGTCCCAAGATCACGCTAGTTTTACTCGAAGCCGGCATTGTCGACACGCTGTATCAAATCCTCACTGGCGTCCTTCCGCCAACATCGGATGGTGTCAATGAACAAGGCGACGCTGCTGGTGGTCAAGGCTTGGGCGGTGGGCTGGCTGATATGACTGTCATGGAGAACCTTGCGCATCGCCCCAAGGATCAGATCGAAGAGGCGTTGAGTTTGATTTCGGAGCTTATGCCCCCTCTGCCCAAAGGTGAACAGCATTTCTCTTTGAACCTCTTTCGCCTATTCATACTGACCCTCCCGGAGATGGTGTCTTCGATCACAAGTGTTACACTGAGAAAGCACTCAACAAGATGATGAAGGCGAAGGCTAAGGCGGATCGTGCAGCAGCTCGTCAGGCAGCAGCAGCAGCAACAGCCGCTCAGACCGCTCCTTCCGGCTCTACATCTACGTCTCATGCGGCTCCGGCCACAGCGCCTTCAGCTGCTCTCCCTGTGGATGATAGTCGAGCCCCGGAGCCTGAAGCCATGCACGTCGATCCCCAGGAAGGAGAAGACGCATTGCCGCGCCTTGAGAAGGAGTCAACCACTGTCGATCGCACTGAGCTTCTTCGCTCGAAACCTGAGGTAGTCGGCCGGTTCTTGCGTCTCATGGTCCCAATCCTGGTCGATGTGTACGCAGCTAGCGTGATCACGCCGGTACGCGTTAGGACCTTGACGGGGCTGCTCAAAGCGGTGAGCTTCCTCGACGGGGACAAGTTGAAGCGAGTCTTCATGGTATGTGTTACACCTTACTCTCGCAGTGAATGTACTAACGAGATGTCGTAGTTCGTGCCCGTTGCCAGCTTTGCTTCGTCCATCTTGTCATCGAAAGACCACCCTTCACTAGTCATCGGCGCACTGCAGCTCATTGAGCTGCTCCTATCGAAGGTACCGGCGGAGTACAAGCCTGCTTTCCGACGGGAGGGCGTATTCCACGAGGTTGACATATTGGCCAAGCGTGTGACCACGTCGACGAGGTCCAAGGACAAAGGTACAGACAAGGAGCCTTCCGAGGCCCCCTCACCTGCCGACACAGGAGTCCTTTCTGCTGTACCTGTGTCTATCTCTGTCATCAGTGCTGCGCAGTACAAGAAGCTCTCTCCCCTCTCCATGGAACCGGATGATGCTATCACTCTCCGCGCTCGTATCATCAGGTTCAAGCATCTAGGTGCTAATGATTCTGCTGGGTCGGACGACCTTTTCGCGAAGCTTCGCAGACTGGTGGACCGTATCACTGACACTGGTGCATCGGAGAAAGACCTTGGGGCCGCTCTTGGAGAACTCGCGGCGCTGTTCGGCTCTCAGCACACGTCTGTCTCGAGCTTCGAGCTTCTCCAGAGCGGCGTCATCGACGGTCTCCTACAGTTCTTCGCGAGTACAGAGCACACAGGTGAGTCATCATCACTACTAAGATATCTGGTCGTTAACTTTCCTCCTTTCCTTAGTGCCGTCAAGTCGGCGACACGAGCTCCTGTTTGCCGCCTTCACGTCCAGGAAGAGCAAGGGATCTGGAGGCCAAACACCGTTGGCCATCTTCGTGAAGAAGCTACAGGAAAGCCTGACGAGGATGGAGTCGTTCGATGTCATCAGCGTGGCTCAGAGTGGTGATGGTCAGTGTCATTTCTACATGTTCGTGGGCCGCAAGCTGACTGCCGCTCGCCACAGACTCCAAGCGTAGTTCCCCATCCCTTCTTGCGCGACAATTGCGTCTGCGGCTGGTCGCGGCCGAGGACTCCGATATCCCTCGGAACTTGAACAATATCGTCGTCTCCATCCACGCCATCGCTACTTTCCAAGCTTTGCACGACTACCTCAGGCCGCGGGTGGCTGGGCTACTATCAAGCAGCTCCAGACTATCAGGAATGCTTGCGGCTTTGGCAGCTTCTGGATTGACACCCCCATCCTCTCGCTTCGGGCTCACCGAAGCTTTGGCAAGGGCGTCAGCAGCTGCGTCAGAGGCGAGCGGTGCCGCAGCCTCGTCTGCCAGCGTCAGCCGGCGTCGTAGCTTGCGGCTCAGTGCGAAACTGAAGGCTGCAGGTGCGTCCATGGAGGCGTCCGGGGAGGCGTCGGAGCCTGCGGATAGCGTGGTGGGTGTTGCAGGGACGGAAGCTTCCTCTGTGAAGGGGGCCTCTGAAGCTCCTGAGGGCGAATCGGTCGCCTCTGTTGCTGAGCCTGCTCCGAGCGAGACCGTTGTCAACGATGATGAGTTTGCGGCCGACTTCACGGACGATGAATTGGACGTCGACGCTGAGGTGGGTTTCCTTTTGGCTAATAACGGGCGTCCTCACTAACAGGTTCCCTAGGTCATTGAAGATGAGGATCCGGACAACTTGATCGCCGACAAGACCATCAATGTATCGGTGGGCGAGGGTACGTAAACTCGCATTTTATGAATGTCGGCCTCGGATGCTTATGCTGTTGCAGATGGCTCGAGAGTAGAGGCTCAAGCACCGGATGGCACTCACATACCAACACCGGGCTCCACTCGGGGATTGCCCTCGGCGGCAGCTACCCCTCGCACCTCCACGCCGAAAACATCATACGCCGCCGCTCTGAAGACGAAGCCAAGTGATTGGCATCTAGAGTTTTCGATGGACGACCACCAGCTGCCTCTAGACCTCACTGTGTACGGCGCTATACATCAGCATGAGATGCGCAAGCACAAGGCGTCGGGGTCTCCTTTCGTGCCCAGCATGATCTGGCAAGGCGTATATAGCATTAAGTTCAAGAAAGTGCCAGGACCATTGCCATCGTCAGACGGTAGGTTTCCACACGTCTACCGTAATACGTTTGCTCATGTGTCGTCCAGCCCGCACAGATGAGACTGGGATCCGGAGTCGTTCGCCCAGCCCATCTCTGTCTTCGCTCCCTGAGGATGCTCCACATGCGAAGATTTTGCGACTTTTGCGCGTCCTTCACAAGCTCAACGCCCTGGAGAGCGATCGAACTTCCCCTGCAGTGTCCAAGCGCATTCTTCCGTCGTCAGCGTTCGTCAACAACAAGCTCACTGCTAAGCTGACAAGGCAGCTAGAGGAGCCCATGATCGTCGCGAGGTACGGTTCCTACTGCCACAAGCTCCTTCATGTTTACTGAAAACCTCGCAGTTCCTGCCTGCCCGACTGGGCCGTCGATCTCCCCCAACACTTCCCATTCCTCTTCCCCTTCGCCACCCGCTACAACTTCCTGCAGTCGACATCGTTCGGCTACGCCCGCCTCATCCTCAAGTGGCAGAGCCAGCAAACCCGCGGGCAAGATAGCTCCCGACGGGACGATGGCGTCGGCTTCCTTGGTCGACTGCAGCGCCAGAAGGTCCGGATATCCCGCAAGCACATCCTTGAGTCAGCAGTCAAGGTCTTCGAGCTGTACGGGTCGTCGTCCTCGATACTCGAGGTCGAGTACTTCGAGGAGGTCGGCACGGGCTTGGGTCCAACACTCGAGTTCTACTCCTTGGTATCGAAGGAGTTCGCTCGGAAGGACCTGAAGGTGTGGCGCGATGCGGACCCAACTATGCCGAGCACATATGTATTCCATCCCGCCGGCCTGTTCCCTGCCCCGATCAGCCCAGACGACATCGCGAAGGACGGCGTGCAGTACGTGATCTTCATATGCATGTTTTACTACACGTCACTCACTCACCACTCGCACCAGGAAACGCACACATCTCATCAGGGTGATCGGGCAGTTCGTCGCGAAAGCAATGCTCGATTCGCGGATCATCGACCTGTCTTTCAACAAGATCTTCTTGAAGCTCGTGCTGGGAGAAGAGGTCCCATTGACGTTGGATACCCTCAAGGTATGCTAGTCGTACATCTCATGGGAACGTTGCTGACGCCTCCGATTCTCAGCGTGTTGATCCCGAGCTCGCTGCATCCTTGTTCAAGGTGCAGGGCCTTGCCACCACTGCGAAGAGCCAGAGCGAGAAGGTGAGAACGGCCAGTATTCATAGACCTTCATCCATTCAACTGGGATATTTTTAGCTCCGCCGCAAACTGGCCGCGCTGGAGGACATGGACAGCGGCGTTGATGTGGAAGACCTCGGCCTCGACTTCACCGTTCCCGGATACGACATTGAGTTGAGGGTAAGTTTCCACACGTGAACTCGATGGTTTAATGTATACTCACGTCGTTTCCGCAGCCCGGGGGTCGCGACATCTCCGTCACCGCGGACAACGTCGACGAGTACATCCAAGAAGTCATCGATGCCATTGTCGGCAAGGGAGCCCAAGCACAAGCGCAGGCCTTCCGGGAGGGCTTCTCCAAGGTCTTCCCCATCAGCGACCTACAGGCGTTCACGTCGGAAGAACTCGCTATGCTCTTCGGTAATGCGGATGAGGACTGGAGTGTAGAGAGTAAGCGTCCGCAGGCTCATATCTCTACTTGATCGCTGACGGACTCCATATAGCCCTCAGCGAGTCGCTCAAGGCCGACCACGGTTTCAATGTAGAGAGCCGTGCGATCCGGGACCTCGTCGAGATCATGTCCGAGTACGACCCCTCGACCCGGCGCAGCTTCCTGCAGTTCATCACCGGAAGCCCGAAGCTCCCCATCGGCGGTACGTGCAGCTCGTGCAGTCTCCCGTCGTACCATCGCTCACGTGCTCTACAGGCTTCAAGGGTCTGAACCCGTCGCTGACGGTCGTCCGCAAGCCGCACGAGGCGCCGCTCACCGCGGACGACTACCTCCCGAGCGTCATGACCTGCGTCAACTACCTCAAGCTGCCCGAGTACTCCTCGAAGGCGGTCATGCGGGAGAAGCTGTCGGTCGCGATGCGCGAGGGCGTCGGTAGTTTCCATCTTTCATAAACAGCACCAGTGCCGTCGTCGTCGTACCCCCCACCATGTAGTTGTTGTTGCACGCCCGTCTCTCCGTCTCCCCTCATCTGTGCTTTTATCGCCACGTACGCGTCTTGTAGATCACACACCGCCCCGTATCCCCCCGAAGTAGTAGTCAGGACTATATAATCGCATGCCGTTCTATATGCCCATGATAGACAGTACTTGTTGCGCACAGTCAAGTTCTGTATCGATACGCCGCAAGCCTGGATGCTCGCACGGTCTTTCCCATCATGCATCAGCCCCCGCGCCCCCTCTTGTTCTCTTTCTTGCACGCGTAAACGTTCCTGGCACACATGACGCTTTCGTAAATTGGATGTACACATAGCATATCATACACCACCAATCCATTCACCAATCACTCCCCCACAATTGAAAACCAAATACCCTTCTACCGCTGTCCTGTGAGTCCTCACCCACGCGGCAGTCCACGCGCTCACGCTCACGCAACCATGAACGCCGCAAAGTACGCGTCAAGGTCCGCGACGTGCTCGAACGGCGCGACCGCGCCAACGTACCCGTCCGGGCGCACGACGACGATCGCGCCCCGCTCCGCGTCGATCCCGTACCGCTTATACCCGCCGCCGCCCACGCGCGCGTACAGGTCCGTGTCGTCGAGCAGCACCTTCGACCAGTGCTGCCGGAAGAACTTGGGCAGATCTACCGCAGGCGCACGCGCGCGCGTCAGCTCCCGCGCACCTGAAGAGAAGAGCCAGCGCAGACTGACCGGTGTAGTTCACCTCCTCCTTCGTCGCCGCGCTCACCGAGAGCACGTCGAACACCCGCTCCGGCGCGCCGTGCCCGAAGCGGTGGTAGAACCCCCCGGGCCGGTCCAGCTCCTCCGCGAGCGCGCGCACGCGCGCGGCTTGCGCGGCCGAGGTCACCTTCCCGGTGAAGACGACGAGCTTGAAGCGCGCGTCGGCGGGGAGGACGTCCTGGATGTCGTACGGGCGCGCGTCCGCGGCGCGCACGAAGACGTGCGGGACCATGCGCTCGCCGATCGTGAGCTGCGCCGCGGCGGACTGGTGCGTGGGCGCGGTGATTGCGGAGGGCGCGTAGTGCACGCCGATCCCGCTCGTGAAGAGCCCGAAGGTCTGGAATGCGCTGCGGGGTGGGGGCGTCAGAGTGGGGTGGGGGCGGGATGGGATGGAGAGGGAAAGGCGGGGATGACGCACTCGAGGAACTCTTGGTGCGAGACGCCGTCCTGGTTGTCGTCGGTGCGGGGCTTGCCCGAGAAGAGCTTGGAGAACTTCTTGTCGAAGTCGATCAGGTCCTGCGCGTACTTCCGGCGCTCGAACTCGTACTGCCGCGGCAAGCATGAGTATCGCAGTTATAAGGGAGTGCACTGATAAGCATACGTACGGTCTTGAGAAGGGAGATGTCTGCCCATCCGCGCAGGACGAGCGCGAGTTTCCAAGCTAGTATGAATCGCGTCAGACGGCATTACAGCGAGCACATGGTCCCAGGAGACGTACCCAGATTATGGGTATCATTCATACTCGCGTTCATGCCCTGGCCTGCAGAAGGGATGAGTATCGTCCCGTCGCCTGCCCACAACTCTACGCACCAGCCTTCGGGGAGTGCGTGTGGCATGCGTCGCCCGCGATGAACACGCGCTCCTGCACCGAGAACTGCGCCGCCACCCTCTGTCCAACTACCCGCCCCCGTCAGCCCCGTTTCCCAAAATTGAAAAGCGAGCACGCACTGATATAAAGCGTCCACCAGTCGAACTTGCCGTCCTTCGCGTCCATCCGGAACGGCGCGAACGAAGCCTTCGCGACCGACAGGAGCTTCTCGGGGCTCACGCGCGCCTTGTCGACGCGGCCTGTCGCAGGATCGAGCACGTCGCGGTCCGCGAGCTGGATGTACAGCCGGATGAGGTCACCCTCACGCGGGATGATCATGCACGAGCCGTTGTGCGAGTGCACGGCCGTCTTGCAGCGCACATCCGGGAAGTCGCCCTCGGGCTCAATGTCAATCACGCCCCAGATGTAGTCTGTGCAGGGCACCTCGGCAGTCAGCGATGGGCCACGGCAGCGCGCGGAGATGAGGAGCGGCGGGTACCTGTTTGCTCGCCGTCGAGCGCGATTCCTAGCTGCTTGCGGACCCAGGAGTGGGCGCCTGGTGCGGCAGTTCAGTGCGGTCCGTCATGCCTGGAACACGACATGCGCCGCTTACCATCCGCGCCGAGGACGAACTTCGCCTTCACGATCTCGGTGTCGCTCTCTCCTTCCTGAGGCGCGAGATACTGTAGCGCCACCGTGACCGGATGGGCTGTCGGATCCCGGAGCTCGGCCTCGGACGTCGACAGCTCGATGGAGGTGGGTATGATAGGCCGCTCTACGGTCACGCCGTGCGCCTTCATCGAGTCGAGAAATATGGACTCGATGCCGCCTTGATGAAGGGTGACCTAGGGCGTCCGGTCAGTATCGCTCACGCCGCCATGTTGTAGACCGGGGGATAGGCATGTATACCTCGAACGGCCATCTTGCTGTAGGCGCGGTCACGTCTGCCGCGCGGTTCGTTCGCTGTATGTACGAATAGTCGTCAGGATGGGACACCGTGTTTTAGTTCATAAACACGAGCCTCAATGCCGCCGGAGGGGCTAGGGTTGTAGAAAGCCTGCGCAGATCAAGTTCAGTTAAGTCCGGGTGTTTCGGGACGCGCGCCCGGACTAACCGCCATGTGCATCTGGTTAGCTTCACGCAGAAGCCGCTCGGCAAGGCCATAACTCTGCACACATGCGACATCGAATCAGCGTCGCAACTCGCGGGATGGCTCCCCGCTGTGGCGTACCTGGAGTACTTCGATGGTGCGCGGCTGGATCCCATCCGCCTGTCCGGCGGCGACTTTCACTGGTCTGCAGGGTCGCCGTTAGCTGCCCGGGACACTGCGATCGCAACGGGATCGCGTGCCCACCTCTGGTCGATAATGCGTACGTTCACGCCGGCCATCGCGAGTGCGTTCGCGCACATGACCCCTGCGGGGCCCGCACCGACGATGAGAACGTCTACTTCGGATTCTCTAGCAGGCGACATGGTGAGCAAGATTGGAGAGCGGTGAGGGCGGAGGAGTGCTGGGGCTTGTATGGAAGGGCGGGATTCGGACGAGGGGCATCTTATACCTTGTGGGTTCGGATGGCTGGCGCTCGGAACATGGGCGAGGGTGTCATCTGAATGTCCCTATCCGGCACTGGGCGTCGTGCGCGGGTTTGACCAACGCCTGTCGCTCTCGGAAGAACGGAAACACTCGAAAGTACGTAGTCGGGCTTCTGTTGTTAATAAGCGGCGCTGCAGACAGGCTCTACGCACGGACGGGGAGCGGCTTGGGCGGTGGACGCGTTGGACGCGTTGCTTAAACGGGGCATTCTGCGGGCACGTGCAAGGACGGCGTCGCCTTCTTCGTGCTCGCCGTTCCCTCGCACGCCGCGTCTAACAGGTTCCATCACCCTCTCCCGATTTGTCAACGTCCATAATCTGCCAGGGTGCTGCCCCGAATCAGGCCACGGTTTCCCCAGGACCTTCGCGCCACCGGCGTGAGCAGAAGTCCGGCGCGGACGGACGAGGACGCGCCTGCCGGGGTTCTCTGTGAATGCCTGGTATATATCGAGGTATGATATATAAACATACGAAGTCTGGACTCGCAGTGAAACCGTTGTTCGATGATATGCACGGCGGGCATTAGAGCTGCATCAGACCATTGCGGATAGGCTCAAATGGGCCTAAAAGTCGAGACAAGAGGTACACTTTCGGCCGACTTATCGTGTTTTGAGTGAGTTGCAAACGATTTTCATCCAGTAGCCATCTCTTGTTTCGATTTTGAAACGGTTTTGCTCGGTCGGCAACGAGCTACTGCTTGCCATGATGGGGTCCGGCTAGGCCTCCGGGAGTGCACCTTCAGACCGGCCCTTCTTTGGCGTAGTATGGGTGAATATATGCGCGCAGAAAAGATGATCGCATACCTTACAAGGCCATCAGGACACTCCCAGGTGAACATATGCCGTAGTGGGTGTGTTATACTTTGGGAGGGCGCCTTGAAAGCCAGTGCGGAGGCAAAAATGGCAGCGAGTGGTCAGGGAGTTCGGAAGGAGGCAGGTGACAGTCTGGGGAGAATATACAATTCTGGGATTCAGAACGTAGGACGTTATATATGAGTGTCCACACTCGTGAAGGGAGGGTGAAGGGCGGGTGCCACCACAAGCGGACGTCGATCGAGGAGCAGTGTCCAAGGAACGAGGAGCCGGGTAGCGAGCAGTGCAGCTTTATTTCATATATTATATGTATCTGACAAGGGAACACATGCACACGACGAATACGCGAAGCCGAGGATGCATATGCATTCCTTGCGCTTGTTTAGTAAGGGACGACATTAAACGACCTAGTACAGGATGGCCACTTACAGGAAATGAAGGAGACCCGTTGTACAACGATGCGTGCCCACTCTCCATGACCTGAGTCAAGTTGAATGCACTGGTAAACGCTATCACACACCTCGAGCCACTGGATGTAAAAAGCCATGGCAAATTAGCCGTTCATTTAACATTCCCGGGACACTATAGCACTGGGATCGCTGCTGCAGCCACACCTATACAAAGCCCACGCCCATTCGAAGATTCAGAAGAATACATCCCGGTCGACAGTCTCCTGCGCAGAACCACCGTGTATCCAGACCCCGCCCAGAGACCAGAGAACCGACCGCGAAAAAAAGGATACACCCGTCCCGCTCACCCCCCGTCCCGCTCACCCACGCGTCCCCTCGCTCCCGCCGCCGCTCGTGTGCTTGCTGCTGCCCTTACTCGTATTCTTGCTCGTGTGCTTGCTCGTGCCCTTGCTCCCGCCCGGCCCATCGTCGAGCCTGTTCCCGAACTCGCGCTCAAGCCGCCCCTTTGCCTCCGCGCCGCCCCACAGGCCCGCGTCGGACAGGTCCATCGCGCCGCTCGCAAAGTCCCAGTGGCGCTCGCCGCGACCTTTGACGTGCTTGAGCACGCCCTGCGCGAGGTGCGCGCGCAGCAGCGCGTCGAACGGGCGCGTCCCCGGTGCCGCCATCGCGCGCATCTCGACGTACTGCCCCGCGAGCGCGTCGTGTCCCGACACGAACGCGACGATCCGGTACTCGTCCTGTCGCGACGTGTGAGCAAAAGACAAGGGAAGAGCGGACAGGACGCACGTCTGGGTCGATGCTGAACTCGTAGTCCGCCCACGCGTCGTGCAAATCCTCACGGAGGAAGAGCATGTTGCGGAGCGAGCGCGGCTTCGCAGACCCCCCGGGTCCGCGGGTCGCCATCGCGGGGCGCGTCTCGCCGTCTCCAGCGTCGTCGGGCGCGTCCTAGCGGAGCACCGTCAGCCCCGCTCGGGTGCTACTCGCCCGCAGGACACGCACCTCATGCGCGGGGCGCGTCGCCGAGAAGATGTGCGCCGCCTGCAGCCGGCACCACGCGAGCCCGTCGCCGGCGGCCTGGCAGTTGCGGTGGCGCGCGCGCGACTGCAGGTCGAGCCTGCTCGTGCGCTCGCGGCAGAGCGTGCTCAGCTGCGGGAGCGCGTGCGTCGACACGAGCTTGATCGCGATCGGGGACCAGTCTGGTGGGGTGCGCGCGTGGGTGGTGGGTCAGCAGCGAGGCACGAGGCGCGTTCGGGGGAAAGTGTGTGTACTTGCCTGCGGTGAGGACGAGGTATTTGCCGGGGGCGACGATGGCGGACGTCGGGAGGTATTGCTCTGCGGTGGGGCGGTCGGTCCCGACGATGATGTAGCGTTCGGACGTGGCGAAGAGCAAGGAGAGCCAGTCGAAGAGCTTCTTCCAGGAAACAGTGCCGTACTGGTAGAACCCTGCAGTAGAGCGTGAGCGGGGGAAGAGGTGCGGTGGGAGTGAGGGACGAGCGTGCCTGCGAGGATATTTCCGTCCGTGTCCCCCAGAACCACATTCCGTTGGAGGGGCGTCTGAGGAGGGGACATGGCGAGAGAGAGAGAGAGGAGGGAGGTGCCTACCATAAGGAACCGTGGAAGGACTTATATCGCAAGCAGACTAAGGTTCGCACCGCTTCGGGGAACCGAGGGAAAGGAAGGGGTCCAGGACCGAGGGTCCCCCCGCCCGCTTGGTGGCGGGGATCGTCATAGAGTGCTGCTGCCGGGACATGGTCGTCGATTGCAAGAGGCCGACCGCCCAGTAGCATGCGGCCCAGGGTCATCGGCTCTAGCGGGACTCAATGCGGACGAGTCGTAAATCCGTGCCTCTCGAGAGCGCAATAGCGGTGCACACGACGCACACGACGGTGCCCAAACCTCCGCCCCACAACTTTGCGGGCCTCTTCGGGCGATTGTGGGCCACCGCAGCGAGTGTCCGGCGGAGGGACGGATGCGGCGACGCGTCGTGTCCGAGGGGAAAGCCTCGCGCAATAGCGCACCACACCGCAATTGTCATGACGGCCGAGGCAAAAGAACCGCGCAGAATGAAGTTCGTTTGCAGCCGACCCGGCATGTGTCCGATTTCGCACCGTCAGTCCGGCGACTGGACTCGCCGTTCTCGAGATCTTGCCGCTGCGATGGGTCGTCATTATTCTGCCGACGTCTTCGCGAGCTGCATGGCATCGTAGAGGCTTATGAGCTATTGTGAGATCTCCTGGTGCTCGAAAAAATGAGGAAAGCAGGTCTGACTAAAAAATATGAGGGGGGAAGGGCAGGAGAAACGCCGCCAGTGGGAGCTTGAATCCAAGCTGGACTATGACAGGACTAGGGGATGCTGTTGATGACGACAGTGATCGGATTAGAAAGACAAATCAAACACAGTCAATGACTGTTCAAAGTACGTACTACGCGCCTTGTTGTATGTTGAAGCTCCGATTGGAGGCGTTGTTATCGGCATTGCACAGCCTTTCTATCCCGTCTTTCGTCGTCATTCTAATCTTGTTCTAATCGCACGTCGTCATAGGCCTACCGCCACATCTAGAAAGAATGAAAGAATGCTTGAAGCTTCTGTGCAACAACAACGTTGCAGGGGTTAGTTTCAAACATCTGCATACCCCCCGTGATCTTCAAAGTGGCTCCATGTAGACGCATACAATTACATCGATTGGTGCTTGTGTATGTACTGTGTTCGAAGTCGTCAACGTGCGCAGAACCACCGTGTATATAAAGTCCCGCCCAAGAAAATGCCACGAACGAACCAAGAAAAACCGGCAGTGCTCACTCGAATGGGGGTGAAACCGGACTGGCCTCAGGCTCATACTCGAACTCCGACTTGCGCCGAGAGCTCCCGCCAGACTCGCCAAGCCGGTTGCCCATCTCCAGCTCGAGCCGCACCTTCGCGTCGACGGTCCCCCATGTCTTCGAGTCCGACAGGTTCAGCGCGCCGATGCCGAAGTCCCAGTGGCGCTCGCCGACGCCTTTGACATGCTTGAGCAGGCCCTGCGTGAAGTGGTCGCGCAGCAGCTGGTCGAACGGGCGCGTCCCTGGCTCCGCCATCGCGGCTATTTCGACGATTTGGCCCGCGATGGGGTCGTGGCCGGACACAAACGGGATGACACGATAGTTGTCCTTCTGTGCACATCGACAGATGAGCGCGTTCGGGCTTTGGGGAGCGCCGGTATCGGCCACTTACGTCTGGGGCGATACCGAATTCGTACTCTGCCCACGCGTCGTGCAGGTCTTCGCGCAAGAAGAGCATATTCCGCAGCGAGGATGACTTTAACGACGGGCTGCTTGTGAGGCGTGGGCTGAACTCGGTGGGGTTTGGGCTTTCGTTCTTACGTCGCTTCTGTCGTGGTAATGAGCAACAACGCATGTGATATAGCACAACACGCTGCGCGTCCGGTATAGCAAGCGAATTGCGTTCGGGGCGATAGGCGCTTCCAAAGCCGTACCAGGAGACTAAACGCGTGATGACTGAACGAAGGCGCGTTTACGATTGCGGACACGCCTTCATGAAACCGGGAGTGGGGAAGTATGCGGGATTCGGAGGCAAATGCGCGTCGAGACTGCGTACGCGCGAAATAACAAGATGCGATCCAAAAAAAGACTGTATGTGGGCACACTCACCGCTGCGGGACGCGAAGCGGAAAGCGTGTGCGCGGCTTGGAGCCGGCACCAGGACAGTTCACTCCCCGAAGACAGGCAGTCCTTGTGCCTGGAGAGCGCGTGCAGGTTGAGGTTGCTCGTCCGTTCCTGACACAGCGCGCTAAGCTGCGGGCGGGCGTGCGTAGCCACCAGGTCGATATGTATCGCAGACCGGTCTGAGCGCACGCGGCTTAGCATACAAGAAGCGAATTCATAGGGCGTCGGGAATGATACCTGCCTGGTGCCAACACCGTGTACCTCCCGGGTATGACGGCATCGTCTGTGGGGAGGTATTCCGCGTCGTTTGGCGTGAGGCGGTCGTCCGCCACGATGATCCAGGGCGAGGTCACTTGGAAGAGGATGGCGAGCCATTCGAAAAGTGCCCTCCATGACACGACGCCGTACTGGTAGAATCCTTGGGTGAAGGACTCAGGGCTCGAACCGCGCTTCGAAGGGACAAGAGGCTTGCGTGCGAGGACTGTTCCGTCGTGCCCGCCCAGCACTACGTTCCGGTGGCTAGTGGTTGGTCGGGGGGACATGACGGGGGGAGCTGGGGACTGCTCCCGCTAACGAAGGGGATATAAGGCGGGACTGCGCCGACCGCCGGGTGCCCTCTTCTTGTTGGCTCCAGCTATTCCAACGGTGGCCCAACGCGGACGCAGGCGTGCTGGACTTGCCCTCGCCGTGGCTCGAACCGCGCGCGCCCAGCGCTCGACTCGCGCTCTGCGCCCCCGGGCGCGCCGGCCGCAGGCCGGCCTCCTCTGACGTCCTTGCGCTCTCTCCCACTCTGCGTGCTCGCAGCGGCTGCTCGCTGCTGCTTGGTCCCTGCGCTCACGCCTGCTTGCCTGCCGCCTGCCCACTCACGCGTACGGGCCTCCTCGCGACTCGCCGCCCCCGCCCGTCCCGCGAGCGTCTCTCCCCGCGCCGCCTACAGGCGACCTCGCTGCGTTGCTGCATACAGCGTGCCCTCGTCTAGTGGAATGCCATTGCTTTGTCGTACACAGCTGTACAGTATTGGGACTCGCACCCGCGCAGCGCTGCCAAATGCGACGCGCACGACTAGTACATATGGTAAGTACTTTGCATCCAGACTCGCTGAGCGTGCATCGCCGCGCAGCTTGTCGCCGCTATTCGTTTGCCACTCTGTCTACGCTACGCGCCGTGCCTCCTCTTCTGGTGCCGTGTAGTTTGTACGCGGAACACGCGAGGAGCGCGGCCTACTACTAGCCTCTCCCCGACTCGATGCCCATCTCGCCCGCTAGCTAGAACGTGTGCTAACGCGTTCTTTGGCAGCCCGCTTTCTCCCTCGGGTCTACGCGCCTGACGCCGCGGACGCGTCCACGATCGCGACCGCACACTACTCACGCAGGGCCGCGCTAGGGACATCCCCCTCAAGCCTCGGTGCTTCCCTCGGCGGGCGTTTGCAGGCGTCCCACATCGTCCTTGCCGCGCAATCTATGCGGCCTCCCCGCTGCTCTCGACGTCGCCCATACTCCCCTACACGTCCCCGACGTCCCCCTGCGCGTACCCACGGCTCCCTTCGGTGCCCCCAGCCGCCCCGCAACATCCCCGCGCCGCCGTGCTCTCGTCTCGGGAGATAGAAGGCAGGTAAGTACGAGTAGTCGATACATGACTGCCTGTTGCTGATACAGCCTCAGTCTTCCCGCGGCCCGCCGTCCCCGCTGTTGCAGCCCTGTTCGCATGCCCAAGGGCCATGCGCCGCCTTCCGCCCACAGGGTGCGCGCGATCTGCAGCATGTAGAACGGTCAGCAAAGCTCGTTCTCGAAGCTCGAAACGACCTGCCAGCCTGCGCGAGCAACGGAGGAGTGCCGGATGGCGCGGCTGTTCGCGCAGCCCATGGCTCGAAACAAAAGGTGCGTTTCGGCTCTACGCGTCCGCGCGCGCAGCGCGCACACTCGGGCCGTGGAACGCAGAGGTAAGTGGACGCCTGAAGAGACGTACCGCGGCGCATGGCGTGCTCACTTGACGTCGCGCGCAGCTGCACGCCGTGCTCGATGGGACAAGCTCGAACGACGCGCACGGCAAGTACGCTGCGTCGTGCTGTCGCACGCGAGGGGCGCTAACGACGTCGCGGGGACGCGAGGCGATGAGGGAGGAGGGGAGGGCGAAAGAGGTGGAGGGGGATGAGCAAGAGCGCCGCATCGTTGGGGTGGACTATTATCGTATCCCCGTGCGCAGCTGCTGCTCGGACGTGCTCGGCTCGCCGTCCTCCGCCGAGCAGCACGCCGTCGCACGAGCATGCACCGGGAAGCGATCCGCCGCCGCCCTCCGTGTGCCTCGTGCACATACGCACTCGCCGGGCACACGGACGACGCGGCGCGGCCCTGCGCGGGCACGAAAGGTGCGTGCGTTTCCCAACGCGACGACAAAGTTTTTCCCCGTCACTTAGCGCAGTGGATTCCGAGCTCGAAACCGAAGAGGCGCGCCTGCACACACACGTCGTATCGCACACACAGTGCACTGCAAGCTGCGTCCGTCGATTCGTCCATGCTCGTACGGCCGCTGCCACTGACGGCTTGCACGACGACCACGACGGCGGCGAAGCACCGACAGGACCCACCAGGAGTGAGAACACGGCTGGGGATGGCCCGCTCGCCGCCATACCGCCGCCCGGCATGCTCGCAATCCACAGCCTAGCGACGTCAAGGCGCGCCCGCCGACCGGGCCTCGTGCACGCCCATGAGAACCGACGAGCGAACATCAGGGCCACGGCGGGCAGCTGAAGACGGAGCGCGCGGACGCGGCCCAACTTCCACGGCCTGCATCACGGTCGGCTCCCGACGCCCACGCTCTGCGGCGGACGTCGGCGAATGGCGTGCACCTAGGATCCCGTGCGGGAGGGGTGCTCGGCGGCGCACAGCGCACGCCGGCAACGGGCCCGTCGTCCGCGCTCGAGGGGAACGCACCTGGCATCCGCCCCGGGCGCGGACGAGGAGCCCGCTTGCGTACGCAGGCCCACCGCGCGCGACGAACGACGAACAGCGTCGGCCGCCCCGCGCTCCCGTTTACACGCTCGGAACACGCACGCAGACGGGCCGCCGCGCGTCTGCCCCGCGCGAACAGCAGCCCCGCGCACGATGCCGGAAAGGCAATGGCACGTCGCGCCCACTGGCAGGGATCTGCACCGACCCCCTGGAGCGCGCAGACGGAGCGCGCGCACACCCTGGGGAGGCGGGCCACACGGCACGGCCGTCGACGGCGTCGAGATCGTGCCCGGGGACCGACGGGGCGGGTCGCGGCGCAGGCACTCACGCTCCCGCAGGCGCGCGCGCGACCCCGACGTCAGCGGGCCACGCGGCGGGCGGCGGCCCAAGATCCATCTCCCCGAGCTCACGGCCGGGGACGGCACGCGGCGGGAGGCTCGCGCGGGGCGCGCGGGGTGCGCGGGGCGCTCGGGAGCGTCCGAGTCGTTCGGGTCCTGGATTGACTCCTGCTTCGTAAGTTTGTCCATCTCCGCGTACAGCCGCTCTTGGGCGCGCTCGCTGATGCGACTTCGTAGTGTCCGCGCCTCGTATTCCGCGCACAAACACTGGCGGCCTGTAGGAACTGCATCGCGACGGCGCGCGGGACACGATGCGCGATGGGTGAGTTTGAGTATGCTTGTTTCCAAAGCTGAGAAGTTCGCACCGTACTGACATCGCTTACCAGTGTTCGCGCGATGATGCGAGGAGGGCCCGGGAGCCTGAAGGCGACGACGTACGAGGCGTTCGTCGCCGTTCCAAACACGGCAATATCAGGCAATATCCCTCTTCACGCCATGAATGGACGCCGGGACGCAGGACGTTGACCACCCAAAGGCACTCTGTCTCCCGGAAAGGTAAGCCCGTATCTCACCAGTGCGCTAGCGTATCGCACGCTCAGCGCCCTTCGTTTCGCATTCCAGACAACGAAGCTCGCGTCGCGCAGGCCGAACGTGTGTTTGAATCATCGCGCCCGACACGTTCGTGGGCGTGCCAGTCTGCTTGTGCCTGCATCCTCACGGGCGCAACGGGACATAGCCGGCGTACATGAAGCGGCGGCGAGGATGGGGGAAACGGTGCAACATGCATCAGGACTGCGGCCGAAAACAAGACGGACTCGCAAGGTACGATTCGTTTGCGTCGTGAGGAAGCTGCCGAAACTGACGCTGCACTCTACTGCAGGTGCGACGAGCGCGCGGGGCTCGACACGGCATGAGCCGTCTACCCTACCGATCGCAGGTCGCGCCCTTCAAGTTCGTGTCTAGCATGATGGGAAAGCGACGAGTGCGCGGACGGCATGGGAAAAGCGGCAATATCCGCGAAACGGCCCTGCTGGGAACTGCACACGCATTTCCTCGACGTGCGGCACACATTCCCATTGTGCTCGGCTCCCAGCGAGCTCATCGCTGCGCGTACGTGGCACTAACCTGTATTTGCAGGCATCGTTCCTTTCTCGATTTGGTGTTACTCGCAAGCGGCTGGCGGCGGCGGCGGCGGTCGTCGCGAACGGTATCCAAGCACAAGGCGAGCGCGGGGGTTTTGCGTTTGCAGCCCGCCACCGGACGCAGAACGCGTTCTGCGCTGGGCGAAACTCCTGGCGCGCGCCGTCGAGACAGGTCGCGAGGCGGCATGGAGCCTCGCGGGTAACGAGACGACGCGGGGCCCGTAGATGCTGCGAGGGGGCATCGTGCGGCGACGAGGGCAATGGACACCAACATCCGAGCCAAGCAGGAGTCTCGTAGCACGGCGCGGTGAGCTTTGCTCGAGGCGCAGATGTGTGATTGATTCGAGCACCTTTCAGGGAATAGGATATCTGCAGGAACGGATGCACTGTTATGCATATCTCCGCGTGGCCGGCGTACGAGGACGCGAACAGAATCCGGGGGGACGCCCGTGAGGAGGATAAGTACTCGAAGGCGCGGCCGCGGCGTTACCTCCCGATGGCTTTCCCTCCCGCTCCCCTTCTTCTCGCGTCCCCCGCCGCATCCGTCGCGTCCCCAGCGCTCTCATACGCCGCACAACCTCGTCTCACCTGGAGGCTCGCCGTCTGTCGCAGGGCTCGCGGCCTATCTGCGCGGCCCATCGTCTCTGCCATGATCGACGCCCTCGGAGAGCGATGGGCGAACAACGATGGGTGGCGGCCCCTATTCGACAGAAGCAGGTACGTCTCCAGTCACCTCTCGCATGCTCATGTCTTCTACTGACCGAGATTGTGACAGGGCCGTGGCTGCGACGTGCGCGACCGATGGGGTGTGTGCGCACTTCCACTGCGTCGTCCCGGACGATTGTGCGCGCCGGGGCGATGTCGGCGGTGGCCATGCGTCGGACGGGGCGGTGAACGCAATGGCTTTGCTCGCACGGCCCTAGACAACACCCGACCGACCTCTCGCGGCTGTGGTGGCATGAACGAACGCGCTCCGAAGCACCATGGATGCGGCCCCGACGTGTCTTCGACATGGCCGTCTCGCGAGGCCCTACATACCCAGCCGCGCGAAGCCAACGGTACGATCTCACACGCGGCCGCCTCTCCACGGCGCATTCTCCCGCGCGCGGCGGCGTCCTCGCGTCGAACACGGCCTCGCCGACGACGACCCCCGATGGACCTCACGCGGCCGTTCCGGCATGGACGAACGGGGTCCCGAAGCACGATGGACGCGTCCCCGACACAGCGATCTCCCGAGCCCCATGAGGCCTCGGGCTCCATTCGCAACTACGCACGACACGGCCGCCTCCACACGACGCATTTCCCAGCTCTGCTGGCCTCCCGTCGTATGACTCCCGGCCTCGTCAAATCCTGTCGCAGGAGGTGCACGCGGAAGGCCCGGCAAGCGCACTGGGCGCGGTCCTCTCGCGGCCATTACGGTGCTCCGAATCCCCCTCGATGCGTCCCCGACGCAGCCGTCTCCCGAGCCCCATGACGCCTCTGGATCCATGCGCGGCCGGCGGGCGCAGCTCACCATACGACCTCGATACAGCCGTGTCCGCAAAGGGCATTGGCGTGCTCACCCGGCCTCCCGTCGGACGACTCGCGGCCGGGAAGGTTCCGAAACACTCGCGAGGCCATCGCGGGCGCGCGTAGAAGGTGTACGAAGTGGACGGGGTGGGCTAGCCAGTGCGTTTGAGGGTGCACTCGGCGAGGCGGCGGGGCAGGCGATGTGAGGGAGGTAATCTGTAGTACACTATGTATTTGTCGTGCGAGCATATATATTTCTTGTGTCGACGCTCATGTATCTGCCGGCCGCGTTCGAGACGGACGAACGCAAAGGGACGCAAGGCGTTGCGACGATGCCCGCCGTCAGACATGTCTTCCGTGAGAGGGACAGATATATTGTGTGTGCTACGGCGTAGAATACAACATGAGCGAGCTCTCCACTACCACCCTTTGTCTTCCTCCCTGTCCAGTACTACCTCCCACCCCCCTCGCCATGATCCCTTCCTGTCCTCCATGGCCATTACTCCCCCCTCTCCGTGCTAACGACCCGTTTATTTCTCCACTCACGCCCCCGACCCTGCACCGCGCGGCCCCGAGCCGCCCCCGCCCGGCCGCCCGCCTCCCGGTCGCCCGCCAGCGTCGTCGGGCGCGTCCTAGCGGAGCACCGTCAGCCCCGCTCGGGTGCTACTCGCCCGCAGGACACGCACCTCATGCGCGGGGCGCGTCGCCGAGAAGATGTGCGCCGCCTGCAGCCGGCACCACGCGAGCCCGTCGCCGGCGGCCTGGCAGTTGCGGTGGCGCGCGCGCGACTGCAGGTCGAGCCTGCTCGTGCGCTCGCGGCAGAGCGTGCTCAGCTGCGGGAGCGCGTGCGTCGACACGAGCTTGATCGCGATCGGGGACCAGTCTGGCGGGGTGCGCGCGTGGGTGGTGGGTCAGCAGCGAGGCACGAGGCGCGTTCGGGGGAAAGTGTGTGTACTTGCCTGCGGCGAGGACGAGGTATTTGCCGGGGGCGACGATGGCGGACGTCGGGAGGTATTGCTCTGCGGTGGGGCGGTCGGTCCCGACGATGATGTAGCGTTCGGACGTGGCGAAGAGCAAGGAGAGCCAGTCGAAGAGCTTCTTCCAGGAAACAGTGCCGTACTGGTAGAACCCTGCAGTAGAGCGTGAGCGGGGGAAGAGGTGCGGTGGGAGTGAGGGACAAGCGTGCCTGCGAGGATATTTCCGTCCGTGTCCCCAGAACCACATTCCGTTGGAGGGCATCTGAGGAGGGGACATGGCGAGAGAGAGAGAGAGGAGGGAGGTGCCTACCATAAGGAACCGTGGAAGGACTTATATCGCAAGCAGACTAAGGTTCGCACCGCTTCGGGAACTGAGGGAAAGGAAGGGTCCAGGACCGAGGGTCCCCCGCCCGCTTGGTGGCGGGGATCGTCATAGAGTGCTGCTGCCGGGACATGGTCGTCGATTGCAAGAGGCCGACCGCCCAGTAGCATGCGGCCCAGGGTCATCGGCTCTAGCGGGACTCAATGCGGACGAGTCGTAAATCCGTGCCTCTCGAGAGCGCAATAGCGGTGCACACGACGCACACGACGGTGCCCAAACCTCCGTCCCACAACTTTGCGGGCCTCTTCGGGCAATTGTGGGCCACCGCAGCGAGTGTCCGACGGAGGGACGGATGCGGCGACGCGTCATGTCCGAGGGGAAAGCCTCGCGCAATAGCGCACCACACCGCAATTGTCATGACAGCCGAGGCAAAAGAACCGCGCAGAATGAAGTTCGTTTGCAGCCGACCCGGCATGTGTCCGATTTCGCACCGTCAGTCCGGCGACTGGACTCGCCGTTCTCGAGATCTTGCCGCTGCGTGGGTCGTCATTATTCTGCCGACGTCTTCGCGAGCTGCATGGCATCGTAGAGACTTATGAGCTATTGTGAGATCTCCTGGTGCTCGAAAAAATGAGGAAAGCAGTCTGACTAAAAAATATGAGGGGGGAAGGGCAGGAGAAACGCCGCCAGTGGGAGCTTGAATCCAAGCTGGACTATGACAGGACTAGGGGATGCTGTTGATGACGACAGTGATCGGATTAGAAAGACAAATCAAACACAGTCAATGACTGTTCAAAGTACGTACTACGCGCCTTGTTGTATGTTGAAGCTCCGATTAGTGGCGTTGTTATCGGCATTGCACAGCCTTTCTATCCCGTCTTTCGTCGTCATTCTAATCTTGTTCTAATCGCACGTCGTCATAGGCTTACCGCCACATCTAGAAAGAATGAAAGAATGCTTGAAGCTTCTGTGCAACAACAACGTTGCAGGGGTTAGTTTCAAACATCTGCATACCCCCCGTGATCTTCACAGTGGCTCCATGTAGACGCATACAATTACATCGATTGGTGCTTGTGTATGTACTGTGTTCGAAGTCGTCAACGTGCGCAGAACCACCGTGTATATAAAGTCCCGCCCAAGAAAATGCCACGAACGAACCAAGAAAAAACCGGCAGTGCTCACTCGAATGGGGGTGAAACCGGACTGGCCTCAGGCTCATACTCGAACTCCGACTTGCGCCGAGAGCTCCCGCCAGACTCGCCAAGCCGGTTGCCCATCTCCAGCTCGAGCCGCACCTTCGCGTCGACGGTCCCCAAGTCTTCGAGTCCGACAGGTTCAGCGCGCCGATGCCGAAGTCCCAGTGGCGCTCGCCGACGCCTTTGACGTGCTTGAGCAGGCCCTGCGCGAAGTGGTCGCGCAGCAGCTGGTCGAACGGGCGCGTCCCTGCTCCGCCATCGCGGCTATTTCGACGATTTGACCCGCGATGGGGTCGTGGCCGGACACAAACGGGATGACACGATAGTTGTCCTTCTGTGCACATCGACAGATGAGCGCGTTCGGGCTTTGGCGGGCTCTGGTACGGCCACTTACGTCTGGGGCGATACCGGAATTCGTACTCTGCCCACGCGTCGTGCAGGTCTCGCGCAAGAAGAGCATATTCCGCAGCGAGGATGACTTTAACGACGGGCTGCTTGTGAGGCGTGGGCTGAACTCAGTGGGGTTTGGGACTTTCGTTTTTGCGTCTCTTCTGTCGTATTAATGAGCAACAACAAATGTGATATAGCAAACACGCTGCGCGTCCGGTATAGCAAGCGAATTGCGTTCGGGGCGATAGGCGCTTCCAAAGCCGTACCAGGAGAGACTAAACGCGTGATGACTGAACGATGGCGCGTTTACGTTGCGGACACGCCTTCATGAACACGTAGTGAGGAAGGATGCGGGATTCGGAGGCAAATGCGCGTCGTGACTGCGTACGCGCGGAAATAACAAGATTCGATCCAAAAAAAGACTGCAGACTGCATGTGGGCACACTCACCGCTGCGGGACGCGAGGCGGAGAGCGGTGCGCGGCTTGGAGCCGGCACCAGGAAGTTCACTCCCCGAAGACAGGCAATTCTTGTGCCTGGAGAGCGCGTGCAGGTTGAGGTTGCTCGTCCGCTCTTGACACAGCGCGCTAAGCTGAGGGCGTGCGTGGGTGGCCACGAGGTCGATATGTATCGCAGACCGGTCTGCACGCGTGCGGCTTAGCATACAAGAAGCGAATTCAGAGGGCGCCGCGAATGATACCTGCCTGGTGCCAACACCGTGTACCTCCCGGGCATGACGACATCGTCTGTGGGGAGGTATTCCGCGTCGTTTGGCGTGAGGCGGTCGTCGGCCACGATGATCCAGGGCGAGGTCACTTGGAAGAGGATGGCGAGCCATTCGAAGAGTTCCCTCCATGACACGACGCCGTACTGGTAGAACCCTTGGGTGAAGTGGACTCAGGGCTCGAACCGCGCTTCGAAGGGACAAGAGGCTTGCGTGCGAGGACTGTTCCGTCGTGCCCGCCCAGCACTACGTTCCGGTGGCTAGTGGTTGGTCGGGGGGACATGACGGGGGGAGCTGGGGACTGCTCCCGCTAACGAAGGGGATATAAGGCGGGACTGCGCCGACCGCCGGGTGCCCTCTTCTTGTTGGCTCCAGCTATTCCAACGGTGGCCCAACGCGGACGCAGGCGTGCTGGACTTGCCCTCGCCGTGGCTCGAACCGCGCGCGCCCAGCGCTCGACTCGCGCTCTGCGCCCCCGGGCGCGCCGGCCGCAGGCCGGCCTCCTCTGACGTCCTTGCGCTCTCTCCCACTCTGCGTGCTCGCAGCGGCTGCTCGCTGCTGCTTGGTCCCTGCGCTCACGCCTGCTTGCCTGCCGCCTGCCCACTCACGCGTACGGGCCTCCTCGCGACTCGCCGCCCCCGCCCGTCCCGCGAGCGTCTCTCCCCGCGCCGCCTACAGGCGACCTCGCTGCGTTGCTGCATACAGCGTGCCCTCGTCTAGTGGAATGCCATTGCTTTGTCGTACATAGCTGTACAGTATTGGGACTCGCACCCGCGCAGCGCTGCCAAATGCGACGCGCACGACTAGTACATATGGTAAGTACTTTGCATCCAGACTCGCTGAGCGTGCATCGCCGCGCAGCTTGTCGCCGCTATTCGTTTGCCACTCTGTCTACGCTACGCGCTGTGCCTCCTCTTCTGGTGCCGTGTAGTTTGTATACCGAACACGCGAGGAGCGCGGCCTACTCCCCGACTCGATGCGCATCTCGCCCGCTAGCTAGGACGTGTGCTAACGCGTTATTTGGCAGCCCGCTTTCTCCCTCGGATCTACGCCTGACGCCGCGGACGCGTCCACGATCGCGACCGCACACTACTCACGCAGGGCCGCGCTAGGGACGTCCCCTTCAAGCCTCAGTGCTTCCCTCGGTGGGCGTTTGTAGGCGTCCCACATCGTCCTTGCCGCGCAATCTATGCGGCCTCCCCGCTGCTCTCGACGTCGCCCATACTCCCCTACACGTCCCCGACGTCCC
Source organism: Lenzites betulinus (assembly GCA_022264855.1). Lineage (NCBI taxonomy): Eukaryota > Fungi > Basidiomycota > Agaricomycetes > Polyporales > Polyporaceae > Lenzites > Lenzites betulinus. The sequence goes on along the minus strand of JABYQU010000023.1, from coordinate 231,574 downwards.
CCTGCGCGTACCCACGGCTCCCTTCGGTGCCCCCAGCCGCCCCGCAGCATCCCCGCGCCGCCGTGCTCTCGTCTCGGGAGATAGAAGGCAGGTAAGTACGAGTAGTCGATACATGACTGCCTGTTGCTGATACAGCCTCAGTCTTCCCGCGGCCCGCCGTCCCCGCTGTTGCAGCCCTGTTCGCATGCCCAAGGGCCATGCGCCGCCTTCCGCCCACAGGGTGCGCGCGATCTGCAGCATGTAGAACGGTCAGCAAAGCTCGTTCTCGAAGCTCGAAACGACCTGCCAGCCTGCGCGAGCAACGGAGGAGTGCCGGATGGCGCGGCTGTTCGCGCAGCCCATGGCTCGAAACAAAAGGTGCGTTTCGGCTCTACGCGTCCGCGCGCGCAGCGCGCACACTCGGGCCGTGGAACGCAGAGGTAAGTGGACGCCTGAAGAGACGTACCGCGGCGCATGGCGTGCTCACTCGACGTCGCGCGCAGCTGCACGCCGTGCTCGATGCGACAAGCTCGAACGGCGCGCACGGCAAGTACGGTGCGTCGTGCTGTCGCACGCGAGGGGCACGAGGGGCGCTAACGACGTCGCGGGGACGCGAGGCGATGAGGGAGGAGGGGAGGGAGAAAGAGGCGGAGGGGGTGAGCATGAACGACGCGTCGCGGGGATGCACTAGTATCGTATCCCCGTGCCTACTCGGACGTGCTCGGCTCGCCGTCCTCCGCCGAGCAGCATGCCGTCGCACGAGCATGCACCGGGAAGCGATCCGCCGCCGCCCTCCGTGTGCCTCGCGCACATACGCACTCGCCGGGCACACGGGCGACGCGGCGCGGCCCTGCGCGGGCACGAAAGGTGCGTGCGTTTCCCAACGCGACGATGAAGTTTTTCCCCGTCACTTAGCGCAGTGGATTCCGAGCTCGAAACCGAAGAGGCGCGCCTGCACACACGCGTCGTATCGCACACACAGTGCACTGCAAGCTGCGTCCGTCGATTCGTCCATGCTCGTACGGCCGCTGCCACTGACGGCTTGCACGACGACCACGACGGCGGCGAAGCACCGACAGGACCCACCAGGAGTGAGAACACGGCTGGGGATGGCCCGCTCGCCGCCATACCGCCGCCCGGCGTGCTCGCGATCCACAGCCTAGCGACGTCAAGGCGCGCCCGCCGACCGGGCCTCGTGCACGCCCATGAGAACCGACGAGCGAACATCAGGGCCACGGCGGGCAGCTGAAGACGGAGCGCGCGGACGCGGCCCAACTTCCACGGCCTGCATCACGGTCGGCTCCCGACGCCCACGCTCTGCGGCGGACGTCGGCGAATGGCGTGCACCTAGGATCCCGTGCGGGAGGGGTGCTCGGCGGCGCACAGCGCACGCCGGCAACGGGCCCGTCGTCCGCGCTCGAGGGGAACGCACCTGGCATCCGCCCCGGGCGCGGACGAGGAGCCCGCTTGCGTACGCAGGCCCACCGCGCGCGACGAACGACGAACAGCGTCGGCCGCCCCGCGCTCCCGTTTACACGCTCGGAACACGCACGCAGACGGGCCGCCGCGCGTCTGCCCCGCGCGAACAGCAGCCCCGCGCACGATGCCGGAAAGGCAATGGCACGTCGCGCCCACTGGCAGGGATCTGCACCGACCCCCTGGAGCGCGCAGACGGAGCGCGCGCACACCCTGGGGAGGCGGGCCACACGGCACGGCCGTCGACGGCGTCGAGATCGTGCCCGGGGACCGACGGGGCGGGTCGCGGCGCAGGCACTCACGCTCCCGCAGGCGCGCGCGCGACCCCGACGTCAGCGGGCCACGCGGCGGGCGGCGGCCCAAGATCCATCTCCCCGAGCTCACGGCCGGGGACGGCACGCGGCGGGAGGCTCGCGCGGGGCGCGCGGGGTGCGCGGGGCGCTCGGGAGCGTCCGAGTCGTTCGGGTCCTGGATTGACTCCTGCTTCGTAAGTTTGTCCATCTCCGCGTACAGCCGCTCTTGGGCGCGCTCGCTGATGCGACTTCGTAGTGTCCGCGCCTCGTATTCCGCGCACAAACACTGGCGGCCTGTAGGAACTGCATCGCGACGGCGCGCGGGACACGATGCGCGATGGGTGAGTTTGAGTATGCTTGTTTCCAAAGCTGAGAAGTTCGCAGCGTACTGACATCGCTTACCAGTGTTCGCGCGATGATGCGAGGAGGCCCGGGAGCCTGAAGGCGACGACGTACGAGGCGTTCGTCGCTGTTCCAAACACGGCAATATCAGGCAATATCCCTCTTCACGCCATGAATGGACGCCGGGACGCAGGACGCTGACCACCCAAGGCACTCTGTCTCCCGGAAAGGTAAGCCCGTATCTCACCAGTGCGCTAGCGTATCGCACGCTCAGCGCCCTTCGTTTCGCATTCCAGACAACGAAGCTCGCGTCGCGCAGGCCGAACGTGTGTTTGAATCATCGCGCCCGACACGTTCGTGGGCGTGCCAGTCTGCTTGTGCCTGCATCCTCACGGGCGCAACGAGACATAGCCGGCGTACATGAAGCGGCGGCGGCGAGGATGGGGGAAACGGTGCAACATGCATCAGGACGGCGGCCGAACACGAGACGGACTCGCAAGGTACGATTCGTTTGCGTCGTGAGGAAGCTGCCGAAACTGACGCTGCACTCTACTGCAGGTGCGACGAGCGCGCGGGGCTCGACACGGCATGAGCCGTCTACCCTACCGATCGCAGGTCGCGCCCTTCAAGTTCGTGTCTAGCATGATGGGAAAGCGACGAGTGCGCGGACGGCATGGGAAAAGCGGCAATATCCGCGAAACGGCGCTGCTGGGAACTGCACACGCATTTCCTCGACGTGCGGCACGCATTCCCATTGTGCTCGGCTCCCAGCGAGCTCATCGCTGCGCGTACGTGGCACTAACCTGTATTTGCAGGCATCGTTCCTTTCTCGATTTGGTGTTACTCGCAAGCGGCTGGCGGCGGCGGCGGCGGTCGTCGCGAACGGTATCCAAGCACAAGGCGAGCGCGGGGGTTTTGCGTTTGCAGCCCGCCACCGGACGCAGAACGCGTTCTGCGCTGGGCGAAACTCCTGGCGCGCGCCGTCGAGACAGGTCGCGAGGCGGCATGGAGCCTCGCGGGTAACGAGACGACGCGGGGCCCGTAGATGCTGCGAGGGGGCATCGTGCGGCGACGAGGCAATGGACACCAACATCCGAGCCAAGCAGGAGTCTCGTAGCACGGCGCGGTGAGCTTTGCTCGAGGCGCAGATGTGTGATTGATTCGAGCACCTTTCAGGGAATAGGATATCTGCAGGAACGGATGCACTGTTATGCATATCTCCGCGTGGCCGGCGTACGAGGACGCGAACAGAATCCGGGGGGACGCCCGTGAGGAGGATAAGTACTCGAAGGCGCGGCCGCGGCGTTACCTCCCGATGGCTTTCCCTCCCGCTCCCCTTCTTCTCGCGTCCCCCGCCGCATCCGTCGCGTCCCCAGCGCTCTCATACGCCGCACAACCTCGTCTCACCTGGAGGCTCGCCGTCTGTCGCAGGGCTCGCGGCCTATCTGCGCGGCCCATCGTCTCTGCCATGATCGACGCCCTCGGAGAGCGATGGGCGAACAACGATGGGTGGCGGCCCCTATTCGACAGAAGCAGGTACGTCTCCAGTCACCTCTCGCATGCTCATGTCTTCTACTGACCGAGATTGTGACAGGGCCGTGGCTGCGACGTGCGCGACCGATGGGGTGTGTGCGCACTTCCACTGCGTCGTCCCGGACGATTGTGCGCGCCGGGGCGATGTCGGCGGTGGCCATGCGTCGGACGGGGCGGTGAACGCAATGGCTTTGCTCGCACGGCCCTAGACAACACCCGACCGACCTCTCGCGGCTGTGGTGGCATGAACGAACGCGCTCCGAAGCACCATGGATGCGGCCCCGACGTGTCTTCGACATGGCCGTCTCGCGAGGCCCTACATACCCAGCCGCGCGAAGCCAACGGTACGATCTCACACGCGGCCGCCTCTCCACGGCGCATTCTCCCGCGCGCGGCGGCGTCCTCGCGTCGAACACGGCCTCGCCGACGACGACCCCCGATGGACCTCACGCGGCCGTTCCGGCATGGACGAACGGGGTCCCGAAGCACGATGGACGCGTCCCCGACACAGCGATCTCCCGAGCCCCATGAGGCCTCGGGCTCCATTCGCAACTACGCACGACACGGCCGCCTCCACACGACGCATTTCCCAGCTCTGCTGGCCTCCCGTCGTATGACTCCCGGCCTCGTCAAATCCTGTCGCAGGAGGTGCACGCGGAAGGCCCGGCAAGCGCACTGGGCGCGGTCCTCTCGCGGCCATTACGGTGCTCCGAATCCCCCTCGATGCGTCCCCGACGCAGCCGTCTCCCGAGCCCCATGACGCCTCTGGATCCATGCGCGGCCGGCGGGCGCAGCTCACCATACGACCTCGATACAGCCGTGTCCGCAAAGGGCATTGGCGTGCTCACCCGGCCTCCCGTCGGACGACTCGCGGCCGGGAAGGTTCCGAAACACTCGCGAGGCCATCGCGGGCGCGCGTAGAAGGTGTACGAAGTGGACGGGGTGGGCTAGCCAGTGCGTTTGAGGGTGCACTCGGCGAGGCGGCGGGGCAGGCGATGTGAGGGAGGTAATCTGTAGTACACTATGTATTTGTCGTGCGAGCATATATATTTCTTGTGTCGACGCTCATGTATCTGCCGGCCGCGTTCGAGACGGACGAACGCAAAGGGACGCAAGGCGTTGCGACGATGCCCGCCGTCAGACATGTCTTCCGTGAGAGGGACAGATATATTGTGTGTGCTACGGCGTAGAATACAACATGAGCGAGCTCTCCACTACCACCCTTTGTCTTCCTCCCTGTCCAGTACTACCTCCCACCCCCCTCGCCATGATCCCTTCCTGTCCTCCATGGCCATTACTCCCCCTCTCCGTGCTAACGACCCGTTTATTTCTCCACTCACGCCCCCGACCCTGCACCGCGCGGCCCCGAGCCGCCCCCGCCCGGCCGCCCGCCTCCCGGTCGCCCGCCAGCGTCGTCGGGCGCGTCCTAGCGGAGCACCGTCAGCCCCGCTCGGGTGCTACTCGCCCGCAGGACACGCACCTCATGCGCGGGGCGCGTCGCCGAGAAGATGTGCGCCGCCTGCAGCCGGCACCACGCGAGCCCGTCGCCGGCGGCCTGGCAGTTGCGGTGGCGCGCGCGCGACTGCAGGTCGAGCCTGCTCGTGCGCTCGCGGCAGAGCGTGCTCAGCTGCGGGAGCGCGTGCGTCGACACGAGCTTGATCGCGATCGGGGACCAGTCTGGTGGGGTGCGCGCGTGGGTGGTGGGTCAGCAGCGAGGCACGAGGCGCGTTCGGGGGAAAGAGAGTGTACTTGCCTGCGGCGAGGACGAGGTATTTGCCGGGGGCGACGATGGCGGACGTCGGGAGGTATTGCTCTGCGGTGGGGCGGTCGGTCCCGACGATGATGTAGCGTTCGGACGTGGCGAAGAGCAAGGAGAGCCAGTCGAAGAGCTTCTTCCAGGAAACAGTGCCGTACTGGTAGAACCCTGCAGTAGAGCGTGAGCGGGGGAAGAGGTGCGGTGGGAGTGAGGGACGAGCGTGCCTGCGAGGATATTTCCGTCCGTGTCCCCCAGGACCAGATTCCGTTGGAGGGGCGTCTGAGGAGGGGACATGGCGAGAGAGAGAGAGAGGAGGGAGGTGCCTACCATAAGGAACCGTGGAAGGACTTATATCGCAAGCAGACTAAGGTTCGCACCGCTTCGGGGAACCGAGGGAAAGGAAGGGGTCCAGGACCGAGGGTCCCCCCGCCCGCTTGGTGGCGGGGATCGTCATAGAGTGCTGCTGCCGGGACATGGTCGTCGATTGCAAGAGGCCGACCGCCCAGTAGCATGCGGCCCAGGGTCATCGGCTCTAGCGGGACTCAATGCGGACGAGTCGTAAATCCGTGCCTCTCGAGAGCGCAATAGCGGTGCACACGACGCACACGACGGTGCCCAAACCTCCGCCCCACAACTTTGCGGGCCTCTTCGGGCGATTGTGGGCCACCGCAGCGAGTGTCCGGCGGAGGGACGGATGCGGCGACGCGTCGTGTCCGAGGGGAAAGCCTCGCGCAATAGCGCACCACACCGCAATTGTCATGACAGCCGAGGCAAAAGAACCGCGCAGAATGAAGTTCGTTTGCAGCCGACCCGGCATGTGTCCGATTTCGCACCGTCAGTCCGGCGACTGGACTCGCCGTTCTCGAGATCTTGCCGCTGCGATGGGTCGTCATTATTCTGCCGACGTCTTCGCGAGCTGCATGGCATCGTAGAGACTTATGAGCTATTGTGAGATCTCCTGGTGCTCGAAAAAATGAGGAAAGCAGGTCTGACTAAAAAATATGAGGGGGGAAGGGCAGGAGAAACGCCGCCAGTGGGAGCTTGAATCCAAGCTGGACTATGACAGGACTAGGGGATGCTGTTGATGACGACAGTGATCGGATTAGAAAGACAAATCAAACACAGTCAATGACTGTTCAAAGTACGTACTACGCGCCTTGTTGTATGTTGAAGCTCCGATTAGTGGCGTTGTTATCGGCATTGCACAGCCTTTCTATCCCGTCTTTCGTCGTCATTCTAATCTTGTTCTAATCGCACGTCGTCATAGGCTTACCGCCACATCTAGAAAGAATGAAAGAATGCTTGAAGCTTCTGTGCAACAACAACGTTGCAGGGGTTAGTTTCAAACATCTGCATACCCCCCGTGATCTTCACAGTGGCTCCATGTAGACGCATACAATTACATCGATTGGTGCTTGTGTATGTACTGTGTTCGAAGTCGTCAACGTGCGCAGAACCACCGTGTATATAAAGTCCCGCCCAAGAAAATGCCACGAACGAACCAAGAAAAACCGGCAGTGCTCACTCGAATGGGGGTGAAACCGGACTGGCCTCAGGCTCATACTCGAACTCCGACTTGCGCCGAGAGCTCCCGCCAGACTCGCCAAGCCGGTTGCCCATCTCCAGCTCGAGCCGCACCTTCGCGTCGACGGTCCCCAATGTCTTCGAGTCCGACAGGTTCAGCGCGCCGATGCCGAAGTCCCAGTGGCGCTCGCCGACGCCTTTGACGTGCTTGAGCAGGCCCTGCGCGAAGTGGTCGCGCAGCAGCTGGTCGAACGGGCGCGTCCCTGGCTCCGCCATCGCGGCTATTTCGACGATTTGGCCCGCGATGGGGTCGTGGCCGGACACAAACGGGATGACACGATAGTTGTCCTTCTGTGCACATCGACAGATGAGCGCGTTCGGGCTTTGGGGAGCGCCGGTATCGGCCACTTACGTCTGGGGCGATACCGAATTCGTACTCTGCCCAGGCGTCATGGAGGTCTTCGCGCAAGAAGAGCGTGTTCCGGAGCGATGATGATTTCAACGACGGGCTACTTGTGAGGCGAGGGCTGAACTCGGTGGGGTTTGGGCTTTCGTTCTTACGTCGCTTCTGTCGTGGTAATGAGCAACAACGCATGTGATATAGCACAACACGCTGTGCGTCCGGTATAGCAAGCGAATTGCGTTCGGGGCGATAGGCGCTTCCAAAGCCGTACCAGGAGACTAAACGCGTGATGACTGAACGAAGGCGCGTTTACGATTGCGGACACGCCTTCATGAAACCGGGAGTGGGGAAGTATGCGGGATTCGGAGGCAAATGCGCGTCGAGACTGCGTACGCGCGAAATAACAAGATGCGATCCAAAAAAAGACTGTATGTGGGCACACTCACCGCTGCGGGACGCGAAGCGGAAAGCGTGTGCGCGGCTTGGAGCCGGCACCAGGACAGTTCACTCCCCGAAGACAGGCAGTCCTTGTGCCTGGAGAGCGCGTGCAGGTTGAGGTTGCTCGTCCGCTCCTGACACAGCGCGCTAAGCTGCGGGCGGGCGTGCGTAGCCACCAGGTCGATATGTATCGCAGACCGGTCTGAGCGCACGCGGCTTAGCATACAAGAAGCGAATTCATAGGGCGTCGGGAATGATACCTGCCTGGTGCCAACACCGTGTACCTCGCGGGCATGACGACATCGTCTGTGGGGAGGTATTCTGCGTCGTTTGGCGTGAGGCGGTCGTCCGCCACGATGATCCAGGGCGAGGTCACTTGGAAGAGGATCGCGAGCCATTCGAAAAGTGCCCTCCATGACACGACGCCGTACTGGTAGAATCCTTGGGTGAAGGACTCAGGGCTCGAACCGCGCTTCGAAGGGACAAGAGGCTTGCGTGCGAGGACTGTTCCGTCGTGCCCGCCCAGCACTACGTTGCGGTGGCTAGTGGTTGGTCGGGGGGACATGACGGGGGGAGATGGGGACTGCTCCCGCTAACGAAGGGGATATAAGGCGGGACTGCGCCGACCGCCGGGTGCCCTCTTCTTGTTGGCTCCAGCTATTCCAACGGTGGCCCAACCGGACGCAGGCGTGCTGGACTTGCCCTCGCCGTGGCTCGAACCGCGCGCCCCAGCGCTCGACTCGCGCTCTGCGCCCCGGGCGCGCCGGCCGCAGGCCGGCCTCCTCTCACCGGGGGCACCATGTCATAAAACCTCGTGTTAAACAGTGATCACACCCTGACCAATGTCCAAAATGCGTTTTCAGTGGCTCAGTGTGTGCCACTTTGACTACATCATTATCACCGAGGCATTCAAAGTATGATTAGTATGTTACACAATTTTCCTGTTTTTTTCAATGTTTTCAAGAAGACAGAGTCGTATAAAGGCGTGCTTTATATGGTAAAGGATACCATATAATCATCATATAACGAGGTGTAACACAGCCCCCGGTGTCTGACGTCCTTGCGCTCTCTCTCCACTCTGCGTGCTCGCAGCGGCTGCTCGCTGCTGCTTGGTCCTGCGCTCACGCCTGCTTGCCTGCCGCCTGCCACTCACGGGCTCTCCTCGCGACTCGCCGCTCGCCCGTCCCACGAGCGTCTCTCCCGCGCCGCCTACAGGCGACCTCGCTGCGTTGCTGCATACAGCGTGCCCTCATCTAGTGGAATGTCATCGTTTGTCGTACATAGCTGTACAGTATCAGCGAGCCGCGCCGCCAAATGTGACGCGCACGACTAGCACACAATGTAAGTACTACTTTGCATCCAGACTCGCTGAGCGTGCATCGCCGCGCAGCTTGTCGCTGCTGTTCGTTTGCCACCCTGCCTACGCTGCGCGTGCCTCCTCTTCTGGTGCCGTGTAGTTTGTACGCGGAACACGCGAGGAGCGCGGCCTACTACTAGCCTCTCCCCGACTCGATGCCCATCTCGCCCGCTAGCTAGAACGTTGTGCTAACGCGTTCTTTGGCAGCCCGCTTTCTCCTCGGGTCTACGCGCCTGACGCCGCGGCGTCCACGATCGCGACACGCACTCTCACGCAGGGCCGCGCTAGGGACATCCCCTCAAGCCTCTGCGGTGCTTCCCTCGGCGCGTTTGCAGGCGTCCCACATCGTCCCTTGCCGCGCAATCTATGCGGCCCCCGCTGCTCTCGACGTCGCCCATACTCCCCTACACGTCCCCGACGTCCCCCTGCGCGTACCCACGGCTCCCTTCGGTGCCCCCGCCGCCCCGCAGCATCCCCGCGCCGCCGTGCTCTCGTCTCGGGAGATAGAAGGCAGGTAAGTACGAGTAGTCGATACATGACTGCCTGTTGCTGATACAGCCTCAGTCTTCCCGCGGCCCGTCCCCGCTGTTGCAGCCCTGTTCGCATGCCCAAGGGCCATGCGCCGCCTTCCGCCCACAGGGTGCGCGCGATCTGCAGCATGTAGAACGGTCAGCAAAGCTCGTTCTCGAAGCTCGAAACGACCTGCCAGCCTGCGCGAGCAACGGAGGAGTGCCGGATGGCGCGGCTGTTCGCGCAGCCCATGGCTCGAAACAAAAGGTGCGTTTCGGCTCTACGCGTCCGCGCGCGCAGCGCGCACACTCGGGCCGTGGAACGCAGAGGTAAGTGGACGCCTGAAGAGACGTACCGCGGCGCATGGCGTGCTCACTCGACGTCGCGCGCAGCTGCACGCCGTGCTCGATGCGACAAGCTCGAACGGCGCGCACGGCAAGTACGGTGCGTCGTGCTGTCGCACGCGAGGGGCACGAGGGGCGCTAACGACGTCGCGGGGACGCGAGGCGATGAGGGAGGAGGGGAGGGAGAAAGAGGCGGAGGGGGGTGAGCATGAACGACGCGTCGCGGGGATGCACTAGTATCGTATCCCCGTGCCTACTCGGACGTGCTCGGCTCGCCGTCCTCCGCCGAGCAGCATGCCGTCGCACGAGCATGCACCGGGAAGCGATCCGCCGCCGCCCTCCGTGTGCCTCGCGCACATACGCACTCGCCGGGCACACGGGCGACGCGGCGCGGCCCTGCGCGGGCACGAAAGGTGCGTGCGTTTCCCAACGCGACGATGAAGTTTTTCCCCGTCACTTAGCGCAGTGGATTCCGAGCTCGAAACCGAAGAGGCGCGCCTGCACACACGCGTCGTATCGCACACACAGTGCACTGCAAGCCTGCGTCCGTCGATTCGTCCATGCTCGTACGGCCGCTGCCACTGACGGCTTGCACGACGACCACGACGGCGGCGAAGCACCGACAGGACCCACCAGGAGTGAGAACACGGCTGGGGATGGCCCGCTCGCCGCCATACCGCCGCCCGGCGTGCTCGCGATCCACAGCCTAGCGACGTCAAGGCGCGCCCGCCGACCGGGCCTCGTGCACGCCCATGAGAACCGACGAGCGAACATCAGGGCCACGGCGGGCAGCTGAAGACGGAGCGCGCGGACGCGGCCCAACTTCCACGGCCTGCATCACGGTCGGCTCCCGACGCCCACGCTCTGCGGCGGACGTCGGCGAATGGCGTGCACCTAGGATCCCGTGCGGGAGGGGTGCTCGGCGGCGCACAGCGCACGCCGGCAACGGGCCCGTCGTCCGCGCTCGAGGGGAACGCACCTGGCATCCGCCCCGGGCGCGGACGAGGAGCCCGCTTGCGTAGCAGGCCCACCGCGCGCGACGAACGACGAACAGCGTCGGCCGCCCCGCGCTCCCGTTTACACGCTCGGAACACGCACGCAGACGGGCCGCCGCGCGTCTGCCCCGCGCGAACAGCAGCCCCGCGCACGATGCCGGAAAGGCAATGGCACGTCGCGCCCACTGGCAGGGATCTGCACCGACCCCCTGGAGCGCGCAGACGGAGCGCGCGCACACCCTGGGGAGGCGGGCCACACGGCACGGCCGTCGACGGCGTCGAGATCGTGCCCGGGGACCGACGGGGCGGGTCGCGGCGCAGGCACTCACGCTCCCGCAGGCGCGCGCGCGACCCCGACGTCAGCGGGCCACGCGGCGGGCGGCGGCCCAAGATCCATCTCCCGAGCTCACGGCCGGGGACGGCACGCGGCGGGAGGCTCGCGCGGGGCGCGCGGGGTGCGCGGGGCGCTCGGGAGCGTCCGAGTCGTTCGGGTCCTGGATTGACTCCTGCTTCGTAAGTTTGTCCATCTCCGCGTACAGCCGCTCTTGGGCGCGCTCGCTGATGCGACTTCGTAGTGTCCGCGCCTCGTATTCCGCGCACAACACTGGCGGCCTGTAGGAACTGCATCGCGACGGCGCGCGGGACACGATGCGCGATGGGTGAGTTTGAGTATGCTTGTTTCCAAAGCTGAGAAGTTCGCACCGTAATGACATCGCTTACCAGTGTTCGCGCGATGATGCGAGGAGGGCCCGGAGCCTGAAGGCGACGACGTACGAGGCGTTCGTCGCCGTTCCAAACACGGCAATATCAGGCAATATCCCTCTTCACGCCATGAATGGACGCCGGGACGCAGGACGTGACCACCCAAAGGCACTCTGTCTCCCGGAAAGGTAAGCCCGTATCTCACCAGTGCGCTAGCGTATCGCACGCTCAGCGCCCTTCGTTTCGCATTCCAGACAACGAAGCTCGCGTCGCGCAGGCCGAACGTGTGTTTGAATCATCGCGCCCGACACGTTCGTGGGCGTGCCAGTCTGCTTGTGCCTGCATCCTCACGGCGCAACGGGACATAGCGGCGTACATGAAGCGGCGGCGAGGATGGGGGAAACGGTGCAACATGCATCAGGACTGGCGGCCGAAAACAAGACGGACTCGCAAGGTACGATTCGTTTGCGTCGTGAGGAAGCTGCCGAAACTGACGCTTGCACTCTACTGCAGGTGCGACGAGCGCGCGGGGCTCGACACGGCATGAGCCGTCTACCCTACCGATCGCAGGTCGGCGCCCTTCAAGTTCGTGTCTAGCATGATGGGAAAGCGACGAGTGGCGGACGGCATGGGAAAAGCGGCAATATCCGCGAAACGGCCCTGCTGGGAACTGCACACACGCATTTCCTCGACGTGCGGCACACATTCCCATTGTGCTCGGCTCCCCAGCGAGCTCATCGCTGCGCGTACGTGGCACTAACCTGTATTTGCAGGCATCGTTCCTTTCTCGATTTGGTGTTACTCGCAAGCGGCTGGCGGCGGCGGCGGCGGTCGTCGCGAACGGTATCCAAGCACAAGGCGAGCGCGGGGGTTTTGCGTTTGCAGCCCGCCACCGGACGCAGAACGCGTTGCGCTGGGCGAAACTCCTGGCGCGCGCCGTCGAGACAGGTCGCGAGGCGGCATGGAGCCTCGCGGGTAACGAGACGACGCGGGGCCCGTAGATGCTGCGAGGGGGCATCGTGCGGCGACGAGGGCAATGGACACCAACATCCGAGCCAAGCAGGAGTCTCGTAGCACGGCGCGGTGAGCTTTGCTCGAGGCGCAGATGTGTGATTGATTCGAGCACCTTTCAGGGAATAGGATATCTGCAGGAACGGATGCACTGTTATGCATATCTCCGCGTGGCCGGCGTACGAGGACGCGAACAGAATCCGGGGGGACGCCCGTGAGGAGGATAAGTACTCGAAGGCGCGGCCGCGGCGTTACCTCCCGATGGCTTTCCCTCCCGCTCCCCTTCTTCTCGCGTCCCCCGCCGCATCCGTCGCGTCCCCAGCGCTCTCATACGCCGCACAACCTCGTCTCACCTGGAGGCTCGCCGTCTGTCGCAGGGCTCGCGGCCTATCTGCGCGGCCCATCGTCTCTGCCATGATCGACGCCCTCGGAGAGCGATGGGCGAACAACGATGGGTGGCGGCCCCTATTCGACAGAAGCAGGTACGTCTCCAGTCACCTCTCGCATGCTCATGTCTTCTACTGACCGAGATTGTGACAGGGCCGTGGCTGCGACGTGCGCGACCGATGGGGTGTGTGCGCACTTCCACTGCGTCGTCCCGGACGATTGTGCGCGCCGGGGCGATGTCGGCGGTGGCCATGCGTCGGACGGGGCGGTGAACGCAATGGCTTTGCTCGCACGGCCCTAGACAACACCCGACCGACCTCTCGCGGTGTGGTGGCATGAACGAACGCGCTCCGAAGCACCATGGATGCGGCCCCGACGTGTCTTCGACATGGCCGTCTCGCGAGGCCCTACATACCCAGCCGCGCGAAGCCAACGGTACGATCTCACACGCGGCCGCCTCTCCACGGCGCATTCTCCCGCGCGCGGCGGCGTCCTCGCGTCGAACACGGCCTCGCCGACGACGACCCCCGATGGACCTCACGCGGCCGTTCCGGCATGGACGAACGGGGTCCCGAAGCACGATGGACGCGTCCCCGACACAGCGATCTCCCGAGCCCCATGAGGCCTCGGGCTCCATTCGCACTACGCACGACACGGCCGCCTCCACACGACGCATTTCCCAGCTCTGCTGGCCTCCCGTCGTATGACTCCCGGCTCGTCAAATCCTGTCGCAGGAGGTGCACGCGGAAGGCCCGGCAAGCGCACTGGGCGCGGTCCTCTCGCGGCCATTACGGTGCTCCGAATCCCCTCGATGCGTCCCCGACGCAGCCGTCTCCCGAGCCCCATGACGCCTCTGGATCCATGCGCGGCCGGCGGGCGCAGCTCACCATACGACTCGATACAGCCGTGTCCGCAAAGGGCATTGGCGTGCTCACCCGGCCTCCCGTCGGACGACTCGCGGCCGGGAAGGTTCCGAAACACTCGCGAGGCCATCGCGGGCGCGCGTAGAAGGTGTACGAAGTGGACGGGGTGGGCTAGCCAGTGCGTTTGAGGGTGCACTCGGCGAGGCGGCGGGGCAGGCGATGTGAGGGAGGTAATCTGTAGTACACTATGTATTTGTCGTGCGAGCATATATATTCTTGTGTCGACGCTCATGTATCTGCCGGCCGCGTTCGAGACGGACGAACGCAAAGGGACGCAAGGCGTTGCGACGATGCCCGCCGTCAGACATGTCTTCCGTGAGAGGGACAGATATATTGTGTGTGCTACGGCGTAGAATACAACATGAGCGAGCTCTCCACTACCACCCTTTGTCTTCCTCCCTGTCCAGTACTACCTCCCACCCCCTCGCCATGATCCCTTCCTGTCCTCCATGGCCATTACTCCCCCCTCTCCGTGCTAACGACCCGTTTATTTCTCCACTCACGCCCCCGACCCTGCACCGCGCGGCCCCGAGCCGCCCCCGCCCGGCCGCCCGCCTCCCGGTCGCCCGCCAGCGTCGTCGGGCGCGTCCTAGCGGAGCACCGTCAGCCCCGCTCGGGTGCTACTCGCCCGCAGGACACGCACCTCATGCGCGGGGCGCGTCGCCGAGAAGATGTGCGCCGCCTGCAGCCGGCACCACGCGAGCCCGTCGCCGGCGGCCTGGCAGTTGCGGTGGCGCGCGCGCGACTGCAGGTCGAGCCTGCTCGTGCGCTCGCGGCAGAGCGTGCTCAGCTGCGGGAGCGCGTGCGTCGACACGAGCTTGATCGCGATCGGGGACCAGTCTGGCGGGGTGCGCGCGTGGGTGGTGGGTCAGCAGCGAGGCACGAGGCGCGTTCGGGGGAAAGTGTGTGTACTTGCCTGCGGCGAGGACGAGGTATTTGCCGGGGGCGACGATGGCGGACGTCGGGAGGTATTGCTCTGCGGTGGGGCGGTCGGTCCCGACGATGATGTAGCGTTCGGACGTGGCGAAGAGCAAGGAGAGCCAGTCGAAGAGCTTCTTCCAGGAAACAGTGCCGTACTGGTAGAACCCTGCAGTAGAGCGTGAGCGGGGGAAGAGGTGCGGTGGGAGTGAGGGACAAGCGTGCCTGCGAGGATATTTCCGTCCGTGTCCCCAGAACCACATTCCGTTGGAGGGGCATCTGAGGAGGGGACATGGCGAGAGAGAGAGAGAGGAGGGAGGTGCCTACCATAAGGAACCGTGGAAGGACTTATATCGCAAGCAGACTAAGGTTCGCACCGCTTCGGGGAACTGAGGGAAAGGAAGGGGTCCAGGACCGAGGGTCCCCCCGCCCGCTTGGTGGCGGGGATCGTCATAGAGTGCTGCTGCCGGGACATGGTCGTCGATTGCAAGAGGCCGACCGCCCAGTAGCATGCGGCCCAGGGTCATCGGCTCTAGCGGGACTCAATGCGGACGAGTCGTAAATCCGTGCCTCTCGAGAGCGCAATAGCGGTGCACACGACGCACACGACGGTGCCCAAACCTCCGTCCCACAACTTTGCGGGCCTCTTCGGGCAATTGTGGGCCACCGCAGCGAGTGTCCGACGGAGGGACGGATGCGGCGACGCGTCATGTCCGAGGGGAAAGCCTCGCGCAATAGCGCACCACACCGCAATTGTCATGACAGCCGAGGCAAAAGAACCGCGCAGAATGAAGTTCGTTTGCAGCCGACCCGGCATGTGTCCGATTTCGCACCGTCAGTCCGGCGACTGGACTCGCCGTTCTCGAGATCTTGCCGCTGCGTGGGTCGTCATTATTCTGCCGACGTCTTCGCGAGCTGCATGGCATCGTAGAGACTTATGAGCTATTGTGAGATCTCCTGGTGCTCGAAAAAATGAGGAAAGCAGGTCTGACTAAAAAATATGAGGGGGAAGGGCAGGAGAAACGCCGCCAGTGGGAGCTTGAATCCAAGCTGGACTATGACAGGACTAGGGGATGCTGTTGATGACGACAGTGATCGGATTAGAAAGACAAATCAAACACAGTCAATGACTGTTCAAAGTACGTACTACGCGCCTTGTTGTATGTTGAAGCTCCGATTAGTGGCGTTGTTATCGGCATTGCACAGCCTTTCTATCCCGTCTTTCGTCGTCATTCTAATCTTGTTCTAATCGCACGTCGTCATAGGCTTACCGCCACATCTAGAAAGAATGAAAGAATGCTTGAAGCTTCTGTGCAACAACAACGTTGCAGGGGTTAGTTTCAAACATCTGCATACCCCCCGTGATCTTCACAGTGGCTCCATGTAGACGCATACAATTACATCGATTGGTGCTTGTGTATGTACTGTGTTCGAAGTCGTCAACGTGCGCAGAACCACCGTGTATATAAAGTCCCGCCCAAGAAAATGCCACGAACGAACCAAGAAAAACCGGCAGTGCTCACTCGAATGGGGGTGAAACCGGACTGGCCTCAGGCTCATACTCGAACTCCGACTTGCGCCGAGAGCTCCCGCCAGACTCGCCAAGCCGGTTGCCCATCTCCAGCTCGAGCCGCACCTTCGCGTCGACGGTCCCCAATGTCTTCGAGTCCGACAGGTTCAGCGCGCCGATGCCGAAGTCCCAGTGGCGCTCGCCGACGCCTTTGACGTGCTTGAGCAGGCCCTGCGCGAAGTGGTCGCGCAGCAGCTGGTCGAACGGGCGCGTCCCTGGCTCCGCCATCGCGGCTATTTCGACGATTTGACCCGCGATGGGGTCGTGGCCGGACACAAACGGGATGACACGATAGTTGTCCTTCTGTGCACATCGACAGATGAGCGCGTTCGGGCTTTGGCGGGCTCTGGTACCGGCCACTTACGTCTGGGGCGATACCGAATTCGTACTCTGCCCACGCGTCGTGCAGGTCCTCGCGCAAGAAGAGCATATTCCGCAGCGAGGATGACTTTAACGACGGGCTGCTTGTGAGGCGTGGGCTGAACTCAGTGGGGTTTGGACTTTCGTTTTTGCGTCTCTTCTGTCGTATTAATGAGCAACAACAAATGTGATATAGCAAAACACGCTGCGCGTCCGGTATAGCAAGCGAATTGCGTTCGGGGCGATAGGCGCTTCCAAAGCCGTACCAGGAGAGACTAAACGCGTGATGACTGAACGATGGCGCGTTTACGTTTGCGGACACGCCTTCATGAACACGTAGTGAGGAAGGATGCGGGATTCGGAGGCAAATGCGCGTCGTGACTGCGTACGCGCGGAATAACAAGATTCGATCCAAAAAAGACTGCAGACTGCATGTGGGCACACTCACCGCTGCGGGACGCGAGGCGGAGAGCGTGTGCGCGGCTTGGAGCCGGCACCAGGACAGTTCACTCCCCGAAGACAGGCAATTCTTGTGCCTGGAGAGCGCGTGCAGGTTGAGGTTGCTCGTCCGCTCTTGACACAGCGCGCTAAGCTGAGGGCGTGCGTGGGTGGCCACGAGGTCGATATGTATCGCAGACCGGTCTGCACGCGTGCGGCTTAGCATACAAGAAGCGAATTCAGAGGGCGCCGCGAATGATACCTGCCTGGTGCCAACACCGTGTACCTCCCGGGCATGACGACATCGTCTGTGGGGAGGTATTCCGCGTCGTTTGGCGTGAGGCGGTCGTCGGCCACGATGATCCAGGGCGAGGTCACTTGGAAGAGGATGGCGAGCCATTCGAAGAGTTCCCTCCATGACACGACGCCGTACTGGTAGAACCCTTGGGTGAAGTGGACTCAGGGCTCGAACCGCGCTTCGAAGGGACAAGAGGCTTGCGTGCGAGGACTGTTCCGTCGTGCCCGCCCAGCACTACGTTCCGGTGGCTAGTGGTTGGTCGGGGGGACATGACGGGGGGAGCTGGGGACTGCTCCCGCTAACGAAGGGATATAAGGCGGGACTGCGCCGACCGCCGGGTGCCCTCTTCTTGTTGGCTCCAGCTATTCCAACGGTGGCCCAACGCGGACGCAGGCGTGCTGGACTTGCCCTCGCCGTGGCTCGAACCGCGCGCGCCCAGCGCTCGACTCGCGCTCTGCGCCCCCGGGCGCGCCGGCCGCAGGCCGGCCTCCTCTGACGTCCTTGCGCTCTCTCCCACTCTGCGTGCTCGCAGCGGCTGCTCGCTGCTGCTTGGTCCCTGCGCTCACGCCTGCTTGCCTGCCGCCTGCCCACTCACGCGTACGGGCCTCCTCGCGACTCGCCGCCCCCGCCCGTCCCGCGAGCGTCTCTCCCCGCGCCGCCTACAGGCGACCTCGCTGCGTTGCTGCATACAGCGTGCCCTCGTCTAGTGGAATGCCATTGCTTTGTCGTACATAGCTGTACAGTATTGGGACTCGCACCCGCGCAGCGCTGCCAAATGCGACGCGCACGACTAGTACATATGGTAAGTACTTTGCATCCAGACTCGCTGAGCGTGCATCGCCGCGCAGCTTGTCGCCGCTATTCGTTTGCCACTCTGTCTACGCTACGCGCTGTGCCTCCTCTTCTGGTGCCGTGTAGTTTGTATACCGAACACGCGAGGAGCGCGGCCTACTCCCCGACTCGATGCGCATCTCGCCCGCTAGCTAGGACGTGTGCTAACGCGTTATTTGGCAGCCCGCTTTCTCCCTCGGATCTACGCCTGACGCCGCGGACGCGTCCACGATCGCGACCGCACACTACTCACGCAGGGCCGCGCTAGGACGTCCCCTTCAAGCCTCAGTGCTTCCCTCGGTGGGCGTTTGTAGGCGTCCCACATCGTCCTTGCCGCGCAATCTATGCGGCCTCCCGCTGCTCTCGACGTCGCCCATACTCCCCTACACGTCCCCGACGTCCCCCTGCGCGTACCCACGGCTCCCTTCGGTGCCCCCAGCCGCCCCGCAGCATCCCCGCGCCGCCGTGCTCTCGTCTCGGGAGATAGAAGGCAGGTAAGTACGAGTAGTCGATACATGACTGCCTGTTGCTGATACAGCCTCAGTCTTCCCGCGGCCCGCCGTCCCCGCTGTTGCAGCCCTGTTCGCATGCCCAAGGGCCATGCGCCGCCTTCCGCCCACAGGGTGCGCGCGATCTGCAGCATGTAGAACGGTCAGCAAAGCTCGTTCTCGAAGCTCGAAACGACCTGCCAGCCTGCGCGAGCAACGGAGGAGTGCCGGATGGCGCGGCTGTTCGCGCAGCCCATGGCTCGAAACAAAAGGTGCGTTTCGGCTCTACGCGTCCGCGCGCGCAGCGCGCACACTCGGGCCGTGGAACGCAGAGGTAAGTGGACGCCTGAAGAGACGTACCGCGGCGCATGGCGTGCTCACTCGACGTCGCGCGCAGCTGCACGCCGTGCTCGATGCGACAAGCTCGAACGGCGCGCACGGCAAGTACGGTGCGTCGTGCTGTCGCACGCGAGGGGCACGAGGGGCGCTAACGACGTCGCGGGGACGCGAGGCGATGAGGGAGGAGGGGAGGGAGAAAGAGGCGGAGGGGGTGAGCATGAACGACGCGTCGCGGGGATGCACTAGTATCGTATCCCCGTGCCTACTCGGACGTGCTCGGCTCGCCGTCCTCCGCCGAGCAGCATGCCGTCGCACGAGCATGCACCGGGAAGCGATCCGCCGCCGCCCTCCGTGTGCCTCGCGCACATACGCACTCGCCGGGCACACGGGCGACGCGGCGCGGCCCTGCGCGGGCACGAAAGGTGCGTGCGTTTCCCAACGCGACGATGAAGTTTTTCCCCGTCACTTAGCGCAGTGGATTCCGAGCTCGAAACCGAAGAGGCGCGCCTGCACACACGCGTCGTATCGCACACACAGTGCACTGCAAGCTGCGTCCGTCGATTCGTCCATGCTCGTACGGCCGCTGCCACTGACGGCTTGCACGACGACCACGACGGCGGCGAAGCACCGACAGGACCCACCAGGAGTGAGAACACGGCTGGGGATGGCCCGCTCGCCGCCATACCGCCGCCCGGCGTGCTCGCGATCCACAGCCTAGCGACGTCAAGGCGCGCCCGCCGACCGGGCCTCGTGCACGCCCATGAGAACCGACGAGCGAACATCAGGGCCACGGCGGGCAGCTGAAGACGGAGCGCGCGGACGCGGCCCAACTTCCACGGCCTGCATCACGGTCGGCTCCCGACGCCCACGCTCTGCGGCGGACGTCGGCGAATGGCGTGCACCTAGGATCCCGTGCGGGAGGGGTGCTCGGCGGCGCACAGCGCACGCCGGCAACGGGCCCGTCGTCCGCGCTCGAGGGGAACGCACCTGGCATCCGCCCCGGGCGCGGACGAGGAGCCCGCTTGCGTACGCAGGCCACCGCGCGCGACGAACGACGAACAGCGTCGGCCGCCCCGCGCTCCCGTTTACACGCTCGGAACACGCACGCAGACGGGCCGCCGCGCGTCTGCCCCGCGCGAACAGCAGCCCCGCGCACGATGCCGGAAAGGCAATGGCACGTCGCGCCCACTGGCAGGGATCTGCACCGACCCCCTGGAGCGCGCAGACGGAGCGCGCGCACACCCTGGGGAGGCGGGCCACACGGCACGGCCGTCGACGGCGTCGAGATCGTGCCCGGGGACCGACGGGCGGGTCGCGGCGCAGGCACTCACGCTCCCGCAGGCGCGCGCGCGACCCCGACGTCAGCGGGCCACGCGGCGGCGGCGGCCCAAGATCCATCTCCCCGAGCTCACGGCCGGGACGGCACGCGGCGGGAGGCTCGCGCGGGGCGCGCGGGGTGCGCGGGGCGCTCGGGAGCGTCCGAGTCGTTCGGGTCCTGGATTGACTCCTGCTTCGTAAGTTTGTCCATCTCCGCGTACAGCCGCTCTTGGGCGCGCTCGCTGATGCGACTTCGTAGTGTCCGCGCCTCGTATTCCGCGCACAAACACTGGCGGCCTGTAGGAACTGCATCGCGACGGCGCGCGGGACACGATGCGCGATGGGTGAGTTGAGTATGCTTGTTTCCAAAGCTGAGAAGTTCGCAGCGTACTGACATCGCTTACCAGTGTCGCGCGATGATGCGAGGAGGGCCCGGGAGCCTGAAGGCGACGACGTACGAGGCGTTCGTCGCTGTTCCAAACACGGCAATATCAGGCAATATCCCTCTTCACGCCATGAATGGACGCCGGGACGCAGGACGCTGACCACCCAAAGGCACTCTGTCTCCCGGAAAGGTAAGCCCGTATCTCACCAGTGCGCTAGCGTATCGCACGCTCAGCGCCCTTCGTTTCGCATTCCAGACAACGAAGCTCGCGTCGCGCAGGCCGAACGTGTGTTGAATCATCGCGCCCGACACGTTCGTGGGCGTGCCAGTCTGCTTGTGCCTGCATCCTCACGGGCGCAACGAGACATAGCCGGCGTACATGAAGCGGCGGCGGCGAGGATGGGGGAAACGGTGCAACATGCATCAGGACGGCGGCCGAACACGAGACGGACTCGCAAGGTACGATTCGTTTGCGTCGTGAGGAAGCTGCCGAAACTGACGCTGCACTCTACTGCAGGTGCGACGAGCGCGCGGGGCTCGACACGGCATGAGCCGTCTACCCTACCGATCGCAGGTCGCGCCCTTCAAGTTCGTGTCTAGCATGATGGGAAAGCGACGAGTGCGCGGACGGCATGGGAAAAGCGGCAATATCCGCGAAACGGCGCTGCTGGGAACTGCACACGCATTTCCTCGACGTGCGGCACGCATTCCCATTGTGCTCGGCTCCCAGCGAGCTCATCGCTGCGCGTACGTGGCACTAACCTGTATTTGCAGGCATCGTTCCTTTCTCGATTTGGTGTTACTCGCAAGCGGCTGGCGGCGGCGGCGGCGGTCGTCGCGAACGGTATCCAAGCACAAGGCGAGCGCGGGGGTTTTGCGTTTGCAGCCCGCCACCGGACGCAGAACGCGTTCTGCGCTGGGCGAAACTCCTGGCGCGCGCCGTCGAGACAGGTCGCGAGGCGGCATGGAGCCTCGCGGGTAACGAGACGACGCGGGGCCCGTAGATGCTGCGAGGGGGCATCGTGCGGCGACGAGGGCAATGGACACCAACATCCGAGCCAAGCAGGAGTCTCGTAGCACGGCGCGGTGAGCTTTGCTCGAGGCGCAGATGTGTGATTGATTCGAGCACCTTTCAGGGAATAGGATATCTGCAGGAACGGATGCACTGTTATGCATATCTCCGCGTGGCCGGCGTACGAGGACGCGAACAGAATCCGGGGGGACGCCCGTGAGGAGGATAAGTACTCGAAGGCGCGGCCGCGGCGTTACCTCCCGATGGCTTTCCCTCCCGCTCCCCTTCTTCTCGCGTCCCCCGCCGCATCCGTCGCGTCCCCAGCGCTCTCATACGCCGCACAACCTCGTCTCACCTGGAGGCTCGCCGTCTGTCGCAGGGCTCGCGGCCTATCTGCGCGGCCCATCGTCTCTGCCATGATCGACGCCCTCGGAGAGCGATGGGCGAACAACGATGGGTGGCGGCCCCTATTCGACAGAAGCAGGTACGTCTCCAGTCACCTCTCGCATGCTCATGTCTTCTACTGACCGAGATTGTGACAGGGCCGTGGCTGCGACGTGCGCGACCGATGGGGTGTGTGCGCACTTCCACTGCGTCGTCCCGGACGATTGTGCGCGCCGGGGCGATGTCGGCGGTGGCCATGCGTCGGACGGGGCGGTGAACGCAATGGCTTTGCTCGCACGGCCCTAGACAACACCCGACCGACCTCTCGCGGCTGTGGTGGCATGAACGAACGCGCTCCGAAGCACCATGGATGCGGCCCCGACGTGTCTTCGACATGGCCGTCTCGCGAGGCCCTACATACCCAGCCGCGCGAAGCCAACGGTACGATCTCACACGCGGCCGCCTCTCCACGGCGCATTCTCCCGCGCGCGGCGGCGTCCTCGCGTCGAACACGGCCTCGCCGACGACGACCCCCGATGGACCTCACGCGGCCGTTCCGGCATGGACGAACGGGGTCCCGAAGCACGATGGACGCGTCCCCGACACAGCGATCTCCCGAGCCCCATGAGGCCCGGGCTCCATTCGCAACTACGCACGACACGGCCGCCTCCACACGACGCATTTCCCAGCTCTGCTGGCCTCCCGTCGTATGACTCCCGGCCTCGTCAAATCCTGTCGCAGGAGGTGCACGCGGAAGGCCCGGCAAGCGCACTGGGCGCGGTCCTCTCGCGGCCATTACGGTGCTCCGAATCCCCCTCGATGCGTCCCCGACGCAGCCGTCTCCCGAGCCCCATGACGCCTCTGGATCCATGCGCGGCCGGCGGGGCGCAGCTCACCATACGACCTCGATACAGCCCGTGTCCGCAAAGGGCATTGGCGTGCTCACCCGGCCTCCCGTCGGACGACTCGCGGCCGGGAAGGTTCCGAAACACTCGCGAGGCCATCGCGGGCGCGCGTAGAAGGTGTACGAAGTGGACGGGGTGGGCTAGCCAGTGCGTTTGAGGGTGCACTCGGCGAGGCGGCGGGGCAGGCGATGTGAGGGAGGTAATCTGTAGTACACTATGTATTTGTCGTGCGAGCATATATATTTCTTGTGTCGACGCTCATGTATCTGCCGGCCGCGTTCGAGACGGACGAACGCAAAGGGACGCAAGGCGTTGCGACGATGCCCGCCGTCAGACATGTCTTCCGTGAGAGGGACAGATATATTGTGTGTGCTACGGCGTAGATACAACATGAGCGAGCTCCCACTACCACCCTTTGTCTTCCTCCCTGTCCAGTACTACCTCCCACCCCCCTCGCCATGATCCCTTCCTGTCCTCCATGGCCATTACTCCCCCCTCTCCGTGCTAACGACCCGTTTATTTCTCCACTCACGCCCCCCGACCCTGCACCGCGCGGCCCCGAGCCGCCCCCGCCCGGCCGCCCGCCTCCCGGTCGCCCGCCAGCGTCGTCGGGCGCGTCCTAGCGGAGCACCGTCAGCCCCGCTCGGGTGCTACTCGCCCGCAGGACACGCACCTCATGCGCGGGGCGCGTCGCCGAGAAGATGTGCGCCGCCTGCAGCCGGCACCACGCGAGCCCGTCGCCGGCGGCCTGGCAGTTGCGGTGGCGCGCGCGCGACTGCAGGTCGAGCCTGCTCGTGCGCTCGCGGCAGAGCGTGCTCAGCTGCGGGAGCGCGTGCGTCGACACGAGCTTGATCGCGATCGGGGACCAGTCTGGTGGGGTGCGCGCGTGGGTGGTGGGTCAGCAGCGAGGGCACGAGGCGCGTTCGGGGGAAAGAGAGTGTACTTGCCTGCGGCGAGGACGAGGTATTTGCCGGGGGCGACGATGGCGGACGTCGGGAGGTATTGCTCTGCGGTGGGGCGGTCGGTCCCGACGATGATGTAGCGTTCGGACGTGGCGAAGAGCAAGGAGAGCCAGTCGAAGAGCTTCTTCCAGGAAACAGTGCCGTACTGGTAGAACCCTGCAGTAGAGCGTGAGCGGGGGAAGAGGTGCGGTGGGAGTGAGGGACGAGCGTGCCTGCGAGGATATTTCCGTCCGTGTCCCCCAGGACCAGATTCCGTTGGAGGGGCGTCTGAGGAGGGGACATGGCGAGAGAGAGAGAGAGGAGGGAGGTGCCACCATAAGGAACCGTGGAAGGACTTATATCGCAAGCAGACTAAGGTTCGCACCGCTTCGGGGAACCGAGGAAAGGAAGGGGTCCAGGACCGAGGGTCCCCCCGCCCGCTTGGTGGCGGGGATCGTCATAGAGTGCTGCTGCCGGGAACATGGTCGTCGATTGCCAAGAGGCCGACCGCCCAGTAGCATGCGGCCCAGGGTCATCGGCTCTAGCGGGGACTCAATGCGGGACGAGTCGTAAATCCGTGCCTCTCGAGAGCGGCAATAGCGGTGCACACGACGCACACGACGGTGCCCAAACCTCCGCCCCACAACTTTGCGGGCCTCTTCGGGCGATTGTGGGCCACCGCAGCGAGTGTCCGGCGGAGGGACGGATGCGGCGACGCGTCGTGTCCGAGGGAAAGCCTCGCGCAATAGCGCACCACACCGCAATTGTCATGACAGCCGAGGCAAAAGAACCGCGCAGAATGAAGTTCGTTTGCAGCCGACCCGGCATGTGTCCGATTTCGCACCGTCAGTCCGGCGACTGGACTCGCCGTTCTCGAGATCTTGCCGCTGCGATGGGTCGTCATTATTCTGCCGACGTCTTCGCGAGCTGCATGGCATCGTAGAGACTTATGAGCTATTGTGAGATCTCCTGGTGCTCGAAAAAATGAGGAAAGCAGGTCTGACTAAAAAATATGAGGGGGGAAGGGCAGGAGAAACGCCGCCAGTGGGAGCTTGAATCCAAGCTGGACTATGACAGGACTAGGGGATGCTGTTGATGACGACAGTGATCGGATTAGAAAGACAAATCAAACACAGTCAATGACTGTTCAAAGTACGTACTACGCGCCTTGTTGTATGTTGAAGCTCCGATTAGTGGCGTTGTTATCGGCATTGCACAGCCTTTCTATCCCGTCTTTCGTCGTCATTCTAATCTTGTTCTAATCGCACGTCGTCATAGGCTTACCGCCACATCTAGAAAGAATGAAAGAATGCTTGAAGCTTCTGTGCAACAACAACGTTGCAGGGGTTAGTTTCAAACATCTGCATACCCCCCGTGATCTTCACAGTGGCTCCATGTAGACGCATACAATTACATCGATTGGTGCTTGTGTATGTACTGTGTTCGAAGTCGTCAACGTGCGCAGAACCACCGTGTATATAAAGTCCCGCCCAAGAAAATGCCACGAACGAACCAAGAAAAACCGGCAGTGCTCACTCGAATGGGGGTGAAACCGGACTGGCCTCAGGCTCATACTCGAACTCCGACTTGCGCCGAGAGCTCCCGCCAGACTCGCCAAGCCGGTTGCCCATCTCCAGCTCGAGCCGCACCTTCGCGTCGACGGTCCCCAATGTCTTCGAGTCCGACAGGTTCAGCGCGCCGATGCCGAAGTCCCAGTGGCGCTCGCCGACGCCTTTGACGTGCTTGAGCAGGCCCTGCGCGAAGTGGTCGCGCAGCAGCTGGTCGAACGGGCGCGTCCCTGGCTCCGCCATCGCGGCTATTTCGACGATTTGGCCCGCGATGGGGTCGTGGCCGGACACAAACGGGATGACACGATAGTTGTCCTTCTGTGCACATCGACAGATGAGCGCGTTCGGGCTTTGGGGAGCGCCGGTATCGGCCACTTACGTCTGGGGCGATACCGAATTCGTACTCTGCCCAGGCGTCATGGAGGTCTTCGCGCAAGAAGAGCGTGTTCCGGAGCGATGATGATTTCAACGACGGGCTACTTGTGAGGCGAGGGCTGAACTCGGTGGGGTTTGGGCTTTCGTTCTTACGTCGCTTCTGTCGTGGTAATGAGCAACAACGCATGTGATATAGCACAACACGCTGTGCGTCCGGTATAGCAAGCGAATTGCGTTCGGGGCGATAGGCGCTTCCAAAGCCGTACCAGGAGACTAAACGCGTGATGACTGAACGAAGGCGCGTTTACGATTGCGGACACGCCTTCATGAAACCGGGAGTGGGGAAGTATGCGGGATTCGGAGGCAAATGCGCGTCGAGACTGCGTACGCGCGAAATAACAAGATGCGATCCAAAAAAAGACTGTATGTGGGCACACTCACCGCTGCGGGACGCGAAGCGGAAAGCGTGTGCGCGGCTTGGAGCCGGCACCAGGACAGTTCACTCCCCGAAGACAGGCAGTCCTTGTGCCTGGAGAGCGCGTGCAGGTTGAGGTTGCTCGTCCGCTCCTGACACAGCGCGCTAAGCTGCGGGCGGGCGTGCGTAGCCACCAGGTCGATATGTATCGCAGACCGGTCTGAGCGCACGCGGCTTAGCATACAAGAAGCGAATTCATAGGGCGTCGGGAATGATACCTGCCTGGTGCCAACACCGTGTACCTCGCGGGCATGACGACATCGTCTGTGGGGAGGTATTCTGCGTCGTTTGGCGTGAGGCGGTCGTCCGCCACGATGATCCAGGGCGAGGTCACTTGGAAGAGGATCGCGAGCCATTCGAAAAGTGCCCTCCATGACACGACGCCGTACTGGTAGAATCCTTGGGTGAAGGACTCAGGGCTCGAACCGCGCTTCGAAGGGACAAGAGGCTTGCGTGCGAGGACTGTTCCGTCGTGCCCGCCCAGCACTACGTTGCGGTGGCTAGTGGTTGGTCGGGGGGACATGACGGGGGGAGATGGGGACTGCTCCCGCTAACGAAGGGGATATAAGGCGGGACTGCGCCGACCGCCGGGTGCCCTCTTCTTGTTGGCTCCAGCTATTCCAACGGTGGCCCAACGCGGACGCAGGCGTGCTGGACTTGCCCTCGCCGTGGCTCGAACCGCGCGCCCCCAGCGCTCGACTCGCGCTCTGCGCCCCCGGGCGCGCCGGCCGCAGGCCGGCCTCCTCTCACCGGGGGCACCATGTCATAAAACCTCGTGTTAAACAGTGATCACACCCTGACCAATGTCCAAATGCGTTTTCAGTGGCTCAGTGTGTGCCACTTTGACTACATCATTATCACACGAGGCATTCAAAGTATGATTAGTATGTTACACAATTTTCCTGTTTTGTTTCAATGTTTTCAAGAAGACAGAGTCGTATAAAGGCGTGCTTTATATGGTCAAAGGATACCATATAATCATCATATAACGAGGTGTAACACAGGATGGTGCCCCCGGTGTCTGACGTCCTTGCGCTCTCTCCCACTCTGCGTGCTCGCAGCGGCTGCTCGCTGCTGCTTGGTCCCTGCGCTCACGCCTGCTTGCCTGCCGCCTGCCCACTCACGGGCCTCCTCGCGACTCGCCGCCTCCGCCCGTCCCACGAGCGTCTCTCCCCGCGCCGCCTACAGGCGACCTCGCTGCGTTGCTGCATACAGCGTGCCCTCATCTAGTGGAATGTCATCGCTTTGTCGTACATAGCTGTACAGTATCAGCGAGCCGCGCCGCCAAATGTGACGCGCACGACTAGCACACAATGTAAGTACTACTTTGCATCCAGACTCGCTGAGCGTGCATCGCCGCGCAGCTTGTCGCTGCTGTTCGTTTGCCACCCTGCCTACGCTACGCGCCGTGCCTCCTCTTCTGGTGCCGTGTAGTTTGTACGCGGAACACGCGAGGAGCGCGGCCTACTACTAGCCTCTCCCCGACTCGATGCCCATCTCGCCCGCTAGCTAGAACGTGTGCTAACGCGTTCTTTGGCAGCCCGCTTTCTCCCTCGGGTCTACGCGCCTGACGCCGCGGACGCGTCCACGATCGCGACCGCACACTACTCACGCAGGGCCGCGCTAGGGACATCCCCCTCAAGCCTCGGTGCTTCCCTCGGCGGGCGTTTGCAGGCGTCCCACATCGTCCTTGCCGCGCAATCTATGCGGCCTCCCCGCTGCTCTCGACGTCGCCCATACTCCCCTACACGTCCCCGACGTCCCCCTGCGCGTACCCACGGCTCCCTTCGGTGCCCCCAGCCGCCCCGCAGCATCCCCGCGCCGCCGTGCTCTCGTCTCGGGAGATAGAAGGCAGGTAAGTACGAGTAGTCGATACATGACTGCCTGTTGCTGATACAGCCTCAGTCTTCCCGCGGCCCGCCGTCCCCGCTGTTGCAGCCCTGTTCGCATGCCCAAGGGCCATGCGCCGCCTTCCGCCCACAGGGTGCGCGCGATCTGCAGCATGTAGAACGGTCAGCAAAGCTCGTTCTCGAAGCTCGAAACGACCTGCCAGCCTGCGCGAGCAACGGAGGAGTGCCGGATGGCGCGGCTGTTCGCGCAGC
Source organism: Lenzites betulinus (assembly GCA_022264855.1). Taxonomy (NCBI): domain Eukaryota; kingdom Fungi; phylum Basidiomycota; class Agaricomycetes; order Polyporales; family Polyporaceae; genus Lenzites; species Lenzites betulinus. The sequence goes on along the minus strand of JABYQU010000023.1, from coordinate 202,895 downwards.
CCATGGCTCGAAACAAAAGGTGCGTTTCGGCTCTACGCGTCCGCGCGCGCAGCGCGCACACTCGGGCCGTGGAACGCAGAGGTAAGTGGACGCCTGAAGAGACGTACCGCGGCGCATGGCGTGCTCACTCGACGTCGCGCGCAGCTGCACGCCGTGCTCGATGCGACAAGCTCGAACGGCGCGCACGGCAAGTACGGTGCGTCGTGCTGTCGCACGCGAGGGGCACGAGGGGCGCTAACGACGTCGCGGGGACGCGAGGCGATGAGGGAGGAGGGGAGGGAGAAAGAGGCGGAGGGGGGTGAGCATGAACGACGCGTCGCGGGGATGCACTAGTATCGTATCCCCGTGCCTACTCGGACGTGCTCGGCTCGCCGTCCTCCGCCGAGCAGCATGCCGTCGCACGAGCATGCACCGGGAAGCGATCCGCCGCCGCCCTCCGTGTGCCTCGCGCACATACGCACTCGCCGGGCACACGGGCGACGCGGCGCGGCCCTGCGCGGGCACGAAAGGTGCGTGCGTTTCCCAACGCGACGATGAAGTTTTTCCCCGTCACTTAGCGCAGTGGATTCCGAGCTCGAAACCGAAGAGGCGCGCCTGCACACACGCGTCGTATCGCACACACAGTGCACTGCAAGCTGCGTCCGTCGATCCGTCCATGCTCGTACGGCCGCTGCCACTGACGGCTTGCACGACGACCACGACGGCGGCGAAGCACCGACAGGACCCACCAGGAGTGAGAACACGGCTGGGGATGGCCCGCTCGCCGCCATACCGCCGCCCGGCGTGCTCGCGATCCACAGCCTAGCGACGTCAAGGCGCGCCCGCCGACCGGGCCTCGTGCACGCCCATGAGAACCGACGAGCGAACATCAGGGCCACGGCGGGCAGCTGAAGACGGAGCGCGCGGACGCGGCCCAACTTCCACGGCCTGCATCACGGTCGGCTCCCGACGCCCACGCTCTGCGGCGGACGTCGGCGAATGGCGTGCACCTAGGATCCCGTGCGGGAGGGGTGCTCGGCGGCGCACAGCGCACGCCGGCAACGGGCCCGTCGTCCGCGCTCGAGGGGAACGCACCTGGCATCCGCCCCGGGCGCGGACGAGGAGCCCGCTTGCGTACGCAGGCCCACCGCGCGCGACGAACGACGAACAGCGTCGGCCGCCCCGCGCTCCCGTTTACACGCTCGGAACACGCACGCAGACGGGCCGCCGCGCGTCTGCCCCGCGCGAACAGCATCCCCGCGCACGATGCCGGAAAGGCAATGGCACGTCGCGCCCACTGGCAGGGATCTGCACCGACCCCCTGGAGCGCGCAGACGGAGCGCGCGCACACCCTGGGGAGGCGGGCCACACGGCACGGCCGTCGACGGCGTCGAGATCGTGCCCGGGGACCGACGGGGCGGGTCGCGGCGCAGGCACTCACGCTCCCGCAGGCGCGCGCGCGACCCCGACGTCAGCGGGCCACGCGGCGGGCGGCGGCCCAAGATCCATCTCCCCGAGCTCACGGCCGGGGACGGCACGCGGCGGGAGGCTCGCGCGGGGCGCGCGGGGTGCGCGGGGCGCTCGGGAGCGTCCGAGTCGTTCGGGTCCTGGATTGACTCCTGCTTCGTAAGTTTGTCCATCTCCGCGTACAGCCGCTCTTGGGCGCGCTCGCTGATGCGACTTCGTAGTGTCCGCGCCTCGTATTCCGCGCACAAACACTGGCGGCCTGTAGGAACTGCATCGCGACGGCGCGCGGGACACGATGCGCGATGGGTGAGTTTGAGTATGCTTGTTTCCAAAGCTGAGAAGTTCGCACCGTACTGACATCGCTTACCAGTGTTCGCGCGATGATGCGAGGAGGGCCCGGGAGCCTGAAGGCGACGACGTACGAGGCGTTCGTCGCCGTTCCAAACACGGCAATATCAGGCAATATCCCTCTTCACGCCATGAATGGACGCCGGGACGCAGGACGCTGACCACCCAAAGGCACTCTGTCTCCCGGAAAGGTAAGCCCGTATCTCACCAGTGCGCTAGCGTATCGCACGCTCAGCGCCCTTCGTTTCGCATTCCAGACAACGAAGCTCGCGTCGCGCAGGCCGAACGTGTGTTTGAATCATCGCGCCCGACACGTTCGTGGGCGTGCCAGTCTGCTTGTGCCTGCATCCTCACGGGCGCAACGAGACATAGCCGGCGTACATGAAGCGGCGGCGAGGATGGGGGAAACGGTGCAACATGCATCAGGACGGCGGCCGAACACAAGACGGACTCGCAAGGTACGATTCGTTTGCGTCGTGAGGAAGCTGCCGAAACTGACGCTGCACTCTACTGCAGGTGCGACGAGCGCGTGGGGCTCGACACGGCATGAGCCGTCTACCCTACCGATCGCAGGTCGCGCCCTTCAAGTTCGTGTCTAGCATGATGGGAAAGCGACGAGTGCGCGGACGGCATGGGAAAAGCGGCAATATCCGCGAAACGGCCCTGCTGGGAACTGCACACGCATTTCCTCGACGTGCGGCACGCATTCCCATTGTGCTCGGCTCCCAGCGAGCTCATCGCTGCGCGTACGTGGCACTAACCTGTATTTGCAGGCATCGTTCCTTTCTCGATTTGGTGTTACTCGCAAGCGGCTGGCGGCGGCGGCGGCGGTCGTCGCGAACGGTATCCAAGCACAAGGCGAGCGCGGGGGTTTTGCGTTTGCAGCCCGCCACCGGACGCAGAACGCGTTCTGCGCTGGGCGAAACTCCTGGCGCGCGCCGTCGAGACAGGTCGCGAGGCGGCATGGAGCCTCGCGGGTAACGAGACGACGCGGGGCCCGTAGATGCTGCGAGGGGGCATCGTGCGGCGACGAGGGCAATGGACACCAACATCCGAGCCAAGCAGGAGTCTCGTAGCACGGCGCGGTGAGCTTTGCTCGAGGCGCAGATGTGTGATTGATTCGAGCACCTTTCAGGGAATAGGATATCTGCAGGAACGGATGCACTGTTATGCATATCTCCGCGTGGCCGGCGTACGAGGACGCGAACAGAATCCGGGGGGACGCCCGTGAGGAGGATAAGTACTCGAAGGCGCGGCCGCGGCGTTACCTCCCGATGGCTTTCCCTCCCGCTCCCCTTCTTCTCGCGTCCCCCGCCGCATCCGTCGCGTCCCCAGCGCTCTCATACGCCGCACAACCTCGTCTCACCTGGAGGCTCGCCGTCTGTCGCAGGGCTCGCGGCCTATCTGCGCGGCCCATCGTCTCTGCCATGATCGACGCCCTCGGAGAGCGATGGGCGAACAACGATGGGTGGCGGCCCCTATTCGACAGAAGCAGGTACGTCTCCAGTCACCTCTCGCATGCTCATGTCTTCTACTGACCGAGATTGTGACAGGGCCGTGGCTGCGACGTGCGCGACCGATGGGGTGTGTGCGCACTTCCACTGCGTCGTCCCGGACGATTGTGCGCGCCGGGGCGATGTCGGCGGTGGCCATGCGTCGGACGGGGCGGTGAACGCAATGGCTTTGCTCGCACGGCCCTAGACAACACCCGACCGACCTCTCGCGGCTGTGGTGGCATGAACGAACGCGCTCCGAAGCACCATGGATGCGGCCCCGACGTGTCTTCGACATGGCCGTCTCGCGAGGCCCTACATACCCAGCCGCGCGAAGCCAACGGTACGATCTCACACGCGGCCGCCTCTCCACGGCGCATTCTCCCGCGCGCGGCGGCGTCCTCGCGTCGAACACGGCCTCGCCGACGACGACCCCCGATGGACCTCACGCGGCCGTTCCGGCATGGACGAACGGGGTCCCGAAGCACGATGGACGCGTCCCCGACACAGCGATCTCCCGAGCCCCATGAGGCCTCGGGCTCCATTCGCAACTACGCACGACACGGCCGCCTCCACACGACGCATTTCCCAGCTCTGCTGGCCTCCCGTCGTATGACTCCCGGCCTCGTCAAATCCTGTCGCAGGAGGTGCACGCGGAAGGCCCGGCAAGCGCACTGGGCGCGGTCCTCTCGCGGCCATTACGGTGCTCCGAATCCCCCTCGATGCGTCCCCGACGCAGCCGTCTCCCGAGCCCCATGACGCCTCTGGATCCATGCGCGGCCGGCGGGCGCAGCTCACCATACGACCTCGATACAGCCGTGTCCGCAAAGGGCATTGGCGTGCTCACCCGGCCTCCCGTCGGACGACTCGCGGCCGGGAAGGTTCCGAAACACTCGCGAGGCCATCGCGGGCGCGCGTAGAAGGTGTACGAAGTGGACGGGGTGGGCTAGCCAGTGCGTTTGAGGGTGCACTCGGCGAGGCGGCGGGGCAGGCGATGTGAGGGAGGTAATCTGTAGTACACTATGTATTTGTCGTGCGAGCATATATATTTCTTGTGTCGACGCTCATGTATCTGCCGGCCGCGTTCGAGACGGACGAACGCAAAGGGACGCAAGGCGTTGCGACGATGCCCGCCGTCAGACATGTCTTCCGTGAGAGAGACAGATATATTGTGTGTGCTACGGCGTAGAATACCACATGAGCGAGCTCTCCACTACCACCCTTTGTCTTCCTCCCTGTCCAGTACTACCTCCCACCCCCCTCGCCATGATCCCTTCCTGTCCTCCATGGCCATTACTCCCCCCTCTCCGTGCTAACGACCCGTTTATTTCTCCACTCACGCCCCCGACCCTGCACCGCGCGGCCCCGAGCCGCCCCCGCCCGGCCGCCCGCCTCCCGGTCGCCCGCCAGCGTCGTCGGGCGCGTCCTAGCGGAGCACCGTCAGCCCCGCTCGTGTGCTACTCGCCCGCAGGACACGCACCTCATGCGCGGGGCGCGTCGCCGAGAAGATGTGCGCCGCCTGCAGCCGGCACCACGCGAGCCCGTCGCCGGCGGCCTGGCAGTTGCGGTGGCGCGCGCGCGACTGCAGGTCGAGCCTGCTCGTGCGCTCGCGGCAGAGCGTGCTCAGCTGCGGGAGCGCGTGCGTCGACACGAGCTTGATCGCGATCGGGGACCAGTCTGGTGGGGTGCGCGCGTGGGTGGTGGGTCAGCAGCGAGGCACGAGGCGCGTTCGGGGGAAAGTGTGTGTACTTGCCTGCGGTGAGGACGAGGTATTTGCCGGGGGCGACGATGGCGGACGTCGGGAGGTATTGCTCTGCGGTGGGGCGGTCGGTCCCGACGATGATGTAGCGTTCGGACGTGGCGAAGAGCAAGGAGAGCCAGTCGAAGAGCTTCTTCCAGGAAACAGTGCCGTACTGGTAGAACCCTGCAGTAGAGCGTGAGCGGGGGAAGAGGTGCGGTGGGAGTGAGGGACGAGCGTGCCTGCGAGGATATTTCCGTCCGTGTCCCCCAGGACCACATTCCGTTGGAGGGGCGTCTGAGGAGGGGACATGGCGAGAGAGAGAGAGAGGAGGGAGGTGCCTACCATAAGGAACCGTGGAAGGACTTATATCGCAAGCAGACTAAGGTTCGCACCGCTTCGGGGAACCGAGGGAAAGGAAGGGGTCCAGGACCGAGGGTCCCCCCGCCCGCTTGGTGGCGGGGATCGTCATAGAGTGCTGCTGCCGGGACATGGTCGTCGATTGCAAGAGGCCGACCGCCCAGTAGCATGCGGCCCAGGGTCATCGGCTCTAGCGGGACTCAATGCGGACGAGTCGTAAATCCGTGCCTCTCAAGAGCGCAATAGCGGTGCACACGACGCACACGACGGTGCCCAAACCTCCGCCCCACAACTTTGCGGGCCTCTTCGGGCGATTGTGGGCCACCGCAGCGAGTGTCCGGCGGAGGGACGGATGCGGCGACGCGTCGTGTCCGAGGGGAAAGCCTCGCGCAATAGCGCACCACACCGCAATTGTCATGACAGCCGAGGCAAAAGAACCGCGCAGAATGAAGTTCGTTTGCAGCCGACCCGGCATGTGTCCGATTTCGCACCGTCAGTCCGGCGACTGGACTCGCCGTTCTCGAGATCTTGCCGCTGCGATGGGTCGTCATTATTCTGCCGACGTCTTCGCGAGCTGCATGGCATCGTAGAGACTTATGAGCTATTGTGAGATCTCCTGGTGCTCGAAAAAATGAGGAAAGCAGGTCTGACTAAAAAATATGAGGGGGGAAGGGCAGGAGAAACGCCACCAGTGGGAGCTTGAATCCAAGCTGGACTATGACAGGACTAGGGGATGCTGTTGATGACGACAGTGATCGGATTAGAAAGACAAATCAAACACAGTCAATGACTGTTCAAAGTACGTACTACGCGCCTTGTTGTATGTTGAAGCTCCGATTGGAGGCGTTGTTATCGGCATTGCACAGCCTTTCTATCCCGTCTTTCGTCGTCATTCTAATCTTGTTCTAATCGCACGTCGTCATAGGCCTACCGCCACATCTAGAAAGAATAAAAGAATGCTTGAAGCTTCTGTGCAACAACAACGTTGCAGGGGTTAGTTTCAAACATCTGCATACCCCCCGTGATCTTCAAAGTGGCTCCATGTAGACGCATACAATTACATCGATTGGTGCTTGTGTATGTACTGTGTTCGAAGTCGTCAACGTGCGCAGAACCACCGTGTATATAGAGTCCCACCCAAGAAAATGCCACGAACGAACCAAGAAAAACCAGCAGTGCTCACTTGAATGGGGGAGACACCGGACTAGCCTCAGGCTCAAACTCGAACTCCGACTTGCGCCGAGAGCTCCCGCCAGACTCGCCAAGCCGGTTGCCCATCTCCAGCTCGAGCCGCACCTTCGCGTCGACGGTCCCCAATGTCTTCGAGTCCGACAGGTTCAGCGCGCCGATGCCGAAGTCCCAGTGGCGCTCGCCGACGCCTTTGACGTGCTTGAGCAGGCCCTGCGCGAAGTGGTCGCGCAGCAGCTGGTCGAACGGGCGCGTCCCTGGCTCCGCCATCGCGGCTATTTCGACGATTTGGCCCGCGATGGGGTCGTGGCCGGACACAAACGGGATGACACGATAGTTGTCCTTCTGTGCACATCGACAGATGAGCGCGTTCGGGCTTTGGGGAGCGCCGGTATCGGCCACTTACGTCTGGGGCGATACCGAATTCGTACTCTGCCCACGCGTCGTGCAGGTCTTCGCGCAAGAAGAGCATATTCCGCAGCGAGGATGACTTTAACGACGGGCTGCTTGTGAGGCGTGGGCTGAACTCAGTGGGGTTTGGACTTTCGTTTTTGCGTCTCTTCTGTCGTATTAATGAGCAACAACAAATGTGATATAGCAAAACACGCTGCGCGTCCGGTATAGCAAGCGAATTGCGTTCGGGGCGATAGGCGCTTCCAAAGCCGTACCAGGAGAGACTAAATGCGTGATGACTGAACGAAGGCGCGTTAATGTTTGCGGACACGCCTTCATGAAAACGGGGTGGGGAAGGATGCGGGAATCACAGGCATATACTCGTCGTGACTGCGTACGCGCGTAATAACAAGATTCGATCCAAAAAAAGACTGCATGTGGGCACACTCACCGCTGCGGGACGCGAAGCGGAAAGCGTGTGCGCGGCTTGGAGCCGGCACCAGGACAGTTCACTCCCCGAAGACAGGCAATTCTTGTGCCTGGAGAGCGCGTGCAGGTTGAGGTTGCTCGTCCGCTCCTGACACAGCGCGCTAAGCTGCGGGCGGGCGTGGGTGGCCACGAGGTCGATATGTATCGCAGAGCGGTCTGCGCACGCGCGGCTCAGCATACAAGAAGCGAACTCATAGGGCGTCGGGAATGATACCTGCCTGGTGCCAACACCGTGTACCTCCCGGGCATGACGACATCGTCTGTGGGGAGGTATTCCGCGTCGTTTGGCGTGAGGCGGTCGTCGGCCACGATGATCCAGGGCGAGGTCACTTGGAAGAGGATGGCGAGCCATTCGAAGAGTTCCCTCCATGACACGACGCCGTACTGGTAGAACCCTTGGGTGAAGTGGACTCAGGGCTCGAACCGCGCTTCGAAGGGACAAGAGGCTTGCCTGCGAGGACTGTTCCGTCGTGCCCGCCCAGCACTACGTTCCGGTGGCTAGTGGTTGGTCGGGGGGACATGACGGGGGGAGCTGAGGACCGCTCCCGCCAGTGCAGGGTATATAAGACGGGGCGGCGCCGACCGCCGGGTGCCCTCTTCTTGTTGGCTCCAGCTATTCCAACGCTGTCCCAACGCGGACGCGGCGCGATCTGACCCCGCTCAGCACAGCACATCCTCCATCATCGTGCGCCGAACCCCCGTACCTCGTCTAATTCACATTGGGGTATCCTGCGACTCCTACGAGAAAACAAACGCAAAGCGTGCTGAACATACCGCGCACGACATTCGGTGCATTATGCTGCCAAGGCATGTATGACGTAGCGACACCGTGTTTAAAGTTGGGAGTGTTTGTTGATTGTTAATGAACGTCGCCGAAATAGCATAGGCTATGTGCCCGATCTTCCCTGGGCCAGCAAGTCGCGATCGTATCGCTCTGGACAGTCAATGTCGCGAAACTGCCATAACATAGTCGAGAATAGAGGAGGAAAGTTAAAAAGTACGAACGGCATGATGCACGAGCGCATGAGCACTGAGCAGACCCGCGTGGATCGGATTTATTCGCAGGCGCCCAGCCCTCTAAAAGAGAAGCCCAAACTCCACGCCACCGTACACTAGGGAAGTGCCGCGTAGACGTCGGCGCAGACCTTGTGTGTGTTCGGAGCCATGCGGCCGGACCCGTTCTGCCTGGACCTACTATACAGCTCCGAGAAGGGCTGCGGCGCGCAGGAAAAGCTGCTTCAATATTGCAATCCGGGTGACCTTGCACGCAAGGTAATGGTCCAACTTATAACTGATCGGCGGGCCAACAAATCCCCTAGTTTATTCGATGTTTGCCTGCACTGTGCATGCAATCCGGTTTCGGAGGACACTTTAACAAATACTGATGATATATGGCATGCATTCCACTGGCACGCGGCTATGTACACTACATAGCTGCATGCTAGAGAAGGAAAGACCTACCTCAAGCGCATTTTGGTTTCCCCACCCGCGCACCGCCCGACGAGGAGCAGCGCACGAGCAGGTACTTATCCCGAGGACCACGAAAAGGTATGCGCCAGGACAATGTCCCTCCCTCGGGACGCACCTTGTGTGTGGCAGCGGACGGCTTGCTACGGGTGTGCGCACCCGGGTCGCTATGCCTCGAGACTGACACGACAGGGCTAGCCACCCGGCAGACAACGGCTGCCCTCCCTCGCGGGCCCTTGAATGTCTTGGGCTGTCGGCAGTCGGCGGCGCTCCAGTGTCTGTGGTGGAGGGCGCGTCAGTGGTGAAGGAGATAGAAAATATCAGCATGAGGGAAGTGGGAAAAGGAAGGGGAAACGCACCGGCCATGGAGGAAGGAAGGGAAGAGGCGGATGGGGAGAGAGCACGCGCACGTCCCACCCCGCTTTTTATTCCCCGGGGGCTGTCAGCAAGAGGCTGACCATGTCATCCTCCCGTCGGCTCATCTACGGCCTAGAGCGTTGCGGCCGAATAACCATGTCGTTGCCCAGTCCGAATTGTGAGACGCTCCGCTGAACACGTTCTCGATGTCCTCGAACGGCATGCGTCATAGTCAGCGAGACGGCTTCCGAATCGCGTATAATAGCATGCCAGCCTAGTGTTTTTGTGTGGCCTATAGTGTGTGCTCGGCTTTTACGCTACTTCAGGGTGTATGAACTTCTCGGCAGTGGTAGTGGAAACATGTTGAATACTGCGATTTCCATATATATAGGGACTGGCACGCCGATGGTGCTTGAGAGGCGGCCCACCGGCCCGACGGGCGCTGGTCAAAATGCGCTTCAATTGTGGGGGGTGAGGTGACCTTGCACACAAGGTAATAGCTCGGCACATTCGGCCTGCAGCTCCACTTGCGCTCCACTACGCCTACGCTCTCTTGACGCATACTTACGCATATGGTATGATACACCGTGACCTTCGAGAATCGGAATGCAGGCTTTTGAAATACATTTCTCCCCACCGGGCTGGCAGCAGGGCGCGAAGCTACTGTCATGCCGAGCCGGGAATATGGCGATCCTGTTTATGGTCGCCGTCGAGGCAGCATGATAAACTTTGAACGTTAAGTTTGAAGACATTTGATAGGTGCCAGACTCACCTTCACCCATGTACCCCACCGCTCACACCGGTGGGCCAGTCGATCCTGTCCTTACCTGCATCCGCGAACGCCTGGAGAAGGACACCGAGAAGGATATCACCGCGGGGATATCAATATGCGGCGCTAGGACGAGTGCGTCAAGGGATACTTATGTCGGCATCGAGCAGTTGCCAAGATCTCACGCCCGAGGAAGCGTAGAAGATCATCAAAGAGGGTTCGAAGCTTCATTACCGCCGTGAGGTATGTTTCCCCGCAGAGTGTACGTATATTGGCACTGGCCGGGAAGCGGCGTCTTTGTACGCTTTTAATGCAAGTGAATGGACGAACGAGCGGCCAGCCGTGCATGTTTTGGAAGATCCGGGATGCGATAGGGGTATGATTTTCTCGAGGTTGGCTGGAAGACTCAAAACAAGTGGCTCATAGAGTCATACGACGGACACGTTGGCGTTATCAGACTGACGTGACACCGCGTGTCGGGATTTGTGTAGAACGATGGATTATAATCACATAATGGATGCACACTGTGGAACTCGGTATTTACCGTGACAGAGGGCAAATTACTTGAATGTCGCTGTCGCCAGACCGACATGACAATGTACTAGGCATCGAAAAAGTACAACGACGACTGTCAAAGACGACAGATCGTACGTCCCTGGAGACAAACTCACCTACTTCGAGACCCCAGCACAACCAACGACTGGGCCCATCGAGACCTGTCCGCGCCTCCGAAGCGGCTCCCCCGGACCCAACTAGACGTACCAGGTGCTTCGCAGCTGCCGCATGCTTCCCTGCGGGCCATGACGCACCGCGCGAAGACGCGAAGCCGGCTCAACATTGGCTGCAGCAGAGGCGCGTTCCGGGGAGCAGTGCACGATCAGGGAGAACGTTGCGAACGGCAGGCACTACAAAGCGAGAACGGTGTACTGGACAGCTCGTGTTGTATTCTGAAGCAAGGACGTCGCAGCCGAGTCGCAGCGCGAGAATTTGTTCCAACTTACCGCATGCGGCACTCCGGCAGCGCCCGGCACCCGTGGGACCCCGGGGAGCTCGTCGTGCGCACGCATCCTTCTCGTCCTCGGCCGCAAATGGCCCCGGATTCTTCAGGGCCATTTGGCAGATGGATTGCTATGCACGACGTGCATCTTCGCGGGCGAATTTCCAGAGTACAGTATCGGTATCCGGGACACGACACGAACAGCTTGGGCCCGGATTTTCCGGGGTCTCGCGCTGGTGCACCGCGTGCGGCTCGGGCGACCCCGATGGCCGGCGGACGCAATGGTTTTGTGCGCAGCGCCGCCCGTCGGGTGTCCCTGGGCTCACAAAGACGGCTTTACACTCGCCGGGCGTGGGCTCTGGGACAATGCGAATAAAGAGCGAGGGATTGAATGGGCGGGCTGCGGTATTTACGTGCATCGCCATGGCAAGCGGGGAGCCTGGCGGGGGTCGTAGCGTGTCGCCCACAGAAAGGCGTAACAGGTTGCGCCAAGGCGGGCGTCAATGGAGAGGACGGTCGACGACGGATTGGGGGGACAGCGCCGCTGCCTCTGCGCGCAGAACCAGGCGGAAAATGCATCGTACATGCCTTTTGGGGGGCGACGCGGGCCCGCTGGGCAGTCTCGCAGGTATATTGGGTGGATGTGGGCGGGGCGGGGACGAGGAGGAGGGCAGAGGGAGGGGGCGTCTCTGGGGGCACAGGCCAGGTGGTTCCGCGCAGGGAGTGTCGGAGTTGAATCTTACCATTCAGCGAGCAGATCTCGTCCCCGGCCGTGGCCCATCTCACCTCTTGTCCCTCACCTCCACCATCCCTCAGTTCGCCTCCGAATATTCACAGACTCCCCGTCCGCGTTCCAGGAGGCCCGGGCTGCCTTCTCCACCTTTTTCGCCCCTGCCCTCGCCCACATTTGCCTTTTCCCCCGCCCGCTGGCCCCCACCCCCGGCGCTAGACCGCCAACATGCCTTCGCCGCCCCCGTTCAAGATCACACTCAAGAATGGCGAGGAGGTGAAAGTCAACGGTAATCACAGCCACCTCCGCCTGCCTGCTCGCACTCGAGACTGATTTTTCCCGAGACCACGTATACTGCTCGCCCAGCTGGGGCGTCCGTGACGGCACCCCTTACTCCGTCGCCCGCATAATGGAGTTTCTGCCTGCCGTGGGCACGCCCATTCTCGACCAGCACGGGAATCGCAACGAACCCATCACCCGGGTCCGCCTCGCCTGGTACTACCGCCCCAGCGACGTCTCGGACCGCACAGTGGCGGACTGCCGCCTCCTCCTCGCGGCGATCTATTCCGAGGTTTGCGAGCTTAGTCAGCTGCGCTCAAAGTGTTACGTGCTCCATAGAGACAGGATATCTGATCTGGCCGGCTGGAAGAGGCGGACTGACAGGTTCTACTTCACCCGTCTCTTTGACCCGTGGCTCCGGAAGGAGTTCGAGGTCATCCCCGCCGCGACCGTGCGCAACGGTAGGTCTCCTCCGCGCGCGGGTCGCGTTTGTGCGCGCGCGACGCTCACGCCCTCCCACAGTGCCCACACACATCAGGGAGGTGCTCGTCTCACGCTATGAATACATAGTGGCTGAGCGGGAGGTCGTCCCGGACCTCACGGACGATCTGCGCCTGTGCGATACGTGTGAGAAGTGGTGCCCCCCGTGCGTAGGCCGAACCGCCACCGCGCCGCCGCTGCCGCCGACTGATGCCCCTCCCATCACAGCGCCGAGAGCCTGCAGTGCGACCGCTGCAAGAAGTTCTTCCACATGGAGTGCGTGAACCCGCCGATGCTCTCGAAGCCGAGCCGCGGCTACGGCTGGACGTGCGCGCCGTGCTCGCGCGCGCACGAGGAGGAGGTCGAGGGCCACGACGTGCGGCATCTCACGCCGGTAGCGCCGAAGCCGAAGACGAACGCGCCGGCGGCGCGCGGGCGCGGGCGGCCGAGGAAAGATCGGGTGCTCGCGGAGAAGGAGGAGAACGTGGAGATCAAGCACTTCAAGATGTGGCCCTTCCGGTACTTTGGGTGGGTGGTTTGCGTCGTGCGCCGGCGCGCGGTGGGCAGTCGCTGACGGGGACGGGCACAGGTTATACACGTTTGCGGAGGATACGCTGGGTAGGTGCGGACGCGTCTGGCACTGCTCTTGCTAATCCTGGCTGCAGACCCGGATGACCTGATCTTTCCACGCGCCGCGACCCGCGTCGGGCCAAAGTACCAGGCCACTGTTCCCGCTGCGCCCGGTGTCGCTGATAGGCCTCCAGGTGCGCAGGCTTGTGCGTCTAAATGCTGCGGCGTTCTCATTTTATTGCAGACGTGGAGGAGCGGGGTGGAGAGTCGACGATAGAGGTCCTCAGCCTCGTCAATGAGATGCTCCCAGCCGAAGGTGTGTGATATAATCTCCCGAAAGAGCACACGTTGCTGACTCAGACTTTGATTTGTCTACCAGTCGAAGCACGTGAGTCTGTGCCTTGCGGGAAGCGCCGGAAAGCACTGACTGACGAGATACCCAGTGGAGAAGCAGAAGCAGCTGCTGACCAGGAGCGACAAGCTGCGATGCAGCGTCGACTGGCTTACCGAGTGCATCTTCCGACTGACAGACGCATGGATCAACAAGAAGGAGTTCTCCGCCGTCAGCATGCGCTCGCCCATGCGACTGCAGAAGGTGCGAGCTGCAGATGTACGAGTAGAGAAACTCACCGCTGACTGTTTCCCAGTTCAAGAAGGCAGAAACGCGATACGCAGACAAGGACTGGAGCGCAGACGAGGTCGCAGCTTTCGAAGATGCCATCCAGGTGCACGGTGCCGAGCTCCGTGCCGTGCGCGAAGAGGTCGGCACGCGGTCCATGTACGAGGTCGTGCGCTTCTACGGCCACTGGAAGAAGTTCGTCCCCTACTTCTGCTACTGCCGCGCACGCACTGACCCTTCTTACGTAGCTCGAAGCTGGGCGAGGAAAACGTGCGGATCAGACTCGCGAGAGCAAACGGTGTCGACGAGAAGGTCGGCGCGACCACGCGCGAACCCACGCCGGAGGACGAGGAGGGCTCTATCGTGCTCGAGCCGCCCCGGAACGTCAGCTGCGGCGCGTGTCGGACGCGCGAGTCTGACGTCTGGTGGCGGGCGCCCAAGGGCTTCCCTACGGGCGTGCTCTGCGACAGCTGTGGCCTCGGGTGGCGCAAGTACGCGGATCTCAATGTGCGGCCCATACGCGAGGAGGTGGTCTCGAAGGCAAAGACGGGCGAGAAGCGCGAGGGCACACCGCTGAACGGCGCTGGCCCATCTAAGCGTGCAAAGGTGCGATATACAACGTGCCTGTTAGGGTGGAACGCAATACTGACTGAGCATCCAGACGGTGTCCTCACAGGCAACACCTCCACCTGTCGCACCGCAATTGCGCTGCGTTGCATGTCAGTGCAATGGTCCGATGGGCAAGGTCCTCCGCTGTAAACAGTGTCAATTCCGCGTGCACGCAGGCACGTGCGGCGTGACCGCTGACCCGGCGACCGTCGAGTCTTGGGTATGCGACCTGTGCCAGAACGAGAAGACGCTCGAAGCCTCCCTCGTCAGTAACATTCGCGTCCCGCTTCGTCGATATGTCCTGCTCACGCGCCGCGGATGTACAGATCCCCGACTGCCTACTGTGTCCCCGAACACGACGCGACCCGAAGAAGAAGCTACTATATCCGCCGACGGACTCTTACCTGCGCGCATGCAAGCCCACGGAGGGCCAGGCATGGGTGCACGTCCTATGTTCCGCGTTCATACCCGAGATCAACTACTCCGACGCGGCGCGCCTCCGGCTCGTCGAGGGCGTGAGCGCGATACCACAATATCGATGGCAGAACGTCAGTCCCCTCTCCTTCGAAACGCTTGTTGTCCGTCGATCCCACTGACGCTTATATTATGACAGAGCTGCACGTTATGCGACAGGGACGACGGCGCGGTCATCCAGTGCAGCGAGTGTCCCGCCGAGTTCCACGTCTCCTGCGCGTGGAAGCACGGGCACAGGTTCGGCTTCGAGATGCAGCCTGTAAGCAGCGCCGCGTCCATCCCACCTTCGTCCCGTAGCGCCTTTCTCATGTCACGTCTACCATAGATCAAGAACAGCCGGCGAGAGCCCGCGACGAGCGTGGAGTGGAAGGGCCTCGCGGGCCAGATGGTGCCCGCCGTGATCTGCAAGGGGCACGTCGGGCACAAGCGGCAGCTGTTCGACATCTGCGACACGAACGATCTCGGCGAGGTACGTCTTCCCCTTCCTTTGCATTTGTTACAACCTGACACTGACAACACACGCGCACATAGACCGCCCTGCAGGTGTACTGCAAGAACTACAAGCAGGCGCCCGTCGCGCAGACGCACGGCCTGCTACGCAAGGCGCGGCGGCTCGACCGCATCCTCAACGCGGCGAGCGGCGACGTCTCGTCCGCCGCGTCCGTCGACGGCGACAGCGCGCACGGCAGCAACGGGGTCGCGGGCGGCGCGGCGAACGGCGCTGGCAGCGCGGACCCGCACTGCTACCGCTGCCGCACCGAGTTCTCGCCGTTCTTCCACGAGGTGACGAACGCGCCGCAGGGCGAGGCGAAGTCGTGGCTCTGCCACAAGTGCCACTCGGACACGCGCAAGAGCTATCCGGTGATCATCGGGCTCGGCGCGTCGTGACGAGGCCGGGACGGGATCTAGGGAGGCTCGGGGAGCTAGGGGACGGTGGACGATAATGTTGGTTATAATGCATGTACCTAGTCCTGATCGATATCCTTCCGCTAGTGGACTGTACGATTACACGTGCTATGGTATTACGACTGTCTCGCAGGGGCAGGTGGTGGGGAAAAATACAGCTGACAGCATATCCGGTAAGGCAAGAGAGGAGATGTAAGAGGTTTAGATATACGTAGGAGCGGGTCACGCCTTGACCCTCTTGTAAAACAGTATGTACGCGGGCTTTCCCTGTGGAGGTGGTGAGCGAGATGTGGCGATCAGCGACAGAAAGATACGTACGACGACGTCCTTCGCATCTGCTGGTGTCACCCGGCTATCGTCGCAGTATAGCCAGCCCCCTCGCGATGCGATGAATGCAGTATCTGCATTGAGGACACAGTTAGTATATATCGTATTTTGAGCGCCTTGGCGACTCACAATGACCCGTGCTCAGTGTCCCAAAGTGATTCGTCACGCCGTACAGGTCGTATCGATATGGCGGTATCTGGCAGCGTGGGTCATCATACGACACCTGGGAGCCGGCGTCGACGCCAGGTGGGAGCGGTGGTGGCATGTAGTTCGTCAAGTCCAGGCCCTTGAGTGGGAACTCGATGGTCGTCTCGATCTTGTCCGTGAAAGGGCCCTTCGCCGAGAACCGTTTGAGGTGGATGAGCAGCACAGGAGGGAGGCGAGAGAGGGACAAAAGCTTGGTGGCTTTCCGTAATGTCTTGCAGTGCGGGCAGTTCCTGGAGACAGCTATCAGCTTCGCGGGCATTGCAAGGAACGGACATGTGCATACCACGCGTCAGACTTATCCATGACCTCCTTCTCCACGAAGGCGTCGATGCACTGCTGCAACGACACTTTCGAGCCGCTCCGGGTTGTTGGTACTGGCAGCGTCAGGTACATGAAGGTGTTGTATGTCGTCGACGTCTTGGGGAAACACGCGTCCCTGTGAGCATTGCATAACTTCAAAGAGCTAGACGAGCTGAGCCTACCTTATGACATGTCATACATTCCATACGGTTGCGATACTGACCCTGGAAGAAGTCGACGACCAGGCTGTCGTCGCGCATGCGGTAGATCTGCCACTCCTGTTCGCTCGCGATTTGTGGCGGAAGCCGCTCGAGTTCCGCCTCGCGATATGGTGTTGACACGATCTGGGGCTTGCGCAAGATCCTGTTAAGGTCCTCGTGCAGACCATCTAGCAAGAAGCTCAGGAATTCTTGCGAATCGTGTTGCTCCGAACCCGAAAACTGTGGCGCATGGCTGCAAATTGAACGCTAGAAGACCTCTGTGTGAGCGTCGGGAACGCATGGGTGACTTGCACGTATACGTACTCGGAAGGGTACGGGCGACAACGTTCCGTTCTCGCCTTGCCACATGTCGCGGAGGATGTTAGCAAACGCGTTGGCCAGATTACCCTTCGTCCCCATCGGGTTCATCATGTTCACTGCGTTCTTCCACCGCCCATCTAAAGAAATGATATTAGACCTCTGCATATGGTAGATCGTTGGACCCATCTTACCTGTGAAGAACCGCGAGAACGGCACGGTGGCGCTCAAGCATTGAATAGTCGAGTTCATGTAACATGTGTTACCCAAATTCTTCAAACCAGACGTTCCGATCTGTAGGTCAGGCCAGTACGTGACAGGGTAGTCCGACTGGATCATGGGCGGTCGCGGGCCTGAATGTACTAGTGGGAAGCTGTTCGGCTGAGGCGGCATGATGCGCGGTCGGTTATCCAATGTCGATGAGGCTGCCACGGGTGGGGGACGGATGATATGTTGCGACGATAGTTCGGGGTAGTCGATGGGTGTGCGGTTAGTAACACCGTTGATCGCCTCTTGAGACTGGTCGATGTAGTCACTTCTCCTCCGAGCCAGGGGCGACGGGTTGATTGACGCTTGTGGTGGTACAGATACCAACCCATTGGCGACGGTGGAGGAAGAAGAAAACGATGAGCCAGAGAGTTGTGGGGTGATGTGGCGAGTAATTTGCGGGTATTGAATAGGTGAAGGGGAAGAGCCATTGACCATGGTAGACGACATGTGCTGTACAGTCGTCTGTGCATGGCCGTCAGTAGATGTATAGATGCATGTTGGGTTGAGAACCCACGTTCTCAGGTATCGCAGAATTGAAAGGGTATGACACAGAGTTGGACCCACTGCGCGACACCGCAGGGCGCCGAGATAGTCGCTTCGAAGGGTCTACAATGGGGGGCAACATACTGGAACCGTCGAAGCTCATTCTGTTGCTGGATTTAAGTCAATGCCCACACATCACGAACGCAGACAACATACCGTGGGGAACTCGGCACAGGCTCTAGAGGACTACGTGCACTAGACTGGGGGATCCACGGCCTATGCGCGTTTGGATCCACCGAAGACTCAGTCCCTGAACGAGTACGCCCGATGGACAAACCAGCAAGGTCAGTGAGAGGGGGTGCCGAGGGTACGGGAGCAGCAATCGATGACTCTGCAGGTGCTCGTACGTGTCCGATGCCTAGTGATCCTAGTCCATTGGCTTCCGTCGGAGGCGTCTGTGGGGGAGCCGAGCCGTTGAGCGAAGACAGACCCGCGCCATTGGAAAGTCCGACAAGCGGGCTAGGGCGCCTGGGCGAAGCGGATCCTGCACGCGCGAGCTCAGTTTCCCCAAACTCGCGTTTCCATGCCTGTAGTCCACCGATGAGTAGCATCGGCATGTTCTTGAGTATCTTGCGAAATGCCGTCTCATAGATAGCTTTGAAGAGCACGGACAAGGGTGAACGGGGATCGCCCACAACCTCGGATGCGTCGTCGTACATCGCCACCAGATCGAACTTGTCGCGGTTCTTGAAAAGCACTGCTTCCAGTGGTGGGCCGACTGCAAGCGCATCTTCTATGGACTCCCCGGTCACGCTGCAATATCATCAGCGCGACGTCATCGTTAAAACTACACTGCTTACTTGTCGCGCATCAGAATAGAGGGTTCGATGCATACTACCGCATCGCCCCGAATATGTTCACGCTCGAAGTCTTCCCTAGTGCGCACATCCAGAAGGAGCACTTTGAGGTTGGGATTGGATTCACATTCGTGAAGCGTCTTCGGGAAGAGCGTCTTGAAGGGGAGCTCCACTTTCTCGACAGTTGGGGTCATGGGCAAGATCACCGGGGACCGTTGAACAGCTGAGTTTAGAGCAAGGTTGGATGGCTTGCGCGGTACGGTGGGTGAGAGGGGTATACGAGCTGGGGAACTAGGGCGGCTCTGGAAGGTGTCTATCGTAGGTGGGATGGGGGTGCTGGAAGGTCTGGGGCCCATGTCCATAGGGAGGACAGGGAACGGTTTAGGGTGCATGAGAGGAGGAGCCCCATTCGCCTTCAAGTCTTGCAATGAAGGCTTGCTTGAACGCGATCCGTTGATACTGCTGCCAGTGGGATCTGAAGGAAGCTTCAGCACATCTATCTCCTCAATCTCGTCGATCGAAGGGAATGTATGCGTGAAGTCTTGAAGGCTTAAGACAGACATGCGCGGCGATGAGGAAGTGGAGGAGGAAGGTGAAGGCGGACCCAGACTAGATGTCGGTACCAACGCATGCGGAGATGGGGCGACTGGAGCGGCCACGGTAGGAGAACCCAGTGACTGCTGGAAGGACGAAGGCGCAAATGTTGGTGGAGAAAGGGCTTGGAGAGACAAGATATTCAAACGAGCAACATCCGGGGACTGCGGCGGTGAGCCGACAGGGATTTCGCGGGAGATGCGTTTCGTCGTCGCGACGGTCAGACCAGCACTCTGCAAGGAGCGCATACGGTCTGCAATACTCCCGCCGGAGGTCTTGACAATTGGGCTATTTGGTTCGTCTTCATCGTTCGAAAGCCTGTGGCCTGCAATTAATAACTGCGTATACATCATACCAAGACTACCAGGGCGTGTAGCGCAGCTCACACACTCGGTGAAGATAGTAGGGTAAAGGACGTACTGAGGGACCGATTTATCGAGTTCTACCAGCTTCGCCTCCACATTCTTCACCTTGCCAAATAGATCCCGGCCATCCGTCTACTCACTGTAAGTAAAGCGCCCGGTACATGGTGCGACGGTTGTGAAGCGCATACATACCTGCTGGAAGGACATGAATTCCTTGAACAACATACCCTTCTTCCCCGCCTGCGAGTCCGCCCGAAATTCCGCACTGTCCATCAGCATCTGCACGAGCGAGGCTGCCTTGGTAAGTTCACTAAGAGCACCCTTGAGGTCTCCCTCGTTCTCCCGAACTTGTGCAGACTGGATCTGGCTCCGGGCGAACTTGAGGAGCATGGGAGCCGATGCGCCGCGAGCCTGATGCGCGGTCTCTTTCGCGCTCTCCTTGATCTCTGCTATGGTGTCGCGGTGATAGGGCCCGCCATTTTGCATCGCTGTTCGCTGTGTGGGTCTCTTCGGTGTGTAGTGTGAACGCTTGGCTCTTACCTGGTGAAAATTTGGGGAAGCTGGCCGGCGCAGACGGTGGCAAGATAGCGACGCCGGGCATGTACCGGTTTAACAAAACGTGAACGAATAAGAATAAGTAGATGAGAGGAGTACAGCGAGTGGTGGGGAAGAGTGTAACATATGGCACCGCACCCGCAGCCCCGACGGTCGACCAAGACGGGTCAATTACGTAATCGAGGCCTCCGGGACCATTGTCTCTGCCACCCTCGCTGATGCATACAGTGCCCACTCGCGATATCTCATAGCGTTTGAGCCAGGAGGGCTGCTTCAAAGTATCATGCTAGAATTCGGGACATTCGCTTCGCAGATATCCATCATGCAGTACTAGTACTGTAGCTGCCAGACCAATCCGGCGGGGGGTTTGGGGTGTGACCGGCCGGACACGAAGCGGTCCCGCCGAAAAAGCGGCGCGAACGGCAGGCGCCTGTGACCGCCCGGTACACAAAGCGGCGCGGTGCCCCGCAGGGCCGCCAAAAATGCCACTTTGGGGTGTGACCCGCGACGGGCCGCCGGCGGAGGCGGCGGGAACGGTTGTGACGCGGGACATACACCAAAAAGCGGCGCGGCGCGGGCCCGTGTGACCTGTGACGCGCCGGATTGGTCTGGCAGCTACAGTAGTACTTACCGTAACATGTCCGGATGCAGTTCCGAGTCTATGCTGACTAAGCATAGTAGGTAGCTTGCTTAGATGAGCGCCGAAGGACCTCCTTCCACTTGAACCCTCTCTACCACCGCTATCCTTCTCCCCGCACTTCCACCTTTCAGCTGCAATGTCCAAACATCATCCGGGTGCGCAAATAAGCTACACGCTGACTGACCAAGCTATTAACAAACTTATGTGCCAGATTTGATTATGTGTAGGAGGCAGCCTGGTATCGGTATGTTCCCCCATTCTGTGAAGCAACAATCAGGTTCTTACTGGTCCACGTCC
The DNA here is from genome assembly GCA_022264855.1 of Lenzites betulinus. Lineage (NCBI taxonomy): Eukaryota > Fungi > Basidiomycota > Agaricomycetes > Polyporales > Polyporaceae > Lenzites > Lenzites betulinus. Next base: position 181,770 of record JABYQU010000023.1, on the reverse strand, counting down.
AGCCATCGGACGCCTTTGCGAGAAATGTGATGGCAAATGGTTCGTTCTTCTCCGAGTATCAATTCTCCCAAACAAGCGCATTAACGGAGTTGTCTCTTAGCCCGGTCTGTGATTCCTACGTACGCCCAGAGACCCTTGTTCGCATCTGTGACGAATGCAACTTTGGGACTTACGGCGGACGATGTATCATTTGCGGCTCACCCGGTCAGTGTGTCTCATTGAACTAGGGTCTATCATAGTCTTACGCCAAGATTCAGGTATTTCTGATGCGTACTATTGTGCCGAGTGTACAAGACTGGAAAAAGACCGCGACGGTTGCCCCAAGATCGTCAATTTGGGTGCTAGTAGGACGGATTTGTTTTACGAGAGACGTCGTTTAGGTATGTCGGTCTTCTGACAGCTCGAGGGATTCGCTGACAAGGTGAGATCTACCTAGGGTTCAAGAAGGGCTGAGTCTCTGCTTGATTTGTCCCCTATGTACAATAGCTTCACTTTTCATGTCAATTTATCAGTGCACGATACATCGTTGTGGTGACATACAACTGTTCCTGTACTGGGCTACTGAAATCTCTTCGCGCGATCGAAATGACTAGTGGGCGGTCCATCCCTTGATAAAGAAATAATCCACCCTGACTGATGGTTTCAGAATCTCCAGCCCTTGCAGACAGCGGCCGTCTTGTGGGAAGACGCTTAAAGCAGGATGTTACAGCTGGTGCCGCGATCCGCTCAGACACGGCTTGCACTCAAATTGGTTTGCAAGCGGCACGATCGTACGTACTCGAACTCAAATATTGAGTTGGTCCTCGGCGGTGCGCCCGAGAAGACCACGCGGCTTCCGGATACACATATAAGTAAACTTTGTTTGAGTGCCGGCGCGAGGTACATCCCCAGCTGCGAAACAACTCTCTTCGGCGCACTCGTGCACAATTACATCCCTCTTCTCGTGGAAGTGGTAGATCATGTCCTTGCCAATCTGGTACGCGTTCGGCATCCTGCTTCTTGCTGCCCTGAGACACTGGTACCGTCGTCCGCAAGGAATGCCACCAGGGCCGCCGCGTTCGATTCTGGGGGACAACAGTCGGGACGTACCATCCACCAAGCCATGGAAGAAGTTCACAGAATGGAACAAGAAATATGGCAAGTTCTCAACGCTCTTTTGATATGGCTCTAACGTACTACGCTCTTCCGTACAGGTGCTGTGGTGTCGTTCTACATGGGCCGCACACCTGTGATCAGTAAGTCTTGCACATGCACAGTGCAATCGTTGTGCTCACCCACCGCAGTCATCGGAACTGCTGAAGCAGCTTGGGACATGCTCGACAAACGTGCTGATATATACTCAGGACGTCCACGAAGCATTATGGCGTAAGCTCCAGCGTCATTCACGACACTACTACGTTTTCACCAGCCCTCAGTGGTGAGATACTTTCTTGGGGTGTCCGAGCTATCACCATGTCGTACGGGCCGCGATACAAGAAGTGGCGGGCGGTATGATTTACTATTGCCCTGAGCTCCCTGCAAGTATTCGACTTACTTTTCTACAGCTCATGCAAGCAAGTTTGAGCAACACAGCTGTTGCTCAATACCGTCCGCTCCAGTCACTGGAAAGCAAGCTTCTACTGCATAAGCTCTTACACGTCAAGGACGCTATGGAATATAAGGGCCATCTAGCCTTGTGAGCTTCCCAGCCCTTGCGTGAAGGATATTCTGTGCTTATACCCTCTGCTAGATTTCAAATGTCTGTCATATTCTCTTTGGCGTATGGCCGACGGATTCGCAGCTTGCAAGACGATGTGGTAGTGACTAACACTCGGATGGGCGGATGTAAGAGATGACTCGCACCGTGCTCTGTTCTAAGCATACATGCTAACTCATTCTCAAAAATCATTTAGATTTTGGCAAGTGAGTGTAGGTCGCTCTGCACCATGAATTCTACTAATATACACGGGACTCTCCGGATTCTCAGACTCTCGTATGTCTCGGCATTATATCCATTCTTCCCTCCGCCTTACCAGCGTTCATTTCCACGTAGAGTGCCTGGGAAGTATATGGTAGAATCGGTGTGTCCCTTCAGCGTGACTTCTATCGTTGGCTTCTAACTAGATGTTGTGTCAGTGGCCGTTCCTCTTGAAACTGCCGGTAAGCGACTCCACCCACTGTGCCGCACACCGCTCTAAACCTCACACAGTACTGTTTGCAATGGTTCCGACACGACGTGGACAAGCACCGCGAGATAAATCGCGATTGGTACATGTCCTTGATGAACGAGGTACACAAAGGGATGGCGGAAGGTACTGCTCAGCCAAGCATGGCTACACTGGCATTGTCGAGGCAAGGCGAGTTCGGGCTGTCTGACCTAGAGACGGCATACACCCTCGCGGGGCCATGGGATGCGGGTGTTGGTACGGTAAGTGCCAACGGAAATCTGTACAAGTCTCAGGGAAATGAAGTTGCTTATGGACGGCATATAGACGGTCATCAGCATCGAAGCGTTTTTCCGTACGCATTGCCACGTTGGAATATCTCGCAGTACTCATGCTCACGCCCTCCCTTCTAGTCGCGATGCTGCACTATCCGGACGTCCAGAGGAAAGCGCAGGCAGAGATTGATCGCGTCATCGGGTTTTCGCGCATGCCAGAATTCTCAGACATGGATTCTCTACCATACGTGACAGCTCTCATCAAAGAAGTCTCCAGGTGCGCTGAGCTGCTAGAGACTGCTTTCCTGTATCTTACCGCATCTTCGAAGATGGTGGCCTGTGGCGCCGACAGGCTTCCCGCATGCTCTCACTCAAGATGATACTTATCGCGGATTGTTTTTGCCAAAGGGTGCCACGGTGTACGCAAACATGGAGTATGTTGTCTCTCGTCCACAAGTGAGTTGAGACGACATGTTAACGTACGTACAGCGCCATTATGCAGGATCCTGCTCTGTTCCCTCAGCCGGAAGAGTTCCGCCCCGAACGATTCCTCCTTGCGACGCACCCTAAGTTGCAGAACTTCACTTTGCACTTCGGGTTTGGGCGGCGCATCTGTCCCGGCATGCACATCGCCAATCAGTCGCTTTTCATCGTGATATCTAGGTGGGTGTAGCATAATCTTGTCTACAGAGTACGCTGACGCCAGAGTGCAGGATGCTCTGGGCATTCAATGTCAAGCCTGTCGCAGGTCCGACCGGTGACCCCGTCATCCCGTCAAAGGACAAGTGCACAACTGGTCTCATCGTCAGACCAGAACCTTTCCCGTGCTCGTTCGAGGTCCGGAACCCCGGCGTAGCAGAGCTCATCAGGGCAGAGGCCGACAGCGCCGAGCCGTAGGGGAGCGTTACTCATACTTGTCTCAAAGCAATCCTTCACTTCTTTCCGCTGCGCGCTATAATTGTGTTCTAATGTTGACACCATATTTCTACATACTACATTTGTCCTCGTCATGACTGGATCCGCCTCACGGCCAAGACTTCTCAGCTGCGATCAACATGTCGACCGTATCGAGCAAGGTAGTCTTCCTGTCCTTGTACTCTGTCATGCCCAGAACTTTAGCAGCGCGCGTAGTGTCTATCGTCGAAATCGGGCCCGGGAGCGCGGGTGCGTTCTCCAGGCTCGGCAGCCTGTCCTTGAGTTGAGGCCGCTCGGCAGCGATGATCTCGACGGCATCGGTCCACGGGAGCGCTCCCGGTCCTGCAACGAGGAAACGTTTGTCTCTGACGTCGGATCCTGCAGGCAGCTTGGGCAGGTCCAGCGCACGCACATGAGCGCGGGCGACGTCGTCGATGTGGCAGTAAAGGGGGGGACTCTGGAAGGGAAGAGGACGTCCCGCCTCGCCGAGGATGAGCTGACAGATGAGGTAGTTTGTGCCAAGGGTGCCCATCATGTCCAAGCCCAGGCCAGGGACGACCGGGCCGTAGACGAAGGGTGGGTTGACTAGAGAAGAGGTCAGCCGGGCCCCGATTGCGCGTGCGGCGAGTATACTCACTGACGGCCAGATCGAGCGTCGGGTGCTCCTCCGCGAACGTCCATGCTGCCTGTTCTGCGATTATCTTCGCTCCGCCATAGGTGTAGAATGGGTTGTGCTCCTCGGTAAGGAGTGACTCGCGTGTGGTGACCCCCCAGTCTGGAAAAGGTCAATACCGAGGCAAGACAATATATCTATCACAAACCACATACCTTTCTCAGTGTACGTCACTCCGGCATATGTGGCCGCCCAGTCCGCTATCGAGCGATGAGTGTTTGATAATGCGGTCAACGTATGGTGAGAGTCTCACGGTTCATAGTCGAGGCCCATGTACCGGTCAACACCACCTTCGGGATCCCGGCTTGCACGGCCTGGCGGAGGACATTCAACGTGCCCTCTACTGCCGACTAGCGCATCGGTCAATCTTCTCGTTCGTGATCTAGAAAATGTGCCGAACGACGACTCACCTTCAAGCAGTTCTCAGCATCCTGGTGCCCAGCGAGGGGCGATGCAATATGAATGATGGCGTCGACACCTGCATCGCGTTCCGGGCGTGTGAGCACGCCACTGCAATCCGTAATATCGTCAACTCACCCTGCAGCGTCGCAGTAAAATCATCCGTGGCGACATCCTGTATTTCTACGGCTTCGAAGTTCGGGTTCGTGCCGAAGACCTTGCGGAGCAGTTCTACTTTGGCCCCGCGGGCAGACCTGAGACATGCGATGAGCGGTAAGATCCGGATAAGCAGCGACGGACGGACCCTTTCACGCGGTGGCCAGCCTCAAGGAGCTGGGTCGTGACCTGCGAACCGATGAAGCCAGAGGCTCCAGTAACCTGGGGGGCGCGATCAGAAAAGTAGGCCTAGAATATGTCCCAGGAGGACTTACGAGGATCGTTTTGGGAGTAGACATCGAGGGCAAATCAGGGGGTGGGTACTGCAAGCTCGGTGTAAGAAGGCATGGGTTAAATAGCTGAAAACATGTTGGAGTAGTACTGCACGCTTACTTCACGGTGAGACCATCGATACGCACATGCAGTTTCGATGGAATATAAATAACTTCCCCGTATGATTGAGCAGCGCCCATACACTCGGCCCTCGCCCGATCTTTTGAACCCTGCCCCACCTGACGTATCATTGCCAAGAGCACGCTCTGAGAAGCTTACAACGAACGCCGGGCAGCATGCCATTCGAGGCAGAGACGATCCTACCCTGCCCGAGCTCATGGAGATTCGGGGACCAAATGACTGCAAAAACGTAATGACTGTGCAACATGAGTGAGGTCTTGTATAACAAAAATACGCACTCACCTGGAATACAAGTTGCGCGATGCAACCCCAGGAGCTTCAGGACCCCAAGCAACAGCCTCCACATACGATACTACTCAGTAGGGTGTGCTACGAATGCGCTCGTGAACCTAAACACTCAATATAATCCGGCATAAGTTAGAGCGCAAGAGCCTCCACAAAACTGGCGTTCGGAGAGGTCGCTGGCCGGAGTTTAGACAAATACTCCGAACAAATGCAACGCTGCCGGTGCTCCATCGATCTCGCGGAGGGTGTTGCCATAGAACCTTTTTGAACGCAGATCCGAATTCATTACAGCGGATACTCATCGATGTACTCATCGGAGATGTGTTATCTGGACGAAGCGGAGGACGGGTGGAAGACGACAGAGGGATGGCCAGGCCCGGAGTAACCATGCACATGCACACCCGACCCTGCCAGTGGGTCTTAGAAGCTCCAGTTCGCCCCTATCATTACCCTGCATCATCACGTAAAATGCAGCCTCGTAGCTTGAGGACAACGTGACTGGTCAGACTGACCTTGTGCCCAAAACATTAGTCTCGTTATAGTTCTTGCTACGGTATATACGCAGGAGGGGGCCCCATCGTGGTATCGCCGTCGATATCGCCTATGTCCTGCACACTTTCGTGGACGCTCGGAGCTACCTCCTCTTGCCGTGACGATGTGGTAGTCTCAGGCGGGACGAGCCCACCCAGTGTCCGACCTGCGTTGTTTTCCTCCGGAAGCTGCGGCGTCGAACTTGCCCCGGGGATGGTCAAGCTACTGGCGCCGCCAGGAGAGAAGCCGCTGTTGGATGCCTGAGGAGAGGTCGGCGGGCGCGCGCCCTTTCTTGTCGACACCGTAGGGCTCGGATCATATTGTGAACTTCCAGACGTCTGACTGTCTGAATGCTGCTGCGACCCGCTATGCATTAGGAGGTCGGACAGGCGTGGGTGGCGATTTGGCGGGGTCCACGGAGTGACGGCACCGTTGGGGAGTCGCTGCGCTGCCAAAGAATACGCGACGGTCGGCTGGTGGGCTGACACAGGAGGATGATCTTGAGAAACGGTGTCGAATCATGAGTGAACTAGGTTCAAGTTCTGACTGCAGTCTAACAGTGAAACTCACCGGAGGAATCGTAGTGTTTCTCAATGTACCCATCTTCCTCCTGCTTTCGTCGTCTCCTTCGCCTTGATCGCATCCATAGGCACCAGGTTAGAGCGAACAGGATCGCCGCGAATGCGATCCCTCCGGCGATTGAGCCGGCGACGATCGCAGTCGGAAAAGCTTGGGTGGAATTGGAGGCTGCAGCGGAAGTGGCGCTGCCAGACGCACTTGTGCTCGTGGCAGTACCCGTAGGTTGGGAGGTGGTGGAGACTGAGAACGTAGACGAGGTCGATGTCGCGGATGATGTAGCCACTGAAGCTGAGCTACTAGGAAGAGGGAACGGGCCGACCCGCAGAAAATCAAACACCCATGGATTATCTGGTGACGCCGTTGTGATGTTCACCGTCAAGGTGTGATTGGCAAGTAGAAGGTCCTGAACTGTGTAAAGAGCAACGTCGGGGTCAAGGAGAGTAACCTTGGGGTTGACGGTCGTCTGCTGAAAGGTGCCGTCGACGGCGTACGTCGCGACAGCAGGATCTCCAGAGACGAATGGCAGCACCATTCCAAAAAGTGCGATATAATTTCCTGGTATAGCCTCTCAGTGCGAGAGCGGTTGAAGTACGACGCTGATAAGGAAGACATACCGAAGAAGGTGTATTCAACGTTCCATCCGGGGTTTGCTGCGAAGAACAGGGTGTTGTTGTTTGGAGTGATTCCGTCCAGCGATTCCTTGGCCTGCTCGGAGACATTACCAATCTGGCCCGTATAACTTGGTGACAGTGTAACCTGGACACCAGGACCAGCATTATCGACTATTATTGTAGGCGGAGAGTCCGACATCGTATGAGATCGTAGAAAGTCAGGGTATACAGAGAGGGCAACGAAGCGGAAGAGCTAGCTCGCGCGAGGCCAAAGAGGACGAAAGAGACGCAGCACCACTCCCAACATTGCGTACTCATGCACAGGCCAGACAACAATAGCACCAACCTGGGCAATAAACACAGTACCGAACGCTCCAGATTCCCGTCTCTTTCCCTGGGAGCGCCGGCGCCCATAGGTTAGGCGTGTTGGGTTTCCATCAGCGCCGGGGTGTGGTATAAGGGAGTACAATAGTCACAGAAGAGGCGAAAGTGAAACATGCGAAGCCTCATCAAACGTGCCCCGGCGGGTTGTAGCCACGGAATGCCATGTCGTTCAGAGCTGCAAGGATGTGCATTAATTACATATTTTCAATCATGACGACCGACAGCAAGTAGAGACGAAAGCTTACCGCATAGCGCCAACTACTGTTTTTGAGTAAGTTGAAGTAATTCTTAAAGGCGAATGGCTCGCATGATCTATACAAAACTACTGCGCCGAGGATTCCTCCACAGCGTCCGCACCATCAAGTCCGAGCCCACCGTGAAGATGGCGCGAAGTCTCGGCGGTGCGGTCAACACTAAAGCTGATTGTATCCTTAGCATCCGCCGACACCACAAGAAAGAGACCTGAGAAGTTTGAACGAAGCTGGATAAAGGATGGTGTTGACTCCGAGGTGCCAGTGGTAGTAAGTAGCCAAAGCTTGCAATGCGGCGGGGCGCGAATGATTCGGAGATGATGATCTCCTGGACGAGCGTCACTACTAGGGGACACAGAAAGTGCGGCCTCTGTTCGAGTATGAGTACCTTCGTCTAGACGGTCACCCCAGCGAGAATCGCCGTCACGGCAGGGGTGTGTTTGGGAGAAGTGGATGTGTCTAGCAAGCTGTAAGACTGCCAACCGTGCACTGGTACGTCTTTTTCGGAGATGTGAGCTCACTCTGTGTTTCCCACGGTCGGGGTGGGTCCAGGAACACAGGCACCAGAATCATATGTGGCCCGACATAGAGTTTCTTCCTACCACTCCCCTCTTCCGGCAGCGGAATGCTGATGAATCGCTGCCGCGCGCGAACTTTGACTAGACAGTGGTTCTTACCGGCGTTACATACACTCCTCCGGAGCTACCTCCATAAGATAGAACAGGTGAGTCGTACGGGCTGTTTCGACGTCTGGACGACTATAACCGCGAGTTCTCATCCACCACTGATTTTAGCTCTCTCTCATAGGCACCACTTGCATTCACCTAGGTGTGAGAACACTCGTGTCAGATCGAAATTATACAGGATATCCGAATTCTGCTTGCAGGTTCAATCCTTGTGCAATGAGACCCCGCTGTCATACCAATGCTTGGGTGAGTCTGGTGAGTCGCATCTTACATAGTAGGAAGGCCTCTACTAGCTTGACCGCTCCGTGATGGATCAATGTTTCTATGTGTGATGCGAGTGGCGCTAGGCTAGTTGACCAGGGGCTAGTGATTCCTTGAAAAGGTGAATCTGAAGTCGCCGCAGCAGGCGAAAACTTTCGGGCATAAGCCGGGTGTTCAACGTTCAACTTGAACATTCAGCAATCTCAAGCTGTAGCCAGGCCGTTATGGGGCCATCCGTTGAACGGTGGGTTATCTGCTACTGTTGCTGGGTCCGTTCAATTTGATGATCGGGCTACGGAGGTCAGCCGGCCAGCCTGGGATGTGGACGAACAAACGCGGGCTCCGCGTGCCGTCATTTTTCCTAAACAAGCATGATACGACAACGGCCGATGATCCTCTTGGTGGCTGTACGCACGAAACGACCGCACTTGCGTTGACCACGGACGCTGAGTGTGCATGCATTCAAGTGCCATGGTAGCAGGGTGAGCTTTGCGTATAGTACAAGGCATGCACTCTTGCTATGCAGACTTGTACTGCTCAAGCGGTGCTGATCACGGTGCCAAAACCACGTCTACGTGCCGACACCGTCTCATACCCGTTCATTGTAAGCAATCCGCGCCTCCCAACACCGCATGCATAAGATGAGCAGAGTATGTAGCACCGCATTCAAATTCCCCAGGACTCGCTTGTGGGTGCTGACAATATCTTCCCAGCGCTTGACCAATTCCGCGAGGCGTCCGGCATTGTGCTAGTGCGCAACATGGCGCTGATCCCCTCTCAATTTGCGATGGCGAATAATCTTGCCGTCGCGGCTGTGCTACAGAAGCAACGCAGCATGTGTCGCTTGGAAATGCCAGTGGGACCCTCATGACGGCGGAATATAAAGAAGGGCCTGGCGCACACCGCCAACTCACCTCCGCGGTTCCTCTCATTTCCTTCTCTCTCTATCTTCAGTCTCGTGGAGGCTTCTCCCTAATTCCGGGCTCATCCTTCTTAACAACACCTGCCCTATTCTAACGTTACTTCATCGATTCTCGAGATGCGTTTCTCTACGAACCTCCTTGCGTTGGTCCTTTCGGCAGCGACGCTTGTCTCCGCGGGAGTTTTAGAACGTCGCGAGGTCACAATGCTCACCCGTGCTTCTGCGCGCCATCCATACGGCGCGGCGTATTGTATGTGCTGCAGCTCCAATGCAGTTTATTCCCTGTATGCTCACTCTGCGTATGCTACAGTCATCACGAATGAGCCAGAAGAGAACATGATCATCACGGCTGCTATCGCCCAGGATGGTAAACTGGTACGCCTTTGGAATGTGGCGTGTCGTGATCATGCAGCTCATAGAATGGCGCAGACGTTGGACAGGGCAGTGTCTACCGGTGGCCGTGGTTTGCATGGTGTGACCGCCAATGGCAACACAGGTACCGACGGCCTGTTCTCTCAAGGCGCCATCCAGGCGTCGGCCAAGGCGAATCTCCTTGCTACTGTCAACGTAAGAGCACATTCTGTTGGTATAGGATGCCTTCTAACGCGACCTGTAGTCGGGCTCGAACACCGTATCGCTCTTCTCCATCGACCCCCGCAAGCCGACGAACATCAAGCCGCTCGGCGACCCCGTCTCGTCCGAGGGCGAGTTCCCCTCCTCGCTCACCTTCAACGCCGATGGCAGCCGCCTCTGCGTCTTGAACGGCGGCATGATCAACGGCGTCGTCTGCTACAGCGTCGACAAGACGCTCGGACTCGTGCCCGTCCCGAACACCCTCCGCTACCTCGGCTTCAACCAGACGACGCCCCCCTTCGGCCCGCCGGGCACGGTCAGCCAGATCGCGTTCAGCGAGGACGGCCACACGCTCCTCGCGTCGTTCAAGGGCAACGCGACCGTCCCCGGGTACCTCGCCGCGTGGGACGTCCAGGCGGACGGCTCGCTCGCCGCGCAGCACCGCGTGGTCCCGCTCGCGCAGGGCGGCATGGTCGCGTTCTCGCTCACGCCGATCCCGCAGCAGAACGCGTTCTTCATCGCCGACCCCGGTGTCGGGTACGCGGTCGTGGACTTGAGCGGCAAGAACCGCGGCTCGTCGGTGGCGTTGGCCGGTCAGATGGCGACTTGCTGGTCGGCGTACAGCTCGGCTACGAAGACTTATTTCGGGATTGACGTTGGTGGGAACACGATTCGCGAGGTCCAGCTCGACAGCAACTTGAAGGGCACTGTTGTTGGCGTACGTTTCTACAACATCTCTCGCCGAGGCGGCAGCGCGGTGGTATTGACATTGTGCTGTTCCTCAGACGTACGCTGTCCCGGCGGGCACTTCCCCCATCGACAGTGAGGTCGCAAGCATTCACGGCAAGGAGTGAGTTCTATGCATATTCGCATCTGGATGGGACTGCGAACTGATGACACCATGCAGCTACCTCTATGTCCTTGGCGCGAATGCGACTGTTGTCGATGTGTTTGCGCTCAATGGCCCTGGCAAGGCGCAGCAGATCGCCTCCGTCAGTGTCAGCGGTCCCGCTCGTTCTGCCGGCGTGCCCCTTCGTGAGTTCTCCCTCTGGTCTGTGCTCGGAGTGAACAACGCTCTGACGCCCAATCATATGTAGACGGATCGAACTTGCAGGGAATGGCCACCTATGTTTCCACTTACTGGTAAAGGTCTCTTCTCTGCTCGATCGTCTTCCGGCTGTGCGGAGACACTTCGTCGCACACGTACTCGCGCTCTTTAGTGTTCCCATGGACATCCTTAGCATATTTACTGCGACAACTTGTATATTCACACTCCCATCAATCAATTCATGCTCTATTACAAAGTTCCGCGAAACAGCGTCGGCTTCATGAGGCCAATTCTTGACACCTAAAGCAACAATACATGATATGTTCGTTCTTGTGGAGAACATGTCATAACCTCCGATGCGTATATACTACATACTTGCTCAATCCCTATACAAGCATCACAGCTATATAACGAGCAGTACAACCTAGATCGACCCTATTGAAACCCCCCTTCTGCATTCGACCTTAACACCCTTTGACTTTAAGCATTCGTACTACCCTTACTTACACCGCGACCCGGACCAAACCCCCTACCGGGTCCAGCACCGAGCATTGCCCCGCGATTTCCTGGCGCGAACCCACGGGGTCCGATACCTCTACCCCTAGGAAACCCGCGCGGGAATCCGCCGCGTGGACCTCGTATGAAACCTCGCCCGCGCCCCCGTATGTTCGCCATAGAATGATCTGTTTCCACCACGGGCGCGCCTCCCACTGCGTCCGCGCCTCTCCCGATTCCTCTCCCTGCACCACCACGATGCACGTGACCGGGTGCGACGCGTCCGCGCGCGCCGTGCAGTGCGCCGCGTTTAGCCCCGCGGCCGAACTGGATTGAGGACGGAATGAGCGAGAGCGAGTCCATCGAGTCCGTGAGCGTTTCGACGTCTTCCGAAGCTTGCGCGGCCTTCTGTTTGCCCTTCGCGAGATTGTCAGTGACCCCGCTTGGGCCCACTGAGCGGGTAGTGGGTCTGGAGTCCATAGGCATCTTCTCGAGCAGGATCTGTTCTTCGTCGTCCGAGTCTTCTTCTGCTGAGACCATCTCCTGTTTCGCATGTGCTGACTCCGTGGCGGTCTCGTCTTCATCGTCCTCGTCGTCTTCGCCGCCAGCGCCGTTCTCGCGTGGCTGCCACGGACGGCGCAATAGACTCGCGCCCTCGCCCCACCGCTTCAGCAGCCCGCCCACACCCTTATTCGTTACCGCGAAGAAGTATTCTTTCGGGTATCCGTGCGCCTGTATGAGATGCAGCCGGCGTGTCTTGGGCGAGGAGAAATTTCGCGGGCACGAGGCGAGATGGCATGCAAACTGGAGCAGGATTCGCAATTGTGATGTGAGCTGCGGTATGAAGCAAGTGTATGAAACGTGCACGTACGATCTTCTCTCCCCGTTCCTTGCGCACTGCGGCCAAAGGGTCATGGCATTCGGTCTGGTGCTATAACAGACGCATAAGTCCGGTCAGTATCTTCCCTAGCGGATTCGCCTAGCGGCACACCATACAGTGCCGCCCGAAGAGCAGAGAGCGACAACAGAGCCACTCACCAGTTCCAGCAGCCTCGCGTCGGGGAACACGCATCCACAGCCCTTTTCCTCACATACGTGCGCATGGTACATCGCGTAATGTGCTTCCAACTCGCGCGTACCGCTGAGCACGGTGGATCGATGTGGGTGATTGCATGTCGGTGGCAGAGTACAAATAATCTGGCCGGAAATGGACGGGTGGCCTGTGTGGCCCGGGGGCGGGGTCGCGCTCGTCCGCGCGGCCTTGAGGGTCGGCGAGGGACTTGGCGACGGGGAGGAGGATTCGTACTGGTTCTGAGGAGATCTAGCACGCTTGAAGGAAGCCATCGCTGCACAAGTCTTCCGCGGTCGTGTGGGGGTATCGGTGGAAGTGCAAGTGGGGGTATGAGGACAATGTCGAAATGATCGGCGTCTGCCTTTGCCGTGGCGCAGGTTCTCCGATCTTCTCGGACATGCATACGTGACTGCCTGCCAGGTGCGCGTGCTATGCAAGACGCATAAACATGATAAACCACTAGGATGTAAGGTAGCGCAAAGAATCGTTCATAAAGACCCGGCAGGCTCTGAAAGGCCGATAGGTACAGATTTCGTTTAAAGGATGCTACAAGTACAATCGAGTCGGGAGCCGTTTGGCGACACGTCGCGCGCACATTTACCACTTCTCATGGGCCGGGCGCACTTTGTTTCCATCTTGGTTAGAATCATTCAGAAGAGTTAGTCGAATTCGCACTCACAGTCGAGCTCCCACGTCCAGGCAGAGCTGTCCTGGTTGGTGAGGTAGAGGTAGCTCTGTGAACGCGAGCGAAGCCTGACGTTAGTGTCTGTTTGAAAGTAGAGTAATAAGATGATCACCTTTGCGACGCTTTCGGCATCCATTCTTCCATCGCGGTCAGCCTTCCAAGCTTCGGCTGCCGCGCCCGTGCGCCGGGAGAGCGACAGGTCCGTCAAGATGCCTGTGTAAGTTTATCAGGTCGATGAGATGCAAAGGCTGCGGTGCGGTGATACGTACTGCCGTCAATGATAGACTGAGCGCAGTCCCACCCATCCGTCAGAAACTCTGCTAGACAGAAAGAGGGTCATGCAACTCACATGAGCAACCTGCGGACAAAGTCAAATATCAGTTTTGGGAAACATGACACCATATAACACGGAGACAGCCCAATCACTTACGTGAATGTTGTCTGCGTTGAACTCCTTCGCGAGACTCTGGCTCAGGGCACGGATGCCGAACTTGCCTGCAGCAAAGGCGCTGGTATAAATGTTCCCCCGAATGCTTGCGGTCGCGCCGGTGAAGAGCAACGTTCCCCTGCATCCCAGGTCGTTCAAGCTGTTCTCCTTGAATGCCAAGATAACGCGACGAGAGAAAGCAAAGCCCGCAGTAACATGGACTTCGAGGGACGACTGGATGTCAGCCTCCTTGATAGTGAGGAAGTTGCCGAAGACGTTGGCTCCGACGTTCCACAGAGCGACACGCAGCTCCGTGCGCCCTGAGGAAGGCCAGTTAAAGGCAAGGATGTCATCGAAAACGTCGGTCATGGTGGTGTAAGTATATTCGGCCACAGGAAACACAGCGACCTGTGCAAGAGGATGTTAGCATTGCCTGCAAGCTCGCCCCGTGTCTCACAACGGTTACCTCGCCCCCATCGCCTTTGATCTGTTCGGCGGCGAGTTTCAGGTGGTCCGCATTACGAGAGGTCAGTGCAACACGGTAGCCTGCTTGGGCGAAGACTCGACTGTACGATGTGTAATCAGGCCGTTTGCATCGCTGCTGCCCGAAGCGCCACCTACGCTGTAGCTGCACCGGTTCCTAAAAGTTGTTTCAGCGGGAGTAGCAAGGGCATGGTTGTAGATGGGTACGAACCTGTCGCATTACCGATACCAGCAACGATCAAGAGAGGTCGAACGTCAGACATAATGGTTGTGGATGGGTAGCAAGGTCTGAGGGATCACAACCGCCAGGGAGGCTCCCTGATATACTCAGAGCATCGGCCCTTACGTACCGCGGCAGCGCGGCAGGATGGGCGCATCTTGTCAGGCAGAACGCCGCGCATGGCCATGCGGTGGTGTGTGGCTTGGGCGACATGTCGACCTCAGCGCTGAACGATGAACGTTGAACCCGGAAGTGGGCATGCCGTGGTAATGCCCTGTGTCCCTAGGCAGGCGAGGCGGACTATCGCTGCGGTGACCAACGGACGTCGGAGATGTTCTTGTGGCTGACTCGGCGGCCTGTGGCATGCACCGATCAGCTGTCATCAAGACCCTACTATGTGGTGTAGTCTGCCACGGAGACTGCGAGTCTCTACTAACTTAGTAGCGTGCGGCCTGTTTACTACGGATGCTGTCGTTGCTGGCATGCGCCACTTGGATGTGTTCTACCCCGGGATTCCGTACTCGCTACGGACTGATACTAGTTCTGCCAACAAACTCAACATGTGAGATGATGATCTGGAAGTGTAAGTGACACTTACCAGTGTGTCATATGGCCGAGTAATCCTCCTCTGCCTTTGTGGAGATGTTCAGCATTGTGTTCAAACTATTTGAACAGGATAAAATTGCACTAATGCATGTTTACGAACATCACCTAGGTACCTTCTCTACTGCGACGATGTCGATGATCAGTCACGTTGCTACTCACTCATTGTGGGGCGCATTCATCAACAGCCAGCGGCCTGGACGTAGGTCTTCAAGGTCTTGTCTTGCTATTATACAATGCTGGCACAAGCGTGGACAGTGAAAAGTAACCAGTCCGCTCATCCTCGCCAAGTCGCGCCAGGAGCAGCCTCCGCACTACCCACCGGCACCCTCCTCGCGCCGCCTTTCGGCCTACTAGGAGCCTTGCCACCACTGCCGGGACCAGTCGTCGTGCGCGTCCGCGAGCTCTGCGCACCACTGCTCGGAGGTCTCCCCGGCGGTGGGGCCACTTTCGTAGGCTTGGCTGGACCCGCTGCGACCTTCGCCGCATTCGTACCATTTGAAAGCTTTGCGCGTTTGACGTTATCCTTCTCGAGCGAGCTACCTGCGCGGGCGCGCGATGTCGGGCCTGGCGCGGGGTCCGCGCGTCCCTTGCCCTTGTCCCTGCTGATCGCAGCAGCGGTGCGCAGAGGTTGGGTGCGCCTCTCCGAAGGCTCCTGCGCGCCCGCTTTGCGCTTGGTGCCCAGCGCGCCCGCTTTCGCCCCAGACTTCTCGCGCGACGGGCTGTCATCGTCTTCGGAGACGCCAAGTTCCTCTGCGAGGCTCCGGATCGGTGCGGGTCCTGGCGCGGGTTCGTCCTGGTCGATACTGTCCTCTGCCGCGGACTCTGGGAGCGACGCGAGCTGCGCTCGTCCCTCGGGGCTGTCGGGCGAGTTCGCGAGCATGAGGATGCGGCTGAGCGGGCTGGGCTTCACGGGAGAGTAGGCGTGTATCATGCGCGTCGCGAAAGGCTTCGCGACAGGGAATGGTCGTACTAGGGGCGTTTGTGGTACTTGAGGTGGCGGCCGATGTGTGGAGCCAGATGTGCCACTGCTCGTGCTTGACGCGCCGGAAGACGGGGGATCGAGCGATGTGTCCATACTGTCATCCGAGGTGTCGCCATTCGGTGGAGGTATCTCGAGTCTTGGTAGTGGCGGTATGGGTGGGAGGGGCGTCCCACCCCCTTCACGCGATGGTAGTGATGCGGCGGGCGATGGTGGCGGCAATATGAAGCTGCCTGGTAGAAAGGGTGGTGGTGGTGCGGGCGACACGGCCATGCTGGTCTTGAACTCCGGCGGCTGCCGTGAAGGTGAGCGTGGGACGTCGACAGCGGAGGGGATAACTTCGGTCTCAAAGGGGGGTGCGACCTTCTGTTTCGCCTTGGGAGATATATGACCCAATGTGATCGCAGCGAAGCCGGACGATCGTCGCGAAACGCGGGTCTTCCGTGGGCTCGCTGCCTTGCTCTTCAGCTTCCGTGGGGATTTTCGCGCGGAGGTGCGTGGCAGCGCAGCAGGCAATGGAGGCGGGCGCATGGCCGGGGACGGAACAGAGGCGCCCGGCGCAGGTGTTGGGGGCAATTCAGCGAGCATCATGTCTACTTGCCAGGCCCGCTTCTCTTCCAAGAGGTTTAGTCGCTCGGCCTGCACAAATCATCATCAGTTCAATGTTCACAGTTGAACGCAATTCACGCACTTCGAGCGCCGCTTTCTCTCTGCCAAGCCGCACCGCCGCCTCAGTGAACTTCTGGCGTTCCACCTCGAGTTCCTTGAACCGCGCATCGAGTAGCTGTCGTTCTTCATCCCTCGCTGGCGCGGTTATCAGATCCATGCTCATGTCCGATGTGTGCGTTGTTGGATGTGCTTGTTCCTCTACAAACCGGTCAAAGAGCTCCTGCACTTGAGCGGCGGATGCTGCAGCTTGCTTCTGAGCCTCATCTGTCAAAGTGATGAGCACACTTCCAAGTGTGCTGGAAATTAGTACGTACCGAGGTCTGCGCGTAGTTTGTCGATCACGGCTTGAAGGCGCTCGACTTCTGCACCTTCATTCACCTTGGTCTCTCGTGCAGGTGCGGAAGATGAGGATGCCTTGCTCGGACCACTGAGCTCTGCACGATGAGACACAGACTCTCGCAAGGATCGGAATAGCGATTTGAATGTTTCGTCGGCAGTCTCAGTTGGCGGGTTAGGGAACAGGACGCTGTGAGCGAAAGGTACGGGCTGTGACTCCGTCGGTGAGTGGTCTCCGCTTAGAATTGATGTGAGGTGGCCTACCTCCTCCAGAGAATCGGTTTCACCAGCGGTGCGGACCGCATGTAGAACGCTCTGCAGCTCGTTTGCGGCGGATAATAGCAGCCCCCGGAGCTTCCTATTCTGCTCGTACAATTGTTTGCGCGCGTTCTCAGCCTCGTCAAGAGCGACCTCCAGGAAGCCCTGTCCTTTGCCGCGTAGCTGCACGTCAGAAGCCTCCACGACATGGAGATTTGAGCATGTCATTCCCGCGGGCAAACTTCCGACCTTCAGCTGGGAGTCTGAGAGTTTGGTCCAGCGCTCGACCATGCGTTCCTTCTCCTTATCCAATTTCTTGATCTCTGTTTGATGTGTGGCACGGAGGGCATGTAACGTTGTTCGGGTGCGCTGGAGCTCAGCCGTAGTATGTTTGTGGGCGTTCTCGCAGGATTGGAGAGCCTTGGTGGCTGTACTAATGTAATTCACTCAGCTTTGTAGTAGGAACATAGACGCAGTGAGTTATACTGACGCGAGCCGTGACTTGTGGAGGTTCATCTCACGCTCCGCATTGGCAGCCTTGTCGGCTTCCGACTTGTACATGGACGTCAAGCGCTCGTGGTCGTAGGAGAGCGTTCGTAGTTTGGTTGTGAGATCCTCTGTTCTGGACATGTCGTCCTACAGCAGATACATAAATGGACGTAGGCAGAGCGAGACGGGTACTCACTATACGTTGACTGAGCATGCCCAGCACACACTTGACCACCTTGTCCGCGTCCGCCTTTGCGAGCCCATCGAGACATAGACCAGAGTCGTGAACGAAGCCGTGAGCAAGCAGCTGCGAATTGACATATTGCAGGCTAGATGTCGAGGAGCAAGACTCGGCAGAGCCGGTGTCGGAGAATGGCGAGCCAAGGTCAGAAAGAGACACGTTGAGGGCCCAGTGAACGAGTTTCTTTGGTGTCGTCGCTGCCATGCTCCTAGGCTCTGTAAGGAGTGATAGAGCGTCGGGTGATTGAGGGTGCCTCGGAATCCGGGCTTGGGTAGGAAGTTAAGCTGCAAGCTCAGCGTTAACGCGGTTGAACGCGTGCACCACGTGATCGAGTATCTGGGCATACTTACCAATAAGCGCCCTCACCGAAACCCTTCTCGTAGTTCTCCTCCCTCCGCCACCAAATATTACTACCGTGGCCAGCACTTCTCTATCCAGGTCTCGCGACTACGACGGCACTGTGTTATTCCCTCTGGATGCAATAGAAATTGGCCACATGCAATCATCACGGCTTGCCAAGGCGATGCTGCGCCCATCTGTCGCGGACATTGAGAACACAAAGAACCGTGCGCTTATGGACACAGCCAGGGAGCTGCTGTGGCTATGTATACATATGCATCAGCTTCTCTCCAGCGAAACTGCCATCCTAAGCCTTCTCTCATCGATGGGTTATAAGGGGTCGGGCTACGGGCGTGTTTACTTCGACTCCCGTCTCCTCGATATCCACCCAAACGCGCAATTAGCCATTCAAGTGACTCCTCATGTCCGCGTTGCATTCGGATTCACGGAATATGTTATGCGACGCACAGCACACTACATCTCCTATTCCATTACAGGACATACCTCTCCATAGCGTCTCTCAGTCATCGATGCCCGGGAATCGGCCTACGGAGCAACTCTCAACGAATGGCCGCGGACCTGTCCGTGTTATTGTCCTACCTGAGGTAGCCGCGCCTTTAACAGGGTGTAATCGAGTGAGTCGACCATTATTTTGCTCCTTAGCGCTATAATTTATTGTATTCGTAGGCAGACGCGTTGCCGAGCATCATTCGCACAGACACTGAACAAGTGCGATCCGGTTTCCACATTCTAAACTGATTTCGTGTTGACCGAGCCTGTGATAGGCATCTTACCTTACTGCGCGGACCGTACGTAGCCCTATTCGTATGTGGTGATATAAACTCAAGGGGGGCATCAGATACGGCGCGACACGGACATAAATGGTGAAGGCATCTCCACTGTCAAAATTGGACCGTCCATTGCTAGTTCAGGGCCTAATGGGGCCTGGACGACTTGCGTCAAGGCTCTACGGGAACACGACCAACATCTGGTGCAAGGCTGGAAGGAAGATGTGGACAGTCTATTGATATTTGTGAGAATTTTATCAAGACAGTTTCATAGATCTAACGACTTTCTTTCAGGCGGGCCTTTTTTCCGCGGTTGTGACTCCCTTCAATATCGAATCTTACAAGTTTCTTCAGGAGGACCCGGAAGAGACGTCAGCTGCTTTGCTGGGCCGCATACTAGCTCAGCTCGGCACACAATCCGGGACAAGCCCACAGCCATCCTTCATGAACTCGAGCAATTCTTTCTCGCCGACCTCACGTTCTATTCGTATCAATATCTTGTGGTTCTCGAGTCTCGTGTTAAGCCTGGTCTCAGCTTCCGTCGGCATCCTCACCAAACAATGGCTCCGAGAGTATACACGCAATGCTGCGAGCTCTCCCCGCGAGAATGCCCGTATTCGCCAACTTCGTCATGAAGAATTCGTCAGGTGGAAGATACCACTCACCATCGCCCTATTACCCGTCCTTCTTCAGATTTCGCTTGCTCTCTTCTTCGCTGGCCTATTGGACCTGCTTTGGGGCCTGCACGCTTCTGTGGCATCAGTGATCACTGCGACAGTCACCGTATCCCTCGCCTTCCTCGTCCTTACCACGATCATGCCTACCTTCCGCTCCGACTGCCCGTATAAATCACCTCAAGCCTTTGGCGTATACTTTTTGATGCAGGGGCTTACTAAGGTTCTGTCCCTGGCCGCTTCAAGTCTATACACACTGCTAGGATGGGACCGTCTCAAATGGCCCCTCGCCATTGACCCTGCCATGTTCCGCCCATGGAGACGTAGACTCGCCGCATCACTCCTCAACCTCAAGCACAGACGGTTCTTTAACAGCTGGCGTGAGCGCGAGATGGCCACTGTTCATGATCCCGAGGTCGCCACTCAGCTAGATCGCCGTGTTCTTGCCGAGGCCGACGCGACGTTCATGGAGGACGAATTCTTGTACACGACGATCGGCCTCTGTTTGCGCGATACGGAGTGCCCGGCGGCCGTGGAGTGTCTGTACGAAATCGTCGTCCACAGGGCCGATACTGTCCTGGCAGGAATCCCCCATTGGCGCCATCGTGAGACCGTCGACCCCGGTGTCAGTCTACTCCTCAAGCTCATCCTGGACGTTATGCCGCGCATGGATCGCGGAGATAGTGCAAGTGCCGAGAAGATGATGATTCTCGTCGATGGCCTGTGCCGCGCGATCCCGTTTGAGGTTGAACACTACGAGACCAAGCTACTGTACCAACGCCTATTCGAAGTCCTCGCCCGGTTCCTAACACATGACGAGAGAGTCAAGATGCACGCCTTCGGTATCATGCAGAGAATGTGGGCGCGCTCAAACGCACATATTGCTCCCGCCGGTACGACCTTCCTCCTTTGTACCTCTCGATGACCCTCGCTCATGCTGTTTTCGGTCCAGTAATGCGGAGACTGATATCCTTCGCCCGCACGGCCAAGCAGGGTCGCGACTACAACTCTTTTCATGCCGCATGCGAGATAACCCTCGCCTTCGTCACCACCGACACGATGCTCGCGGGCGAGTTCGACGGGATCAAGCCTGAGCTCCGGCACATGCTCGCAGACCTGGCCGGGTACCTCCTCGCGCCGTCCGCCGAGATCGGACAGAGCGCGTCGATCCTGCTCGCGCTTTCGGACCTCAACGAGCTCGACCCCGATCTCATCGTCAGCGCAGGGCTCCGTGCGCTGCTCGATTCCGTCGTGTTGCGCCGTCCCGCGCGCGCTAACTCGGAGGACGTTTCGTCGTCCCGGCGGAGGCGACTGGAGTACGCCCGGGACCTGCGCGACTACTTTGAGCGGTTTCCGGGGGCAAAGATGGGCCGCCGCAGGACAACCGCTATGAGTGGGAGCAAGCCGGACGTCCATCCTTCACAGCCCGCGCGTTCGCACTCGCATGCCACTGCTACGCCCATACACGAGGCTCCGTTCTCT
Source organism: Lenzites betulinus (assembly GCA_022264855.1). Taxonomy (NCBI): domain Eukaryota; kingdom Fungi; phylum Basidiomycota; class Agaricomycetes; order Polyporales; family Polyporaceae; genus Lenzites; species Lenzites betulinus. The sequence goes on along the minus strand of JABYQU010000023.1, from coordinate 160,420 downwards.
CCTCTCGAGACCGCGGCGAGCACAGACGCCACGACGCTCACTCACGCGCCCCGTGGTTCTCTGGAGTTGCTACCTGGCATCGACCTTAGCTGCGTGTCGACCCCGACGGACCCCTGGCTGTCTGGTACAAGCACTCTGGACATAGCGCGGGATGAAGGGCGACTGGGGCCACCCGATGTTCCCTGTTCCACTGGGTACGATCATAGCGCTCAACCTGACGCGCGACAGCTGGATGCGTCCGAGATAGTTGGGCTTGGCACAGTCCATGAGAGCCCTCTTTCGATCTACCAATCGCTCGACTTGAACAACCTCCACCAATCATCGTTGGTGAACGAATGAACTACAGAAGTCTTGCTTGCTGTACCTTGTTTGATTTTTTTTTCCAAATTGTTCATAACCTTCCTAAATACATCAAGTCATGTGTATTCTTACCCCCGCATCGCATTCTTTCAAATGTCGCTGTGCTCCGGGCTGCACAAGGTTAACGTGCTTGAGACTGTCTATGCAAGTGATGACAGAGAATTCCATTTTGTTTTACATCTGCGTTGGCTAGAGGTGGCTGAGCAAGTGTTGAAGGGGTACGGGCCAACTCGCAGCTGGTTTGCAAATCATATAAAATATCGATTCTCAACTATGTCATTTACAGGAGGCGTATCATGCAGCAGTCACAGTGGGCACGGTGACGGTCGACGTAGTAGTAGTGGTCGCCGAAGCGGTCCTAGTGGCAACCTCGGTGTCCGTAACAGTGTTGTACTTGGTGCTCGTGACCGTGCTGGTCGTGACCGGGCTTGTCGTCGTCCGGACCGTCGTGCGCGCGATCGCCGTGCTGGTGGTCGTGCTGGTGACAGTGAACTTCGCGGTGCTGGTCACGATGACGGTGGTGGGCACCGTGGACGTCCGAACGGCAGTGGTAGTCACCGTCTTCGTCGTCGTCGATGTAGACGTAACGGTCGCGGGTGTAGCGTCTGCGCGTTTACCGTTGGCGGCGGGCACAGTGACCGTGGCGGTGACGGTGCTAGTGCTGGTCACAGGGCGTGTGGAGGTAAATGTATAGGTGGTGGGCGTGCAGGAAGATACGGCACGAGCCTCAACGTCTAATACAAATGTGCGTTAGCATTGTACGTCTTGTGAGGCAGAAATGGAACTCACCATCGGCGTGCACACCAGCACATATGGCGGCGACAGCTGCGAAGACTGCGACAAGCTTGTATGAAAACATGGCGTTTGAAGTGAGGATGAAGATATGGGGAGTTTGTTGTGGTGATGATCACTTTACCGGCAGAGAACGGGTTTATATATGTCTATGCGGATGCGGCACGTCCATTGACAGTCACTGCGCTCCGAGTGTGCAAGTAGTGCATTCAGCCTGGCTGTCTACTGTTCTCCAACGTCGATGACACTCGAGCTTTGGGCGGGTCGCGCACCCGACGGATGATGTCGGACATGGCGGAATGAGTGAGTAAGGCAACCGTTTGGCAGCGATCCGCCTCCGCTCGATCCACTCGGCTTCTCCCGAACATCCGCCAGTCGACAGAAGCGCCCATCCGCCCTTCTCTCGATCCGACTCGCTCGCTCGAGGAGCTGGTTCACCGACACCCCTCTGTCCTCCAGATCGCGGAGAAATATTCCTCATCCGAGGTTCTCACCACAGGAAGGCCCTCACTGTAGTGCGCGCATGCTTCACAGGTCCTGCCGGAACAGGAGACCGCGGGACGGAAACAGCGGCTCGGAAATCAGCCAATTTGCCAGGCCGCTGCTCTGTGCTTGTGTTTTGACTCGCTGTCGTGGACATGGGAGCCCTCTAACTCTACCCTGGAATGTGCCCTATCTACCAACCCGACGGACTTCTGCGTGAATCTTCTCGAGTGCGACTTGCGACTTTGCCTAGCGTTCCCCCGGGAAGGACGACTCGGATGACTCCACTCAGGTCCAACCAAGGTCCAACATCCGTACACACTGACGTTGGACATCGAGATTGTCTCGATCCTTCCGCACTGCTTCTCTAGCTCTTGACACTGCCGCGACAAAATTTTGTTTCCGTTGGGGGGCCCGCTATGAGCTGGGCCGACTTTCAAGCTTCTCCCGCCAAGATACTTCCGCGAGTCTACTCTTCCGCCGTTGCTGTGCAGGAAGAATCTGTGCGGGACCAACAGCCGGTGTCTTTCAACGCTAAGTCCGTGTTTCCTTGGGGCTTCAGCAAGGACAGGCCGTGAGTGTCGGCAGGGGTGTGATGGGTATATAATGAGATGTCACTGGTCGAAAAGAACACATTCATTTTCCCCGCACCTCTCCACATCCACCCAGTATTCAACCTCCCAACATGTTCGCACCGAAATCTGTGTTGATCCTCACCGTGCTCGCCGCCCTCGGCGCGAACGTCACAGGCAAGCTCGTGCCATCTTTGAACGGGGCGCTGCTAACCTTCTCATTTACAGCGAAGTACCCAAGTTACCCAGCATACCCAGGGTACAAAGCCCCAAGCTCATACTCCGGCGCCGTCGCGCCTTGCCCTGCGGCATCCATCACCACCACGGTGGTGAGGCCGACGACTACCTCCACTCGTACCACGACCACGACCGTCACCGCCGTGGCCGAGCGCAAGCGCGATGACTACGTCCCTCGCGCCGTTGTCGTCGCTCGCGTAGTCGAGACACCCACCACCACCATCACCGTCACTCGCACGTCGACGTCCACCGACTACATGACTCGTACAGTCACGAGCACCGCGACGAGCACGAGCACGGAGAAGACCACGCTCACTGCGACCACTACCGCACGCGCGACGCTATCCTGCACGGACACGAGCACCATCACCAACTCCATTACCCGCACGGTGACGGCTACGGCTACTGGCACGCGTACCGCTACAGTTACGTCGTACACGACAGACACCGATACCGCGACCGCGACCGCTACGACCACGGTTGGTTTGACCACCGTTGCCGGTAACCAGGCTCGTGCGACGCGTGCATTGTAGCAAGACACTATTTTGTTTTGAATCATGTCCGCATGTCTAGTTAGTTTTCATGTACATGTTGTTAAGTATATTCAATGAACGTCTCTATCTACACCATTTCGCACTTCTGCGTCAGAAACATGTAGTCAGCCAGTGTGCGAACGGCACAAAAATAATATTTACAAGCGAAAGAATACACCCCTCACTCACCGTTGTGCATGTCATCATTCTCGGGCAACTCCAAACGCGAGCGCATGGTCGCCCTGGTGTGCCTCACGCGCGCGGATGACGTAGGAACATCAGGACGTTGTGTGCGTGTATGATTATTAGTGTACAGTTATTGCAGCAGTCTAAATGCGTGATATATAGCAGTGTAGCAAGGAACCAGGAGGAGCAGGAACGCATGTGGCCGGGACGTGGGGAGTACCATAAAGCGGTGTGCAAGGCATCAAATCAAAGGGGGCGGACGGGTGCCTGGTGCGCGTGGCTGGGACGTGGATGCGGGGCCGGGCGTAGCGGGACGTGGAGCGATTATCGAAGGGGGCGATGGTTGGGGCTGCGCGCGGAGGGCGAGGGGAGGGGACGACAGCGTTACGCCAGATAGGCTCGCGCCGCCGGCGACAGGAGAAGCCGGGACGAAGAGCGGAGACAGTACGGAGAAGCGCGGGGGTTCGGGGGTGGGGACGTGCAGCGGGATGCGGGACGAGGTCCGTAGGACTGGGTGCGACAACATGGTGGAGATAGAACTACGAGTAATGTTATAACGAAGCGGGGTCCTACATATGACAAAGGGCCGAGAATAACGCAGAAGCAGGTGACGAGAAGGGGGGGACAAAGTAGGACCCAAGAAAAGAACAACAGGAGGGGACCCAAAGAGAAGCATACGTCGTGGCGCGCGTTACTCGGTGAGAAAGGATGGTCAAGAAAGGGACAGCGCGGGCTATGAGGGTGGAGGTGGTGGTTGGGGTGGTTCAGACGATATTAGAGACGCTCGTTTTCGACGCTCGTCCGCGATTGCAAGCATGCTCTTCAAACTCTTCTCCAAAACAGGTTTCGTGAGGACACTGTTATTTTCGTTAGCCTATGTATCAGTCCACCTCCAGGGAGAAGCCACTCACTGGTCAACACCAGCCTCGAGATACTCCTGCTGGTCCGCAAGGAGTGCATTGCCGGTCACGCCGACGACGAAGTCTTTCCGGCCCATCTGGCGAAGCTTCGACACCGCCTCTAGGCCCGATAGCACCGGCATCTGGTTGTCCAAGAAGACAACCGCATATCGGCACTCGTCCGCCGACCCGGACGCATCGCCCTCCATGGAAAGACCCCCGGACCCGGTGTCTTCCGAGGACGGCGTCGGGCGCTGGGCGTACCCGTTCAGGATGAGCTCGAGCGCGACCTCGCCATTCTCCGCCGTCGTCACTTTGCAGCCTAGACGCGTGAGCATGCGGTTCATGAGCGTGCGCGTGAGGAGGTCGTCGTCCACGACGAGCACGTTGAGTTTCGTCTCCATCGGATTCTGCGTCGAGCCTGGGGTGCCTCCCGACATCGACGATCCAACTTGGCTGGGCAACGTGTTTGTCGTCCCAGAAGACAGTGTTGGTGAGATGAGAGCCGCGTCGATGCCAAAGGATTGTGGTCTTGGCAGATGATGCAGATGCAAAGCCCGGGCGGTGGCCGAAGAGTGTTCTTCTAAAGGTACAGGACGTGTGGCGTTCAGGTGGTTGAAGTCCTCTACAATGGCCCGCGCCTCCGTTCCTGTAGATGGGTCTCCAATTGTCCGCGTAAGAGGTCCATCAGTGGGCTGGGTCGAAATCTCCACCAGTCCACCTATCATGACAGCGTATTCAGCATTCGCCATATCAGGCGCTATGATGGCAGTACATACCCTGCTCCATGATACTATGCAAAGCTGACGAGGAGTGCGACTGATTAAACTGGAATGACGATCGGACATTCGTAGCGCCATCACGCCCTGTAGCCTTGGACGCGCCTACATCTCGTGTGCTTGAGTACACCGCTTGTCGTGGGCTCAGATAATCGTCTTCTTCTAGGTCTAAGGGCGAGTTGAGTGCAGGAAGAGCTTTGTTACCAACACCCAGAGCTGAATCACATCTCGGTAAGTTGACGCCCTCAGGGGATAGGAGTGCGCAGACTTACGTATCTCTACCCAGAATGTCGAGCCCTTGCCGACTTTAGATTGCACGCCCAGACGTCCTCCGCTGAGTTTCACGATCTGCCGTACTAGTGCTAGGCCCAGTCCAGTGCCTTTGCCACCTGTACAGGCATTAGTTATTTGACCGGCTCTCAAAAGTAGGTACACCAACCTTGTAATCGACCCTGCTCGGTCTGGTTGAAAGCGGCTACAAACAAAAGATCAGTCGATGCTGCCGTCCCGAAGTTCCGCATATACTCACAGAACAGTTTACTCTGCACCATATCCTTCGGCCGGATTCCACACCCGGTATCCGTGACCTCGATCCTGACGACGATCCACTCGAGCGGCGGAGCCGGTTTCGAATGTAGCACGTTGTGCTGCGTCAAGTGGGATGCAGACAACCGCGGAATATCGTCGGACGTTCTCCCATTCCCGTTCCCGTTGCCATTCACCACGATATTGGGGTTGAGTGATCCCTCGCTCAGTCCGGGAGCGTCCTGCATATCGTCATCCTCCCGTTCCTCCTGTGTAGGGGGTGCGGGAATAACGAGCTTTGTGGTGATAGTGAGCTTCCCGCCCGCGGGGGTAAACTTACACGCATTGCTGACGATATGTTGTGAGCGACCGTGGGTGTTCAACACACGGGAGAAGTGCCTACCTTGCTAGATTGGTGATGATCTGCCGCAAGCGTGTTTCGTCGCCGACCACGATGCCGTCCTCGTCTGGCTTCTGCCGCAGCCGTTGCACGATCGCCTCCTCGGGTTCGTTCATCGCCTCGTATAGTGCACGTCGCGCAACCTAGGGAGATCACAGCTTGACAAGGCGCATCATGGCACAAATACCGGGCTACGTACCTCGTCAATGTTGCTATCGAGGTCGGTTATGAAATGCAGACGGCGAGCGTCCGTCGCGAGCTGCAGGGGCACGAACAGCGAGCGAAGTACCTGGTGAAACTTGTACGGCTTGAGGACGGACTCGAAGCGTCCGCTGTCCATACGGTTGCTGAACGACCCCTAGGTGAGTATATGCGCATCGGCCGCTTCTCTGAATGGACTTACAAATCAAGAACATCGTTCAACACTGGATCCACGCGAGGTGGCTGTTAGCGTGGGCAACCCCATATGGCGACCAAGACGCACCCTTAGACATCATGCTTAAGCTCCCTTCGAGAGCTTTGAATTCGATGTCCTGCGTGACAGCGCCGGATGCTTGCATGTTCTGCACGGCAAGCAGCGCGGTGTTCAGCGGCACTCTCACTTGTGCATCAACGCCGCACCCAAATCAAAGGGCGATCGTCAGCTCGAATACGAACGCAGCATAGGAATAGACTTATCATGGAAAACATATCTAGGGGCGAGACACCGTCAGCGGTGAAAACTGGCTTATTATAATAGATATACTAACGATGTGAGACGACGCTTGGAGTCGGCAGCCTTGCGTTCGTTGACCTGTGCTTTCTGGGTTGCACGGAACTGGATCTTGAGCTGGTCACGCAAGGTATACAAGCGTCTTTCTGCCTGTAAATTACGCGTCAGAGGTCGCATATAACCGGTGTTATATGCATCTTACATTCTCGCGCATGAAATGCACGTAAAGCAGGAATGCTTGGAAGAAGATAAAATTCGCCAAATCTATTCGGTTCGTCAGCTCCTGCCTCCAAATCAGACAAAAATGGAACGGACTTCGGATGAAAGACGTCTTGTCCGGAACGATGAGCACACAAGACCTATGCCATGCATCGTAAGCATCCAACATAAATTGCGTGATTTGGCATATAACTCACAAGACGAAGAATATCATCGCGCCGACCATCGCGGGGAACCTATGCAGCTTCAATCCAAACAAAGCGATAGTCTGCAAAGCCGAAGTGTAGCTGCGAGATGTATTGTCAGTATAAGGACATCACATGAAGGCTTCATGCGTACTAGAACAAGGTCAGGTAATCCTTGCCGTTGCACGTAAACACCGACCGCGACGGGTCGTACTGGCCACACAAGTACCTACCGCATCGTCAGTAACCACGAACAAAAATAACAATGCCTCACTCACATAAAGATAATCTGATACACCGACCATATCCAGACCGCAACTACAAGGATAATCTGGTAAATCGTATTTCGATCTCGGGGCCAGTCAAAGATAACCATGGGCGGTATCGCAAAGCTCGTCACGGGCGTGAGCCCATAGAGGAATATCTTGTCTGCTAACACGATTGGATTTCGGGGGACGAATCCAATTCCGAAAGACCAGTTGATGATGAAGAATGCGGAGGACCACAGGGCGAGGTTCTGTGAAGGGTGTTAATGAGCACGAGATTCGCTACATATATGTAGTCGCATGACGTCGGGGGAAACGAATGACACGAGCACGGAACTATGGAGATGGCAAGAAGACGATCAAGCAAGCAGCACACATAACGCGTTGGCGGTGCCACCGAGAATAAGGTTGTTCGAACGTGCCCTATGCGCCAAACATAGATGCGCGTGGATCAGACTAAGATGGTGCAGGGAAGACGTGTCGAAGTGCTTTCAAGGTATGGGCACATGTAGTGGGATATTTTAAGCGTCCTGGAAGACAAGTTCCTTTGAGGAGCAGCTTACGAGATGTTCAAGATGATCATGTTGAGGAGAGGGAGCAGGATTTCCGACATCCTCCGTAGCGCACCAGAACCATTGCAGATAGCTCACCTTTCTCAGGAACCAATTCTCCTTGGTGTAGTGCATCTCCGACTTTTCGTCAAGGAACCGGGTGCAGAAGAAGGCATAGGTCGCGGGCCATAGCCGCCAACGGAGGACGATGAGCGGTCGACAAATTCCCCAAAAGCCTTCAGGGCGTATCGCGAAGCTGTCCCGGTCGGTATTCGTCCCTGCATGGTGGTTGCTACCTGTTTTTTCGGGGCTGCCGCCATGTTCGGAATGGGTGACGGAGCTGCTCTTGATCTCGTCCGACCACTCGCGATCGACAACGACCTCGTCCACACGCTCTTCTTGAGCGTCTTGGAACACGGTCTGGCCTTGTCGAGAGCGTGGGTAACCACTGCTCTCCCCGACGCTCTCGTCGAAGTTGGAGGAGGATGAGGGAGCCGTACCTGAGCCGAGCTTGCGAACGAAGCGGTCCCAGTGGACACGAAGGCCAGGGTGCACGCGGGCGCTCTTTTTCGTTCGTGAGCGACTGGCAGAGTTGCGGTCGTCGTGCTGGACGGGCGGGGGGAGGCCTTGCTGTGGGAGGTCGACGACGTTCACAGGCGGTTTCTCGGACATAGCGGAGGGGGTCAGATCATCGCGCTTGGTGGAAGTCACGGAGAAGCTAGCGAAGGAGTGGCCCGAGCGGAGGAGAGGCATGAACGAGACGGAGAGCTCGCTGTATGCCGCACCGAGCAAGACAAAACCGTCGACGCCGTCAAGACACAAGTTCGAGCGAGCGGCGACCACGGCGTCCGACTAAAGGCACATGCCACACCCAGGTGGGCGCTAACGCCCCCTTCCCTCCGCAATAAGCGCCACCACTGAAGGACGCCGTTCGGCGCCTACCATCAGGGCGACTGCGGCCCCTGCGTGCCTTGATCGTTCAATTTCGCCCGATAATCACAGATTCGAGCATCACGGAGATTACCCCGCACCAGCCACTGCGTCAGTGGCGACAGACTCGCGGTGAGTGCATGGCTCGCTTGCGTTTCGCGCGAGGTATGGGAGAACATTTGGCAGGGAGAGTGCTCAGGAAAGGGGACGCAAGGTCTCGGCCTCCAACAGTCTCACCGTCGATGAAGTTTCGATGGCATTTTACGCCGTTCGAGGTGCTGTTACAGGGAAGTACATGCACTCACTACCTGATGCCCTTGGCTTAGTGATAGGGTGGACGGAGCCCATTGTAAGACTCTGTGACAGTACGCGGCGCACGCACGACCTGAAACGGCTCATTCACTGGGCTCCTTGAACGACCTGCGCATCACATATGCATCCTCGCCGTCAGCATCTACCGTCACATATCAGCGTTCAGCATTCAAACAACGCTCAAGATATTCCATAATGCGGACACCCACAGTAGCTCTTTTCCGTCTCGACCACGCGGAAAGCGAGCGCATCTTGGTACAGCTTGAACGCAGCGCGGTTCGATTTGCGGACGTGCAGCGTCACGTAGGACGCCCTGTACACACTCACCATAGCCTGCTCTGTAGCGCAAGGTCATTGTCTCGCCCGGGCGCGAAGAAAGGAAATGGACGCACGCGCTAGCACCATGAGCTTCCTTGCAAGCCCGAGTCGGCGGTAGGCGCGCAAAACAGAAATAGAGACGACATGCCCATGGGGCTCTTCTCCATCCAGCACTTCGTCCGCCCTGTCACCAAAGGAACACCACATTCGAAATTAGTCTCGGCTGTGATATAACGGCCGGCATCTCACATTCTAGCCAGAATGTATCCGACGATCTTTCCTTCGTCTTCTGCAACATAGGAGACCTGTGGATACGAGAGCAAATAGAACAGGTCTATCGGGCGAGTGCAATTTGGAGTTCAGAGCAACGCCACTACATGCCACAGCTGCGGAAACTCACAGTATCTCATCGTGTAATTCTCGGGTAGGTTCTGCAGGTTACACGCCTGCATGCCCTGCAAGTCCTCGGCCTGTCAGCAGTAACAGCCGAGTGAGTCCAGCTTCCGCTACACCTCTCCAGCACCGCAGTGAACGATCACCCACCCGTGCGACCCGAAGGGAAACCATCGTGGGTCGTGCTCAATCCGGTGTGAGGAAATACGAGGTGCCAGTCTCCGGATCCAGAGAGTCGTATGGCAGGAAGCCACGCTGTTCCGGCGGCCATTATTCTACGATAAGGTCTGCAGCGTGGCGGCGCTGCGCACGGACGGACTCGCACGGCAGACGACTGGCAGACGGGCCTCGAACCCGCTTGTCCCACGTTCCTACACCCTCCGTGGCATAGGCATGAAGGGTGCTATAGGATGGATGCTGGCTGCTGAGGATTCGCAGGGCGGGTGCGCTTTCATGTGGGGCATTTTCGAAGGAAAATCACCTCTGCTTCACTACATTGGACGTGCCTGCATAGACCTGCATACCACGATCTCTAACGCCGCTATAGCCTCAGATGGGCGGCTTTAAGCTTAGGATTTCACATCAAAGTCATTGCGTCGGCAGAAGAGAGCGTGTCCATCGTGGTACGAGCCTGAGGATGATAGACACCATGTAGCGCCCAATTGAATATGGCCATTGTAGCAAGGGCGCTAAAAATATCTCCGTATGCTACTTACGTAAAGCTAGTGTCGACTTTGAAGAACTTCTAAAACGTCCATCACGAGTCTAGTACTAGTAGCACGTAGCGGCTGACCAGGATCCTAGTAGGTCCTAGTACCGTCCTACCAGGAACTTGAACGTGAACTAGCATGCTTCCCGCACGTAACGTGAAGGAAACTAGACATCCCGACAACGTTGTTACTCAGCTGTCAATGCCAGGCCTCAGGCTGGGTCATGGTGTTCCCTTCAAGCACTAGACACTCCGGAGCGTGTTGAGTCCCGGTATGTATAGATGTATCACACTGCAGAAGACGTGCTGAAATGTGCATTTGGCCATCCAGAGTTCCCTGATCCACTTCCATTGAAGGTTGAGATAGATGCGAGGGCCTCTAAGTACCGACATCGCCAAGCTAAGGATCCTCACAGCCTGGCAAAGAGAAATCGAGATCGTTGTCAGTAGCATTCAGCGACTTCTGCGCTGCGACCATTCGGCAATTTGGGTACATCACAGAGGCCTTTGTAATTCTCAAGGTGATTCTTCTCACTGCGGTCTCCGCAGGCATGTGTTTGCTGACGCAGATCGTTACAGCATCAGGAAATAGAAGAGCCAGTTTTACTCCGCAAGGTGCATGTACTACTGGATGGGCACTCCAGGCACTACACGGTTCATGGCAAAGCGCATACGACTTGGAGGGCCACCTCGTGTGATCCGGATTCGAAGTCCTTCGCCGCCAGACTCGGAGCACATGGCCCTACATCCGTGATATGGCAGATGTTCGACTGACGTATAGATCCGGAACGACGTCCAAGTGACCGCTGGGAAGGCATAGCCTCTTCGTATATATCCCTGCGGTCAGGAAGCCCAATTTGATTATCTGCTCGCCCTGCGGGGCAGGACACCACCTATGTACGCATATATCTCGACCCACACCTGTCCGAGAACTATAAGAACCTAACACGCTGTTCCCCCAACGCAGACCTCCCTCGCACACTCACTAGCAGCTTCTACTCGCAATGACAGAGCCTAGCAACGTCGACGTACTCGTGGTTGGAGCTGGGCCTGCGGGCCTGATGTGCGCGAACGCTCTAGTTCACGCTGGTGTATCCGTTCGTATCGTGGATAAAAGGTGAATAAGTCTTTGCTAGTCCTACGCTTACACGTCCCTGATCATTGCGTTCCAGAGCGGAACGCATTCAAGCCGGCCACGCTGACGGCATGCACGCTCGCACGCTGGAGATATTTCAGGTAACGTAACATTTTTTCTGAGCCGACGGACGCAAAGCTCAATATCAGTACAGAGTTATGGGCTTGCAGAACGCCTCTTTCGAGAGAGTGAACAAATACACAGAGTGGTGTGTTGAGACAAAATGCTTCATAAAACTTTTAGTGCTAAGCTTGAGTTGGTCGTACGTCAGGCGTTCTATCACCGAGGACCGAACGGCGGCATCGAGGTGTGTAAAATGAAAACATGATACACGTATGTATGAACACGTCGTGCAGAGAGTGCGTCGAGGTCCGGGATTTACGGCTCCCACTGCACGCTTTCCGTTCGCTGTACGTTCCGAGCACTTCTTGTTTACGAAGAGGTGAGCTGAGTTAACTGCAGTGCTCCCGGCATCAAGGCGGCATCGAAGCCATCTTCATAGATGCGATGAAGGAGAAAGGCTTGCATGTTGAACGCCCCACTATCCCGACCTCTCTGGAATTATCAGAGGATCCCATACAGTTGAAAGATCCTCGTGCATATCCCGTGCAGGTATATGCCTATGTTGATTTTGTTTTGTTTTCATACTCAAACACCACACTAGGTTACGTTGAAACACCTGGGTAGCGCAGGTGATGATATCGAAGTTGTGAACGCCAAATTTGTTGTTGGTGCTGATGGTTAGCGCGTTTCCGCCTTAGCACCTTCATCGTATTGACTTAATTTAGGCGCACACTCCTGGGTCAGAAAGACCATGGGCATTGAAATGGAAGGGGATCAGACAGGTATGTCCTCACATGTCTTCCTCTAGTACATACGCTGACGTGAACTCCTGCGGAACAGATCACATCTGGGGCGTCATCGATTTTGTCCCGGACACTGACTTCCCCGACAACCGTAATCTATGCTTCATTCAGTCTCCCGATGGCTCCGCACTTTTGATTCCACGCGAACGGGACCACGTCAGGGTCTACGTTCAGCTTTCTGACTCCGACGTTATCGACCCTCAGACAGGCCGCATCGACAAAGACCGCACTAATCCTCAGAGAATTCTCGAGATTGCCCAGGCGGTGTTCCGCCCCTACAGAATGGCAGCGCTAGGCGAGGTTGAATGGTGGACAACGTACGGTGGTGAGTTGGCGTGTTGATCAAAGTATCCGGGGATTCTCACTGAGTAACATACCCACTGTGATATAGTCGGGCAGCGGTATGCAAGGAAGTTTTCGGTGCATGATCGAGTCCTCATAGCCGGCGATGCGTGTCACACGCACTCCCCCAAGGGCGGTGAGTTCGGTAAGCAACCACTGTCGTGTCTACGCTGAGTATATCCGTGTTGCAGGGCAAGGCATGAACGCCAGCATGGCGGACACGCATAACCTAGGTACGCTAGCGTATAAATGACGCTCAATAAACACTCACACCCCACAGCATGGAAACTCGCTTTTGTGATCCGAGGATGGGCTGATATGTCACTACTTAACACCGTACGCAACAACCGATGTCGCATTTTAGCCTAAAGGTACGACTTGACGTGTTTACCATAGTACGAGGGAGAGCGTCGCAAGTTTGCTGAAGAGCTCATCAACTTCGATCGCGAGTGGGCGGCACTATTCACGGAATCAGGGAGCCCTACTAGGAGTGACCAGGAGGCACACGTGTGCGTCTCATGCTATCCCTCAACCAGGTGTACTACTTGTCTAACTCATAAATCTCTCTACAGCATGTTCCGGAAACACGACGAGTTTATGAGCGGCATTGGGGTGGCATACGACCCTTCGCCGATCGTTAACACCCAATGGCAAGCATGTGCCTCCAAGCTCCCCATAGGCCAACGCATGGTTCCCCACATCTTCGTCAGTGCCGCTGATGCTCGGCCGATGAATATCCACGATCGACTCCTCGCGGACGCCCGTTTCAAGATACTCGTGTTCGTGGGCGACATCACCCTCTCCGCAACCGCGGAGCGTGTGAGTGTCCTCGCGGATCGACTGGCAGCACCAGAGCACTTCCTAAAGCGCTTCGAACGTGATGAAGACCGCCATACGGTCTTCGACATATTGTGTATCAGCGCGTCAAGCAAAGACGCTGTCGATTACACCGGTGAGTATCCTACTCCGCCCAGTCTGGAGAGGTATCTCACGATAGTGACACTGACATCTTCGATCTCAGACCTCCCGCCTATCCTCAGAACCCACTGGTCCAAGTGAGTGCCTGATGGTTGGGCTATGACTACGTTGTCTTGAATCCTGACGCCTCATCCCTGCAGGGTTCTGTTGGACGATATCGACATGCACGGACGATCGGGTGGTGGAGGTTTTGCTGCCTACGGCATCGATCCACAGGAAGGCGCTATGGTCATCGTCCGCCCAGACGGTCATGTCGGGATGGTCGCACCTTGCGATCGCCTGGAAGCCGTGGACGCTTACTTCACGTCTTTCATGGTTCCGATTTGACCCTCTTCGTAGGAGGTACCCATTTCGACATGCGAGTGTTTGATTGCTTTTTGATTCCAAACATGTAACATCATGACCCCACGGTCCGGAGACTGGCGGGATATCGTGAACGCGTCTTGAGGGTCTCAAGGGGTCTCATCGATCTCATCCCATGTCGCGGAGAATGTACTTCAGTTACTTACTATGTCAGACAGATAATATTGATGCGACACAGCCACTTTGGGCTTACTATAACTCGAACTCCTTCAACGGACTTGTTGCGCAGACTCGCTCTTCTGTTTCTCTTGCTTCTCGTGCCTCGTTGCAACCCCCGGCTACTTGATCTGTTATATATGCTTAGGATGTACTTGACTGTCTTTCTCGATGGGAAAACGGGAAACGATCGGTATGAAGTTGAAACCGCCCCGGCACACTGCCAGAAGCGAGCCCCCTGTTTTGAAGCGCCCCTCTAGCGCCCGTACGAGTTTTATCGAGACGCGTCACGCAACCACCTCAAATGTTGCCGCGCAATCTTCAGGATATGGCGGGGCAACAAAGCACGAGCAGGACTGTATAGGCGCTGAGCCATGCGAAGACACTCGATTACGCCGGTGGGTATCCTCCCACCGTCAACACAGTCAGGAGCTGGTGTTCCCTCACCTGCAGCTACGTGTCGATTTCGGTACAAGATCTTCTTACTGAGAGCCATCGCAATGCGCTTGGTTCAAGTAGGTGCCTTGGTGGACTGTAACTGCGGAAGCACCAGCATGAACCACTGAGCTCGTCTTCGGTACCCAGCCGTCGAAGTTGTTGAAAGTCTCCGTGCAATTCGTTTGAAGGGATATTGGTAGCGTGGAATCGCCTGAAAACCGTGGACACTCACTTTGCTTCTTTCGTGCTTCTCGTGCAATCTGCCACGTACGTACCCGAGCTCTGTCAAAGTCAAACCAGGGTCTCGGGCGCGGCCTCAGAAACAAAGGTTGAATACAATCGGCTAATGAATACTCCGGATAATCGTGTCTTCTGCAATGCCCGAGAACCAGCCATCGGACTACCTCCACTTCACGCGCACAATCCCTTGGCGGGCGCCATGATCACCCAAAGTGAGTGGAGTTCCCGTACACGCAGTTCCAAATCTCGTGCTCATCTTCTTGTTTGTTGAACTTCATTGTACAAGTAGTGTGTCACGGTTAGGACACTTTGGCGGATTTTCAGTAGACCGCCGAAGCCTACTCCTTGGCTGTTGACATTGTAGCCGATACTGTTCAAATCAAAACGCTCGAATGCGTAGCCCATTCGGACACACACGACGTTACTTGGGAAAGGCTTTTCTTCGTCTCGTGGCCTTATTCACCGCCCAGAACCCGTCCTCTCCGTCGGCTCCATCGGTTTCCCGCGCTCCTGGAATCATCCTTCACAGCGGGAGCTGCACAGAATGATCCTTATACATGGTGCGAGATATGATCTTCCGTATCCGGCCGCCCACACAGGGCTGTCTGGAAGTGCGACCGCTCCCTCATATACCAACCGTGAGGACGAGCGAGCCCCGGAAATCTCCCCACACTCCTTCTCTCCTACGCGTCCTCAGAAATGACTGAAAGCAAGGTCGACGTACTCATCATAGGTGCAGGCCCAGCTGGGCTCATGTGCGCGAACGCACTCGCCCACGCAAAGATACCGGTTAGGATCATTGACAAGAGGTGAGTGTGTCTTCCATACCGAGCGCGCAGAGGCAAGGCAATAACTCGTCGCAAGACCGGGAGACATTCTGGCCGGACAGGCCGATGGTATTCATGCTCGGACACTCGAAATATTGCAGGTGAGCCTCCATATGTGACTTCATACTGCTTTTGTCACCTACCATATCCCGGCGCAGAGCTACGGACTTGCGAGACGGCTCATAGACGAAAGCGCTGAGATTCACAGAGCAGTAAGTACGGCGATATCAAGCTCTGATGACGGATTAATAACAAACTTGTAGGCATTCTACGTGCCCGGTCCTACTGGTGGAATTGAGGTGAGTGTGTCCTTTTGCGCCATTGACAGGAACCATAAGACTTACGCACTGTAGAGGCTACGTCGATTACCCGCGATCACAGCACCTACAACAGCGCGTTTTCCATTCACTGTACGTACTCCGAGAGGTGTCCTCCATCCGAGCTTCATCTCCTTTGTAGGTCACCTTGCACCAAGGCGCCATCGAGGCTATATTCCACGACGATATGAGACCTCAAGGCCTCGATATCGATCGGCCTACGATTCCTACCTCTATCGAACTATCTGAAGACGAAGCCGAACTGAAGGATCCTCAGGCGTATCCTGTCAAGGTAATAAGTGCATCCCGGTTTAGATCGACGGGCTAATTTGTGTTTCAGGTTGTCGTACAGCACCTCGACCGTGATACAGACAATACGGAGGTGATTCGCGCTAAGTTTGTCCTCGGAGCGGATGGTGAGCAAATCCGCGTGCGACGTACTCGAGCCCATTTATTGAATAGAGCCTAGGTGCACATTCATGGGTTCGCAAGGCTATGGATATCAACATGGAGGGTGATATGTCAGGTAAGCCGTTGTTTTCACTCAGCAGTCGTAGTGAAGCCCACTCTTTGCCGCCGTTCCGTAGACTTCATCTGGGGTGTTATCGACATCGACCCCGATACCGACTATCCAGATGTCCGCAACCTAGGGGTCATCCACTCTATGTCAGGGTCCGCGCTTATGATTCCACGCGAGGGCAACCTCCTTCGTCTATATGTCCAGCTCTCAGATGCAGACGTTCTCGACCCCGAGACTGGTAGATTGGATAAAGCTCGAACCAGCCCAGAGAAGGTGCTCGAAATGGCGCAGAAGATCCTTCATCCTTACCAAATGAAACCGATCGGAGACATCAGGTGGTGGACGTTGTATGTCGGTAAGTATTGCGTTCTCATAGTCAGTGGAAGGGCGACTAATGTAGGGCATGCAATGTTAATAGTGGGACAGCGCGTTGCTAATAAGTATTCCGTGCGCGACCGCATCTTTATATCCGGGGATGCGTGTCACACGCACTCCCCGAAGGCTGGTAAGTGTGGATTTATGCCAGCTCCGTGCGTCTTATAAAATGTCTCTCTCGTAGGTCAGGGAATGAACGCCAGTATGAGTGACACTCATAACCTGGGTAGGCACTTCCTCTGAGACGTCGTGATGCCAGGATCTTAATCAGGAATATACAACAGCTTGGAAGCTAGCATACGTTCTGCGAGGATGGGCGGACATATCGTTGCTGCAGACGGTAGGTTTGCTTGAACTACAGCGAGATGGTGTCACTTATCTAATATCGTTAGTACGAGTTCGAACGCCGGAAGTTTGCCGTGGACTTGATCAACTTCGATCGTCAATGGGCCTCCCTCTTCTCTTCTGGGAAAGCACGCCTGAACGGCAACGACGATAGCCTTCACGAGTACGTACATGTGATAATTCAATCATGCTCATGCGCTCATACGTATTGCAGCATGTTCAGAAAGAACGGCCAGTTCACGAGTGGCATCGGGATACGATACGAGTCCTCGACAATCGTTCAAAGTCAATATCAATCGTGCGCGACCAACCTTATCGTAGGCGAACGCATGATGCCGCACGTCTTCATCCGCGCTTCTAACGCGGGTGCCGTCAACCTTCACGACGTCCTTCCTGCGGACACGCGCTTCAAGATTCTCGTCTTTGTGGGCAATATACAGGACGAAACGGTGGCGAAGGACATCCAGCGACTGGGCGAGGAGCTAGATTCGCCGAAGAGTTTCCTGCATCGTTACGGACACGGTGGCAGCGATAAGGTCTTCGATGTGCTATGCATTAGCGCCTCCAGCAAGCAATTCGTAGACTGGAGTGGTACGTACTACTATCCATGGTTACCTCGGTACGGCGGTCTAATTGAGTATTGCACATTGACAGACTTCCCGAAGGTACTACGCCCACATTGGTCGAAGTGAGTAGCTGCATCTTCGATTAGCAGCTGATCTGTTGTAACGCATTTGGCTGTAGGGTATTCCTGGACGACGACGACATGCACGGGCGAGTAGGTGGAGGAGGGTTTGCCACGTTTGGCATCAATCCCACCTCTGGCGCCATCGTCGTGGTTCGCCCCGATGGGCATGTAGGGCTGGTGGCTCCCACCACTCGCCCCGAGGTGGTGGATGCTTATTTCGGATCTTTCATGACACCGGTCGCTGCATAGGTAGAACGCCATGGCCCCTGATCACCTGCGATAGATACGGAACACAGTGATGGCCTCCTCGTCATGTACGCTCTAGCAACATTCTCAGGCTCTTTGGGTATCATTGAATAGAACTCATTATCCCCGCGGGGTGGTTTGACGCATGGATGCCCAACTGTGATGGAATAGTACAGCCCCTTTTGACCTGTCGATCATGGAAACGCTGCAAAATATCGAGAGCGGCATGGCTCTCCGTAGCTGGTATGTTCGCCGAGTCTCTTTCTGGAAGTTTTGGTACACGTCTTTGACTTGATGCGCATCAGTGTGGCAAGCAACTGCGCAAGAACACAATACTGTATACCGGTAAGTACTAGTACTGTGTACTAGTATGTCTTCCTGAGTGATCTCCGGAGGGCTGTATCTGTCGAGCTGTCAGACTTCTCATCCATCTTCCGCTCCCACTGTTCGAAGTGTGCTGATGTGATTCCCAGTGGAGTCATGAATGCATTGATACTGGCTAGGCTCGAAACAAATCTTATTCAACGACCCCGATATCAGCGGCCGCTCCTTGGAGGGTCATGCGGCTGTTTTGTCCGGTAAGCCCGGGATGACCACTCGAAGTGTCTCTGCGAAAGTCACACATTGTACTCGCGCGTCGGAACGTCTCCATAGGGGGGACTAACGGCAGGTATTTTGCGCTCAGATGGGCACGTCCTCGCGCAACGCATCGATGCCATGGACAGATACTTCGCCAATAGCTTGATCACCTTCCATTCAGCAAGTACCTATGAGTGATGGATGATCGTGGCGTTTTAAATGACCATATGACAAGATGGATACTAGCAGGTGGTGTGAGTAAGTGTGCTCAAAGCCCTTGATATAACCTACTGGTTGCAATAGCGTATTTGAAGCCTGCCAGATGTATGTTGATGGCCCGTTCATACGACACACAGAAATCTGCTGTGGCGGCCGGTTTACATCCCGGATCTGTGAATATGTCATCGTGTACATACCTATGGGTCGGCCACCGATAGCTAGCAGCACTGTGGGACGCATCAATGTCGTTGTGCCCGTCTCCTCGTCTTGGACCCGCGGCGGGGAGTTTGAGCCCCTAGTGCTGTCATCATTAATTAGCTGCGGTGCAAGCTACGGAGCACTGGAGAACTGATAATCAATAGAAGACCTCAGCGTTGGTACTTTGAATGATGTTAGCTATAGACCTTTCGGCAGATGCACGATACCTGCCGGATGAGTTCGGAAGATGGAACGGTAATACCACGCCACCATTGTGCCGAATCATGGGCGCCTATTTGAGCCATACCGAAACGGAGGTCACTGCGACCTGACGCTGCCAGTCACGAAGGTGAGCAACAAGATCCTCCTCGACCTTCGCGTTCATCTCGAGGTGCTTCCACCGTTTCTTAGAAAGTGAGTGAAGCGTGAGCAATCTACACTAGAGACATTCTGAAGCCCACCAGTCGCCTAGCCGAGTCGGCCGTGTTTTGTTCTAATAATTCAACAGAGTTTACCACATCCATCCCACGAGCACTGCGGAAACAGGGACAGCGAATCGCTCTTCGGTCTCGTCTCGCTCGGGTAGCTTGATCTACATGTGGTACAAGACGTCTACGATCGCAGCAATGAAGCTGCGAACATTGACGTGAGGATTCCAATGATGTCCGTTGTCGTTCCCAGGATGCTCCTCTCCGTCGCCTTCCTATGCACACGTCTGCGGATTATGTTGATACTTAAACATCATATATTTGGGAGGATTCGCGAGTGATTTCGATCGAGTTTCTGCCTCCTATACGGAACTTCCCCCCATCGCAGGGCGCTTTTCGGTCGTGTCCTCTGCTGAGATGCCCATACTTATTGACACCGCTGAACTGGCCGGTCTTGCTGTTGAAGGCGCGCTCTATGGTAAGTTCAAGTTCCAAGACGTTACATCATCGACTCTGACTCAAAACCGTGACAGGCATTTTTCTGTGCTTGTTTTGCGTGTGCGGGTACAACCTGGTCGACCGGCGAAGACGGCTGGACACTCAACTTAGTTGGCCTATGGTTTTGGCGGGCGTCCTGCTCATCACTCTTGCCACGGTCCGCTTTGTCGTGGACTGCACTAACATCTTCGTCGCCTTTATCCGACATGATCCACGCGAGGCGAGACTGGCGTACCTTGAGGATGTGACCCAGCCTTTGTTCACAACTAAACACTGTATCTTCATCACAACATTGCTTGTGGGTGATTCGTTCGTGGTCAGCTCACTTCTTGTTATCCCATCTGAATGCTGGACTCTGACAGCTCGCGTTTTGTAGAATTATCGATGTTGGGTAGTTTGGGGCAAGAACTTCTGGGTCGTCCTCCCTCCAATCATCCTGTCAATTGTCAGCACATGTGAGGCACTTTCCGCCCTATGTATCTGTCATCGTTCTGACAATCGATAGCATCGGGTTCTTATACCATGTGGGCATATGGACATCTACCTAATCAAACGATCCGCTCAGAGTCGAGCTGGCTCACTGTCCTGTTCACTCTGAGCCTGGTGGCAAACGGGCTAGCGACATGTACGCCCACTCATCTTCGAACACTGTTAGTACTCAAACTGATAGTCTCGTTGACGCAGCATTACTAGCCTATCGCATCTGGTCGATAGATCACCAAGTTAAGGATGCGCTACACACCATCGACGTACCGCAGTCGCGGCTCAGCCCCATAGTTCGCATCATACTCGAGAGCGGGGTCATGAACGCGGCATATCTGTTTGTCTTTGTCATGACGCTCGAATTCGGCACGCAGGCCCTGGAGATCATGTCCGAGATGGTAAGCCCCTTAGGCTCAGTCTAGACTTGGAGCTTGTATATTGACACATAATATCACCGTGCTCTATTCAGGCGGTACCGCTTACCGGCATTATCTTCACCATCGTCATTCTGCGTGTAGGACATCAGCGCCACGGGGACTCGTTCTACGCTACGCAGGCTGGACCCACAAGCATCGCCTGGGCACGAGCCTCGAAGCCACCTGGGCGACCGATCAGCGCGAGGGCGGCTGGCACTGCGACATCCACGGCGGCAGGGGCGAACGACTCAAACGCTATGCCACTTGAGGTCTTCATCCATGGGTCGACCATAACCAAGAGGGAAGATGACTACATACTGGAGACGAGACGGCATTCAGAGAGTCACACTGTGTCCCACGTGGCGGCTGCGTTCTGATTGTGAGCCCTCGGTCGATGATGTTCTTGTATCACTGAGTTAGTGTGTATTTGGGTAAAACTGAGCACCGAGCCATCATATCGTGAGAGCAAACCATCGCACGGTGCACACGGCGTTACGTTTTTCGACCCCGTCAACGTCGTCAAAAACCTGGCAGATGTTCTATCAACTTTGCTCACATGGGTTCATACGATGTCCATATGGCCCGGAGCGCTGCCAGTGACTCTATCGTTAGTCTCTGATGTCGCCAGGTATGTCTTCGGCTTCCCAGAGTGTGCATCAACGCACGTGAAGCCATCCGTCTGATAAGATTTTAGGAGGTTGTCAGTCCGGCAAGGTCGGGAGAGGCTGGTATTATCCACATCCCTTTAGCCATCCTACTACGTTCCACGGTATGAGTGAATAGTGCGTAAGAATGTTTGCTGTTCATGCGGATCCTTACCACGCTTGGCTTTCCGAAGAAATAGTCTCTTCAAATACCGTTGTGGCGTCTACCAATCAGTCATATGGCTTCTCGAAGTTCGAAGCACTACTGCACCCTCTGCGCGGTAACGTGGTGAGTTCCCGTCCACGACTGCGGACAGCTATAGTCATGTTATAATAGTTCTCAAAGCACTACTAGTATGCACTAATGATCCCACCTTTTCTACCCCGCCAGGCGAAACTCTGGGTGGGTCCTGAGGCATCCATTATTCGAAAATCAACAACTGGGGCTCCACACACGCTACATACGCCTATACATCGTGTGCCGTAACCATATGTCTTTACTGATCGACACCGCCGAGCTAGCTGGCTTAGCTGCCGAAGGTGTCCTTTACGGTAAGCACTCTACCGCCAGGGTATTACGGACAGTATAAATCTTGACTCCGCGGGTACTTTGCCAGGTGCTTTCCTCTGTTTGTTCTTCGTATGCGGATACGATCTCGTTGACCGGCGCAAGCGGTTGAATGCACCACTCAACTTCCCTATGGTACTCGCGGCAGTGCTGCTGATCACCCTCGCTACCGCCCGCTTCATTGTGGATTGCACCAATATTTTCGTGGCGTTCATTCACCATGACCCCCGCGAGGCTAGACTCGCCTATCTTCAAGATGTCACGCAACCGTTGTTTACCACGAAACACTGTATCTATATCACTACTCTGCTTGTTGGTGACTCGTTCGTGGTCAGTACATATTTTTGAGCATCGCGAGAACGTATCTGACGATTAGCAATACTAGAATTATCGATGCTGGATTGTGTGGGGCAAAAACCTGTGGGTGGTTCTTCCCTCCATCATCCTCTCGTTCGTCAGCACAGGTGAATAGTTTCGTAACCCTCGCGTTGATAGACAGCCTACTCACCTGTAGTAGCCTCCGGCTCGTATACCATGTGGGCATACAGCTTTCTGCCCCACCAGACGATCCGCTCCGAGGCCGACTGGCTCACAGTGCTCTTCTCTCTAAGTCTGGTGGCGAATGCCCTAGCGACATGTGCGTCCATCCTTCCGATACGGCATGTTCTAGATGCTCATCTTGTTCGTATTTCGCAGCGCTACTAGCCTACCGTATCTGGTCTGTCGACCGGGAGACACACAGCGCGCTACAAGTCAGCGAGGATCCCCAGTCCCGGCTCAGCCCCATCGTGCGCATCATCCTCGAGAGCGGTCTGATCAACGCGGCGTACCTCTTCGTCTTCGTCATGACCCTCGAGTTCGGCTCGCAGGCGCTGGAAATCATGTCCGAAATGGTGCGTGTTCCTCGGAGACCTTTCCTGTGCACGCCAGTGTCAGAGGGGCGTCGCCGTACTGACGCCTTGTTTCAGGCGGTCCCGCTGACCGGCATTATCTTCTCCATCGTCATTCTGAGGGTGGGACACCAACGCCATAGCGACTCGTTCTATTCTGCCCACCAACCCCTTACCAGCCTCGCGTGGGCGAGGACAAAGAGAACAGAACTGTCCGTCGCTCCCGATGCGAGTCATCCATCTACTGTGACTGTTGTCGATGAATCAAACGGGGGTCCCCTCGATGCTGTGTGCTGCGAGGAGTCTACCGTCCCCACCGTGGAGGATGATGATATTGCGCGTTCGGAGGCCAACGCTATTTGATGTAGCAATATATATATCTTGTAGCATTCTTGT
The DNA here is from genome assembly GCA_022264855.1 of Lenzites betulinus. Classification (NCBI taxonomy): domain Eukaryota; kingdom Fungi; phylum Basidiomycota; class Agaricomycetes; order Polyporales; family Polyporaceae; genus Lenzites; species Lenzites betulinus. The sequence continues at coordinate 136,904 of JABYQU010000023.1, read as the reverse complement.
ATACGAGGACAATATACATGCGCTGTACGGTATCCATGTGGGACTGTACGGCAATCATCGATTTTGAGGACGCTATTGCGTTGCGGCAAACTACAACGTTTTCGTCCTCGGATTGGTCCTGCGTTCGGGCATCGCCGGGCCACGCTGCTGCCCATAATACAATGTTCAAGAACTCTGCGCCCTTGCAAGCGGATCGGGTGCGGAGAGATTGCGACCTCGGAACTACTCACAACGTCAGCGAAACCCGTGATGCATTCAGTGAAAAGTGAATCTGCAGGACGTACCTCGCGTATTACACTAGTCGTGTAGTCCCGCATAAGACATGAGAGACAACATGCCACAGATCTCTTACTCCATCTCGTCAAACATCGCTTCCTGGCCGGCAACAAGGCCGCCATAGTAACACGTAAGTGCCTTTAACTTCGTACCCATCCACTCCTCCTCCACCTCGACCTTCTCCTCAGGTGCTGCGAGCTGTGAAATTTCATCCAAGTTCGTATTCCTGGGCAGAAAATACGCGACATTCTTCGTGATGCCACGTGCAACCTCGAATAGATCACGACCGTGTATCGGGCGGATGCTCTCCAGGCCGAACTCGGCGTGAGCATCCCCTGCGCCCTCTGACACTGGCGTTGGAGCGATCTTGGATTTGGTCGGGGACCCGGCGATGTACGACGGGCCACCCCAGGGTGGGCTGAGGAACACGACGTCGATCTTGCGCTTTGTGCTTTGCACGCCGCCGAGGCTTCGCGCCTTCTGCAACGACCGCGCGAACGACAAAAAGTCACCCAGGACGAACTCGATGCGGTCTTGCACACCGTACAGCGCCGCGTTATGTCGCGCCAGAGCGAGGCGGACTGGAGATATGTCAAGCGCAATCACTGTTATAGTCGCAGCGTGTTAGAGGAAGATAGGGCACACGACAAAGTCAATCGGCATGGCTACGTACCTCGCTCGCATGTCCGCGCGAATGCGATAGCGTTCCCGCCCACGCCACAGAATGCATCCAAGATGACGTCGCACCGACAACGCTCTGCGATCTGGTCCGCCACGCGCTCCGGCGTGACGCTATACCAGCCCTCTTCGTCGAGCAGACACCCGGAAGAGTATAAGGAGAAATATCGCTCGCGTTGCGAGAAGTCTGATAAAACGCGCGTCGTGAGCAAATGGGGACCACACGGACTATGGTAACCTGCTTACACTTCTGCAGCTGTTCAGGTACTTGTGAGGCATCCGTGTAGAACGGGACCAGACCCGTTGCGTCGTACTTCTCCAGTCCTTCCCCAAGTAACCCGGTGCATAGTTTCGCTTTCTTCGTAGGACGAGAGTCCGACGGAGTCGGCTCGTCCCTCTGTTCTGCCTCTACGGGCGTACTTTGGAGAGGTGCCTCAAGTTCAGGGTGAGAGGGGCTCCCAGAGACGGTGTCGGATTGGGAGGATTCTGCCTGCTTCGTCGCCTCGGCTAGGAAACGCGACAGTCCGCTGATGTTATTCTTTCTCTTTCCCATCACGTCGCGTTTATATAAAAAGCAGGATGGCTATGATGGACGAGAACGAGGGTGTGCGCGCGCCATGGTGAACGTCCGCGTTGACGAAAGTTTGAGGAAGAACCTCGAGCTGAGCGCTACATGCGCGACGGCGCTTATATGCAGCATGTCATTAATGTGAGGCGGCAAATATTGAGGCCTGGCACCTCAGTGCAGGCTAGCTATGTCATAGTAGTTGCTCTATCATTATGGCGTTCATACAGTATCCTCAGCTTGGCAGCCCTCAATAGCCTCGCCTACTGCCAGAACCAGCTCGTCAGAACCCCACTGTCCAACTACGCTGACACCAATCGGCCAGCCATCCGAGCCCTGCCCAGCGGGAACACTGAGTGCGGGAAGACCTGCAAGCGACGCGGGAACAGTCAAAACGTCCTGCACATACGCGTCGAGGGAGGACGCATCAGAAGACGACCCTGTCGCGTTGTCGGGCAGTAGAGGGGCGGTTTGTATCGCAGATGGGTGCATGATGACGTCAACGCCCTGGTCGGACGGTGCATTGTGTTGAGATGCATGAAGAGCGTTGGGAATGCGGAATGCTCTGTCGAAGTCCGCTTTGATGAGGCTGCGTACGCGCTGGGCTTTCAAGAAGTAGTTCTCGAAGGCGCTAAATGACGGTCAGCGTGAAGGGACCCGGGAGTTTGATATAACGCACTCTGCGGACAGAGCGTAGGCTCCTAGCAAGATTCGACGCTGAACCTCCTTTCCGAAGCCTCGAGAGCGAGTGTGGGCGTAGACGTTGGCCGTCTTGGTAAAGTTTGCGCCGGGTGGCGGTTCAACGCGTGAACCTACGCAATGAGTCTCAAGGCCAATACGCACACATGTCGATGAAAGCAACGTACCATATTCGATGCCGTCGTATCGAGCAAGATTGCTGCTGGCCTCCGCGCTGGATATGACGTAATATGCACTGAGAGCGTACGGCGTAGACGGCAGCGAGATGGGTACGAGGATCGCGCCTTTCTCTCTAAGCCGATTTATTACGCGGCGCACAGAATCGATCACGCTGGACTCCAATTCTGTTGGGAAGTATTCCTATGGTAATGATCAGATACGAGTTGGACGCCGACAGAAACCCGTTCCAGACATACTTGGGGAATTCCAATTCGGAGGCCAGTTAATTGACCGCCTTTCAGTGAGGAAAGACGATCTGTGTGAAGCTTGGCGGCACGTTCTCTGACATGCGGCGGGGCGGCTGTGGGATCCCTCGAGTCATAGGTCGCTAGAACTCCTGTAACACAGTCAATTACACTATCTAGTGGCCCAAGGGCAGGTAACTCACGATGGACCCGCTTAGCTGTCGACGCATCTCTTGCGAGGACACCAACGCAGTCGAGACTGTCGGCAAACGAGACTACACCCCAGCTACACAAATGAATTATAAAAGCAGATGGGGTAATTCTAGGAATGTGAACGCACCGGCTTACAATGCCGTACGAGGGTTTGAGCCCGACTATGCCGCAGTAAGAGGCGGGTAACCGTACTGAGCCGCCGGTATCCGTTCCGAGGGCACTGTCCTTCACGACCTTTCAGAAGCAGATGAGTAGAAGAAATGCAGTCTACTCACGCATCGCATAGTCCCGCCGCGACAGCCGCAGCGCTACCTCCAGAACTCCCACCGGCAGACCGCCGTTCGCCTGAAGCCAAACCAAAGGGGTTCACGACGGGACCATGTGCGGAATGTACGTTGAGAGATCTTGAATCCATTCAGTAAACGCGTCTCTTTGCAAGACGAATGCATACCCCATGCCGAATTCGTCGCAGTTGGCTTTGCCTGCAATTCCAGCACCTCCACGTGACAGAAGCGATACAACAGTCGCGTCGAAAGGTGAAGAGAAGCTCTCCAACATGCGCGAAGAGCATGTAGTAGGGAGCGACTTTGTGCAGATGTTGTCCTTTACCGCGATTGACATGCCTGCGAGGGGTCCTGCGGGCGATGCAGGGTAGGAACCATCAAGATTTCCGGAGACTAGAAGCGCGTTCACCACAGCGTTCGTAGCTTGCAGAGATGCATTTCGGCGGCGGAGAATAGAAGTACACGGCAAGATAGAGCTTTTAGAGCAAGAAAGCATATTATACGCCAAGTCTCCGGTCGAAGTTCAGAGTACCGTCAAGTAACTCGCGTGCCGGAAGAGGTAGGATCTCAGAGGCCTGAAGCTGCAGCGCTGAAGCGCTATATTGTGACCTACCGTGATCCGTGATTGCGTCACAGCCCGGGAGCCAGCGCTTAATCTGATCCCAGCCCGCGCCGCGCGTAGACGTTCAATATTCACAACTCTCTTCGTCTGAAACTGTCTACATAGAATGTCCCTGGCCCAATCAGCGAAGCTTATAATCCGCAGGGTACAAGTTTTTTTTCCGCTATACTTCTCCTTACGATTTGTAGTTTATTCTTACGTGACGTGACGGCCTTTCAGTCACACTTTACCAGACTCTGATTTCCTGTTTCGGAAAAATTTGTGGCAGCCAACCTTGAAGCTTGACCTCCGCTCGCAAACTCGGCACATGTCTACTCGCACATCTTCCGCAAAGGGAGGCGCCCCGAAACCCATCTTGAAGAAGGCGCGCGTGGACACAAACAGCTCGAAACCGTCGAAGAAACACTTCCCTGTACATGCAAAGCCGCGTTTAAGTTCGGACGCGTCCGCCCCTGCGGTCAATGGAAAGGGCAAGGGGCGTGCCGCACCAGTGAACACAACTCTGAAACCCAAAAAGACGAAAGCCCCCGTGGTATCCGACCCCAGCTCCTCTACGTCTCTGCCGACGTCCTTCAAAGCAATTTGCGGATCGTATGAAAAGCTCCTCTACGGTCTCGAGGGCACCGTCTCCGCCGAAGGCTCCGACTATAGCCTCAGTATAAAGCCCATTTTCATATTCCCTGCGCATGTCTCCTGCATAAAGGCAGTGGCAGCTTCTCCTCAAGGCGGCAAGTGGTTGGCGACGGGGAGTGCGGACGAGATTGTGAAGGTATGGGATCTGCGGAGACGGAAGGAGATTGGAGGCCTCATGCATCATGAAGGTATGTTGGTCTATCCCTTGATCACGCGTGTACTATGATACGATGGAGACCTGTAGGATCTATCACCCACCTCGAGTTTCCCTCACGGTCCTTCCTCCTCTCCGCCTCAGAAGACGGTACCCTGGCTCTTTTCCGCGCGCGCGACTGGGCCGTTCTGCGTACGTTAAATGGCCACAAAGGACGCGTCAACTCCATCGCCGTGCACCAGTCCTGCAAGGTTGCGTTAAGCGTGGGCAAGGACAGGACATTACGCATGTGGGATCTAATGCGGGGGAAGGGATCTGCAAGCATGAAGCTCGGCAAAGGTACGTAGTGCGAAAAACCAAGCAGAACCTGAGGCTTAACTTCGTGCAGAGGCTGAACTTGTCCGTTGGTCGACCGACGGGTCACTCTTCGCCGTACAAACACAAAATACGATTGACATATACTCAACTGTCAGTTACGGTCTCCTTGTCCTGCTGAACAGTATACTAAGGCCAGTAATCCTGTAGGACATGGAGCTCCTCCATAGCATTACACACCCGTCGCGTCTCCATGATATCATGTTTTGCAAAAGCGTCGATGGCGAAGGAGAGCTGCTTCTCGCCGGCGGCGAGGACAAGAAACTCTCTGTATACGAGGTACACAAGGACCATACCAAGGTTCCGACTATCATCGCAGACATGGTAGGCCATACAAATCGGTGCGTTCTTCTGTGGATGTGATCAGCCTGGTTTCTCATAACTTAACAACACATTCCAGAGTCAAGGCACTGGACACAATCCAAATCGCTCTGCCGGAAGGCTGCACCCGGAAGTCGACCACCTTGGTTTGCACGATCAGCTCTGATGGCAAGGTCCGCTTGTTCGACCTCGCCGTGCTACCGGTTTCGGCGCAAGAAAAGGCGCAGCTAGAGCCTATCGCTGAGTACGATACGAAGGGGACACGCTTGACATGCCTAACCCTCGCCGACGGTGACACTGACGCCAATCCGTCTGTCAATGGCAAGCGGAAGCGGGAAGATGACGAGGACGGGGACGAAGAAGGTCCGGAACACGACGCCGAATGGGAGCCTGAGCATGCTGCGATTGATGGCGAGGGGGCGGATGATGATGAGGACGAGGCGGGTAGCGATGTAAATTAGTCCTGGCATGTATGGCTACAACTAGTTATATTACAGTGGGATATGGTATGCTATCAGTCCTACATGAAGTCGACTGCCCGTTTCCGCCCTCGGGGCGGACCCGCCTCGTTGTCGTCTGCGCTCGCGGAAGTGTCTTGTCCAATAGTCGGTGGTGGAGCATCTGGCAGCGGGAGGTTCTTGACGACTTCCGGAGCAGGTTTCTCAACCCACATTGCGTCGTCATCGTCGTCCCTCTTTTCCTCTCGCGTCTTGCGCTTCTTAGTCGGACGGTCCGATTTCGACGCAGGCGGAGCGAAGCTTGGGATGCTTCCGTCGTCCTCCACGTCAAACGACATCAGCGACGCCCGCGCCTTCTTCTTGTCCTTGGCTTTCTTGTCCTTCTTCCCGGAGCCTTCCCGCTTGCGAGACTCGCGCTCCGAGCGAGGAATGAAAGTCGGCTTGAACGTCGCAAGGTCCACCTTCTCCATGGGGGCGTTCGCGACGGGGAGAGGCATGATTTGTGCCGGCGGTTCGGCCTTCACCACTGGTTGCGCCGTTCCAAAGAAGTCGAGCGGCGCAGGAGTCCCCTCCTCCGCTTTCGGAGCGTCTTCGGCTTCGTCGTCACTGTCCTCGTCGTCGCTCGCGAAGATCGCCTTGAAGACATCCATTGCGGGTCGCTCGTATGTGAGGGTGTCTCGTCCCTGCGTCTCGTCCTCGCCCAAGCCGATGTTCGCGAGGTTGCGAGGACCGCTGCTGCTCCCGCTCATCCCGACGACATCCGACGGTGCTCCTTCAATCATCAAAGGCGCCGAGGTCGAAGAGCCGGCAACCGCGTTTTCAGCGGCGGCTTCCCCGGCGGCGGCCTTCGCGGCAGTCGTCGCAAACTCGAAGTCCGCGGACGCGGCACCCGCAGCATCCGTCATGTCGACCTCGGGGTCCTTCACGCCAAATCGCTTGCATAGAAGGCGCGCGGGCTGCCATGGCTTGGCCTCGCGCGTAAGCCGACCGAACATGCCCATGCGCACCGCGCTCATCCTCGGGTCTTCCTCCTTCTCCTCGCCCCCGGCCTCATCTGTTTCGACTTCCACAGAGGGCAGTGGCTGGTGCAGACCCTCGACTACCTTTGGGCCGGTCTCCACTATGACGGCGCTGCGGAAGCGACCTGCCATCGCGCCCGAAAGCGGCTTGAACACCGTCGCCGATTTCGCGTAGTCATCGAGCTCCTTGTGGAAATCCCCAATACTCTGGCTCGGTAGAGGCCCGAAGCCGATGCTGTCTACGGAGTCGCCGGCGGTATAGTTGGACTGGAAGATGAGGAAAGCGGTGTACCGGGAGTGTTTCAGCGGATCCGAAGCGAAAGGTTGGAAGCCCCCCAACGCCGCTTTCGCCACCGATGGATGGATGTGAGGGAATTGCCAGCCACTTGGCGCGGGCGGAGGTGTAGATCGGCTAGGGGAAGGGGGGCGGGAAGCGGTGGCAGAAGGATCGGAGCGGATATTGCGGATACTTTCCAGGCGTTCGCGGTCTTTCTGGGACAGGAACTCGAAGACCGAACGGGCCTTCGCGGGTAGTGGTGTCTCACCCAGTATGGACCCGCGCTAGAACGCAGAATATGAGCTTCGGGCTTTTGCATAGACAAGCTACGCAATTCACCTCATCTGCAGAGAATTTGTTGCTCTTCCAGGCTGCGTGCGATACGGATGTTTGGCTATCGACCTTCGTCCTGCCCTGTTCCGCGGACCGATTCTCTTTGTTCTTGTCTTCCTCCCATACACGCCGAGGGTCCGGTTTCCAGCCAGGCGGGATCTTTGGAAGTGGAAACCTATGAATAGCGTTAGAGAGTAATTGAGAGGGCGATATGACCTATGCCTACCATCTATCCTCAGCCACAGGTTTTCCCGATAGATTGAAGCCCTTCAACACCATCGTACCATCTCGAAATGTTTGTGTAATCCCAGGAGGCACTCTCTTGTCAAAGAAGTCAGTATTTGCTGAGAAGCCACGGAGAAGAAAGCGTACAGGTTCTCGTGCAGAATCTTGCCGTCGAGAGCTAGACCCTATACTGATATGATGATCGTCCTCGCCAAGTGTATCGTCAAAGGCTACACGTGAACGACCTAATCCACCGCTAGTGTCGTAGACGTCAATGTCGTCGTCGTCAGCATCGTTTAATGCCCCCAACCCGAAACCAGCTGGAAAGGTCATTAGCAAGTACGTTCGCGTAAGACGAAACTGTAGCGTACCTGAGATCGCCGGTCCGCCCTGGGCTTGTTTGCCACTGGGCCCGCGACCCAAACTTTCATCTAGGCCCATACCAGGCGAGTACCCCAACCCGTGGAAGTTGTCCTTCCGAGGCGCGGTGATCACAGGGACATCTCTCCTAGGGTACATGTGCTTCTTGGCCTCCTCCACATCGTCCTCGCCGCCGTCAACTTCCTTGGACGGGTCGAGGAAGCCAGAATCCTGACGTTTGCGTTGCGCATACGTGATACGGGGGCCGATTCCATGACCAGGCCGCCAGCCCATCTTCTTGAGAATTTGGGCCCCGATGGAATCCTTGGGAGCAGGTGCAAGTGAGGCTGCGAGGGCCGCGGATATTGGGCTGCGAAGAGCGGTCAGGCCCTTGTCATGGTAATGGTGAAATGGTGGGGGATACGCACTCCTGGGCCTCCGCTTCTGCTTGCTGCATTCGCTTTTCAGCAGCCGTGCCCCCGAAATCCATCTCCTCATGTTCGTCCACGAGCTTTTGATTCTCTCGCAATTCCGCAAAGTCCTCATCGTCCATGAAATCCTCGGGCCGTGCTGCCTTCTTCTTCGCGCGGTCATTTCTCGAAGACACAAATGTTGACGGCGCCCATCCTAGATAGCGTGTCGCATATCGTAAGACGCGTTACAAAGTCTTGTTCAGTGCAGACGCACCTTCTTTCGAACCGACCGAGTTGAAGTAACCCGCGGCGAACCCGCCGGTGAAGGCTCCATGTAACCTGCGGCGGCCTTTCTCATCCCTGACCTGTTGAGCGGCGTATGAGACAAGCTACGCTAGAGTCTGGCGTGTGCGCACACCTCCTGCTTCCATAATGGCACAAATTCCCCAGTATCCTTAGATTTCTCGAGCGGTGGCAGCGGCGTTCCAATCTGTGGCTGGTCATGAGACGGCGGTCCCCTTGGTAGACAGACTTTGTCGCACTGACCAAACAGAACGATTCATTCGCTTTAGACCCGCCAGTATCAACACCGAGGTCGTTGAGCTTCCGCTTGAGTCGGCTTGTCATCGAGTCCGCACACTAACGCGGAGCGTAAACCGAGCAGTAGGAATAATCCCTGAGATGGATGTCGTCCAGTCGTCAAGCCAGCATATGTTGGCAGCTTTCCAGGTAAGTGTATAATACCAAACCCTCGCAACAGCGAAGGGAGGAATTCGAGTCTGCTACCACTGGTCCTGGTGGTAGTGTTACGAGCGCATAGATCTGGAGCGTGTGCCCGGTGCCGCGCCGTCCGCTTGTCGCCTAGCCCTAACCCTATGGACAGCAAGGGCGCTTAAGACATACTAACCTCCAAGTTTCGGTTCGGAACCGACGACGCTTGACACGACGTTCCACTCTTACCATTAACTCAAGGGTGACTAGCACTGAGCAGTGAGCATTACCCCACATGTGTACAGGGCTACGGCGTTTCCAGGTCGACCAGAATGAAAGTATGCGAGCGTGGTCACCACAAGCAAAGGTGCACGGCAGCAGCAATAGTAGGTCTAATTATTTCATCCAGGATCGTCGCAGGCGACATCTCAAAAGGACATTGTATCGGTATCATGAGCGTATAGCACGCAAATATCTGGCGACGTGAGCGAAATCATCTGACCTATGAAGCGCAGTTGTCATTCTATTTTCCGCAGGGTCTTGAACTTGAAGCATTAAACTCGTCGATCAACACGGAAGATGATATTATGCACTCATTTCACTATGGAGTGCTCACGCGAGCTAACGTGTGCAAGCACTGGCGTTAACCGGTCGTGTTCGATGGTCAATAACGCTACACAGCGCTACATACACCAAGGCCCGCAGCAAACATTCCGCACAACGCGTACCTCTTCTGTCCATTCTATGACAACTTGCCTCTCGACTAGACTCTCGCATCCCGTACATCTGATTCCACCTCGTCTCATCATAGATATCAGCCGCGAATCACCACTTAGGAGCTGCTGTGGACTAGATTTTGATCCATGCCAGGCTCCCCGAGCAAGGTGGACGAAGCGACCACCAAACGCTCTCCGGCCGTTCAGCTGCTCTCCTAAGCGGTGGCGGGACGTGATGTGAGTGCTATAACTTTATGATGTTGCGCGCTGCAGCTGCCACTGGTCAGGCAGCGCAGCCATCGGCAATCTCCCTCACAATTGAATTAGATCGTTCGCTCGACGCCCGTGCCGCAAATTAAGCCCGAGCAGCGTGCAAAGCCAACGAATCGACAGGACACGCCCGCAACGATGTTCAGCAGAGTCCAGACCATACGGTGCAGTACTTTCGGCGGACGCGCACCTTCCCCGCGTCTCCTCCGTCTTCTGCCCGAGCTGAAAATCTTCCGCCGGCAGGTGCAAACGGGCCTTGTGGGATACTCAGCCTGCGCATCCCGTGCCGCGCGCTCGACGAACTTCGCAGTTCACAACAGCACATGTACACACCGCCAGAGCGCCCCAGGCCCCTCGACACCCCGTCACCCGTCAGGGTCCCGCAACGTCGCAGAACCCGAGGAAGCCACCACTGGCATACGCGGCACGATCCGCGCGACGTCCATCGCGCCCACGCCAACGTCAACGCAAGACCACCGCGCGGACGCTTCGGCGGTGAGTCGCACGCGACCCGAGGTCAAGCTGCAGCCTGTGAGTACTCAGCCTGGATCGGACATCTGTGCGAACGCGCGGTCTGCGGGGGCTGTCCCACCGCCCGCGCAGCGCGGCACGGGGAACGCCGCAAACTTTCTGCAAGATGACCGCCGGATCTTGCAGCGCGCGCGCCCACCTCTGCCCGCCCCCACGCGGAGCCGTGGGAAGCTGGAGTTGGTATCTCCGTTCAACCCTCTCTCAAACCTCCGCTGTCGGAACTGCGCGGGGGCACAGACCCTCGAAGATGTGGTGTCGGTCGTGCGCGTTGGCTGGCTCCGCAACGTCCCCGTGCTTGTGTTTCTCCTGCAGACTTTTGGAGCACGCGGGCGCTGTCACGGCTCTCTCCCCGGGCGCGCGTCTCCCGCACGACGCCAGACCGCAGTGATGCATTAATCCGGCGGACCCAGAACCGATTTTTCCGGGATATCGAAATGCAGCCCTGCAGACTGCACGCCGTGACGAACGCTCGTCGCTCACCCTGAGATTGACGAGATGGACGGCGTTCGGCGGAAGCGCGGGCCTCGAGTCCAGGGGGACGCGCGGGACATGTCTTCGCGGTGCCTTGAACTTGACGGCGGGGGGCTTCGTATGAAAATCAAGAATCAGGAATCACGAACCAGATCGTCGCGCCGCGCTGTCTCGCGCGGTCGAGAATAGCTCGGAGGGGCGGCGTGGTGCGTTGGGCTCGGAGCTCTTTATGTACCCTCTGACTCGAGCTCGTGCATTGAGTTGGCTTATCAATAATCGCGCGGTGTATCAATCGGTGGTCCACTCGCCGCGTGTGCCCTGACTCTGAGGTGGGTACCTGGTCCAGAAACGGCCACGAGCACGTCCAGCCAGCCGGTCTGTCCAATTGTTGAAACTTCAGGCGATGTTCTGTGTGCGAAGCCGTGAGGATGCGCGTCATGCACCTGAACGTAATTTTGGGATTGTGGATCGCAGGGAATGTTCCTGGTGAGCTTCGTGCGCGTTCTTCCTGGACTTCTGAGTCGCTACACAGAAGTGCTGTGATCACTCAAATACAGTGATCTTCTGAGACTTCCGCATGGAGAAAGATCAACGTGGATGGATTTCTGCGAAGAACGACGATCAAGACAGAAGGCAGCATTAAGCACAGCTCGGGTTCGCAGAAGATGCCTAAGCGAGTGGTAAATAGCGGATTGATGACGGTTATACGGGGCGCAAACAATGCGTATATGTACACTCGGTGTCTGTTCGCCAGTGGTTATGGGGAAGCTTAGGACATGTGGGCTACAGTGGAGTATTGCTGCCATTCAAAGCTCCATGCCGGCTTCGTCTGAAGGCATGGGCCATATGAGTGTTAGATGGGATCCACAAGGACGCGCGGGGTCCTGAACAGATGGCAGCAACTCCACCGACTAGTACTTGATCGCAGCTAAACTGTAACACCAGATGGCGACAGAACGCTTTGGATAAGCGTCTCCAGCGTGATAAGGAGATGAAGACCTCATAATGAGCAATGTTTTTCTGCTTCCGTTGAAGAAGAGCGCTGCCCCGATATAGTGCAGCGAAGTCATATTGCGCGCCAACGCATTCAGGGCATAGGTAATAGCCGTCCTCCGGCCGAGGCGCAGTTGGTGGACCGGCGGAAGACAGACCGGGCTGGCTAGTGTTTCGAGTGCGGCGGCAGAGAATGCGACGCTTCGAGGCCATGGTCCGTCCGAGTTGACGCATGTTCCGCACGAGTCCTGCTGGCCTGGCATAACATAGGACAGTGGGCGTTGGCAGGCTATTGCTTCCACAGGACGTTGTCAACGCTGGTGTTGTGGCGCGCGTGTTGAGGTGGTCGCACGAGTGGCGTGCCGGATCGGGGAAGATCTGATGGCGATGCGCGAGATTGATCGCGGACGACGGATTGTGGGGAAGGGCGGCAGGAACGTTGTGCCTGGTCGTGTTGGCTCGGACCCCTGCGACCGCTCCTCCGATGGCGGTCTGCTGCAAAATTGCTCCACCGCGGCATTCCGAGTCTTGCCGCGCCGCTGTCCGCTGCGGGTCGCTGCGCGCGCGCAGTGTGCGCGTCGAGTGCGAACAGATGCAGGGCGGGGCGCATGATGGCAGAGCGCATCTGCGACGGCAGTCGGCTAACAAGGGAGGCAGGCGGCTAGGGACGAGGAGAATAAATTGATGAGCAGCAGCTTATCGGTGGCGTCCACAAGCAGGCTTATCGGCGTCTGGGTATGGACATGGCGCGCCGGACGTATAAACCCTGGATCCGCTCCTTCTGCCCGCGAGTCCGACTCCCTTCTCTCCACCCACCTGAGGCCGGGTCCCCCGCCTCCGTTCATTATCACCCGCGCCCCATCCTCTGCGCCCCGTTGTCCCCCTTCTCTCTTCCTCCCCCCACTGTCTCCGCGCCATGTCGCATCCCAAGGAATACGACGACAAGGCCGACCAAACCAGCTCCGTCGAGAAGGGCGTCGTCCACGACTATGTTGTCCGCGACAGCGACAACCGCTATCACTTCGATGCCGCCGACCTTGACCGCGTCCAGCGCAAGCTCAAGCAGAGGCATGTCCAGATGATTGCGGTGAGCACACCATTTTCGCACCTCTACCCGTGCATCGAGTGCTGACGAGCGTCAGATCGCTGGTACCCTCGGTACTGGTCTTTTCCTTGGTTCTGGCCACTCTCTTCAAGCAGCCGGCCCCTTGGGCGCGCTCATCGCCTATGCACTCGTCGGCACAACTGCCTACGCTTCTCTCTGTTCCATCGGAGAGATGACTTCACATGCTCCCATCTCCGGTACTTTCCCCCACTTTGCCGCGCGATGGGTCGACCCCGCCTTCGGTTTTGCTACTGGGTGCGTTCCGCCGTGCGTCCTGCCTGTACTGTCAGCTGACGTCCGACAAGCTGGAACTACTTCTACACCAACGCCATCTCTGTGCCAGTAGAAGTCACTGCTGCCGGTATCCTTCTCACCTTCTGGGACGATGACGTGAGTACTTTTCGTCACACGATGCTTTCAGCGGGCTCAACTGAACTTCTGGGAATGATAGACCAACCACCAAGCCGCCTATACCGCTGCGATCTGCGTATTGGTTTGCGCGATCAACATTTTCGGTGTGCGATGGTTCGGCGAATCAGAGTTCGTGTTTTCGATCATCAAGCGTGAGTTTTCCCGTGCCACCAGCCCTCTGGCGCCTATTGACAATTTCTGGTGAATCCCGCAGTCCTGCTAATCACGGTCCTCATCATCACGGGTCTCGTCATTGACCTTGGTGGAGGTCCCAATCACACGAGGCTGGGTTTCACTGTATGTACTAATTTTCTCGACCGACTTTGGGTATTACCTAGAGAAGCTTCCTTCCATTGGCTTACGCTCGCTTCGTCTCACAGTACTGGAAGAACCCTGGACCACTCAATGGTGCTGGGCTCGAGCCCAAGCACCCGTCTCTTGACAAGTTCCTTGGTATCCTTTCCGTGATTGTCCAGGCTGCGTTCTCGTTCCAGGGTATGGAGCTCGTCGCAATGTATGTTTCAACCCCGTCTACTCTCGCTGGGGTACTGACCATATTATCAGCGCTGCGTCTGAGACCGAGAGCCCTCGCCGTAACATCGCGAAGGCCATTCGCCGTGTATTCTGGCGTATCCTCCTCTTCTACGTACGTCCTCATCATTGCTTTTAATGTTATGGCGCTGACATTTGCCGTACAGATGCTTGGTGTTCTTATCACCGGTATGCTCGTTCCCTTCAACGACCCTGACCTGCTGCAGGCGTCCGGCACGGCGGCCGAGTCGCCCTATGTCATTGCCATGACCCGTGCTGGTATCAAGGTGCTTCCCCACATCATTAACGCCGGCATCTTCACCTCCGCTTTCTCTGCGGGTAACTCGTTTTTGTTCTGCGCTTCCCGTGTTTTGTACGGTCTCGCTCTCCGTGGCCAAGCCCCGAAGATCTTCACGTACTGCACCAAGAACGGTCTCCCTCTCGCTGCCGTGCTCGCGTCCAGCTGCTTCTCGCTTCTTGCGTTCATGAACGTGGCGAGTGGAGCGGAGACCGTCTTCAACTGGTTTGTCAACCTGTCGACCATTGGTGGCTTCTTCGGCTGGCTGGCGATGAATGTCACCTACCTCTTCTTCTGTGAGTCGCAGCATTGTTTACGCCCGAAACACTTTCTTAACGATTTCCCCAGACCGAGGCTTCCGTGCGCAAGGCCTTGACCGCACCAAGCTTGTCTACCACAGCAAGCTGCAGCCATACCTCGCGTATTGGGGTATCTTCTGGATCTCGCTCTTCATCCTCATCAACGGCTTCGCGGTCTTCTGGGACTTCAACGCCTCAGGGTTCCTCACCGCATGTGCGTATATCTGTAGTCTATCCGCGTAGATTCTATCGCTGACATCGCGCTCGCAGACATCAACATCCCGCTGTTCTTCGCTCTCTACATCGGGTGGAAGCTCGTCAAGCGCACGAAGGTCTGGAAGCCCCATGAAATGGACTTCGTCACGGTAAGCACCCCCGCCGTTCCCTCGCCCCGCGCAGCTGCTGACCGCTTTTCGTCGTCACACAGGGCATCCCCACCATCGAGGAGACCGAGATCCCCGAAGAGCCCCCACGGACGCTTGGCGAAAAGATCGCGGCGGTGCTGTTCTGAGCACGCGCCGCTCGCATGTGTGTGTGTGTGCTGTGTGGTGTGGTGTGTGCTGCGATGCGGTGTATGTGCTTGTGCGCGCGGATGCTCGTCGCGATGTTGTCGTGTGCTCGCTGCTGCTGCTGCTGTCGTGTAATGCCGTGGATGGCTCCGTGCGTGTCTTTATTCCCCTCCTCCCCTCGTGTTCGTGCTGGCCTGCGACGGCCGCCTACTAGTGTATCACCTACGATATCCAACTCAATGCAACGCTTCGATATTTCGACGGATGCTATCTGCTTTGCGTGCGTGTGCTCGGACTGTCGCGACGGCTCGACCGTTGCGTGCAGCATGCGGCTTCGAGTTCTAGGGTTAGGGTGATGTTACACAAGTGTCACGAAGACTTGGGTTCCGTCGACCTGATCACGACAATATTAGCTGCTTCAGCTTGTCGGGGTCCCGATCGTTTCCCCGAAAAGCGACCCTCGCGCTCGCGCGCCATCGCACACCTCCGAGCTGTGAACGTCTGATCTGCCTTGCCGCGGCGTATACTGTATAAGTACTACTTGCTCGTCGCGGAGCGCGTGAGCGGATCGACCTGGCGACCCCAGAAATCCGGAGCACTCTCTCGCAGGAACTTGGAAAGACTAAGACGAAGAGGTCGTCGTTGGATTGGACAAGATGGATGCTCTTTTCATCCAGAACGTATACATATGGACAGTGAAAACTGGATTGCGACGGGAACTGACTCTGACTCTGCCTGATTCTGAAAGCTGTCTCTGAGTCTCTGTTCCTTGAAGTGCTTCTGCGACGGGCGTGCGCGCTGTTTCGCCATTCGGGGAGCATACGTTGTTAATGTTATACATATCATCCACGCGCATTGTGTAAATCGATACGCGCAGGCGACAGGCCCCAGGGACGAGTCCGATTCGGGGGGACCCGGCGGAGCTTGCCAAAAGCTATGGACGATTCGAGCGCTCTCTGGTCTCGCCATTGGTCATATTTTCAACTACTTGAAAATCGCTCTTCGGAATTCCCGGTCGGCCGCCGGTACCTACTTCAGTCAGCATCCCACCTCCGATTCCGAAGAGGCCCGCGGCGGCCACTCGGGCTCGAAGTCGCTGGGGCTTTGGGCCTAGAAATTTGCGAAGCGTCGCCGCCGAAGAGCGTCGAGTTGTCGCTTGGCCGGGGACGCGGCTGGGCCCCGCGGCCGGGGTCCGACCTGGGTCTGGCGACTACCTTTCAGCCTGAACGGTATTAACGCTGACGTTACGTTGATCGGCGGGCGACGGTGTCGTTGGTGGGTGGAACTGGGTGGCAGCATCGGTAGGTGGTAGCAGGTAATGTAGATGCATGTGTTTAACGTTGACTATGCACGACTTTTGTTGTTTTAGGGAATCGCCGCCGCGATACCACGCGCTATCCTTTGATTCAAGTAGGATGCAAGGACAGCGGTGGAGGTCAGGACAGTTGGTATCGGACATGGTCCCATGGATGAGCACCGCAAGTATGCGGTGGGGTAACTGACATTTCAAATTTCAAAGTTGGCGACTGACTGTTCATACCCTCAGTAACCCGGATGGCGGTGCCTCCTTTGAACGTAAGATCCTTTCTATACCGTCGCCTGTACACGAAGTGGTTGTTGATCACGTCTGTTGCAGGTTAAGAGGCTACGGTCTCACTCGGATCTAGTATACCACTCTGCAAAAAACATGTTGAAACATATCCCTTCGGTCGCATCGTATCCACAATGTGTTCACATCGCGGTACGCATTCGATAATGCATGTCCGTCGAGGCCGTGAGGGCAAGTCGGACACTGCTGAAGGCATGGTCCCTCCGTGATCTACTACCCAGCTGCGCCAACGAGTTCACAGCATATGCACGCCGCCGTCCATTGCAACTGGCGGCGCAGCGTCTGTATGTTCGACGCCCAAGGAAGCCATTTGTCTCCTCCTCCCTGGCTAGGGTATAAAAGAGACCCAAGTCATAGCGAGGACTCCCCACCCCGCTTGGTCGGCTCATTCGTCTTCTACTCCTACGTCCCCTTTTACATTTCGCTCTTCCACGCATTACTACTTCACCCTCTGGTTTAGGGATGTTCTCCACGTCTTTCTCGCGTATTTTCACCATCTGCTTGGCGCTGGCGTCGCTTGGCGTCGTTCACGCCCTCCCCCACGTCCGTCGTGCCGGCCAGGTGCCCACCGGCCCCAAGTTCGTCGTCTACTCCGACGGTGCGCTTGACGGCTCCGTCCTCCCCCCGCTCGACCACATCGCGGGCTTCAACGTCCTGTCGGTATTCCTCGCTTAATACACGCTGCACGAAACTCACCCCATCCGTGTTTGCAGCAACCTGGCGTTCCTCCTCACCACCGGCCCCGCAGACCAGGCCAAGAACTGGGCCGTGCTCCCCGCCGACCAGCGCCAGACGCTGAAGCAGCAGTACAACGCTGCGGGCGTGTCGCTCGTTGTCTCCGCCTTCGGCGAGACGGACACGCCGACGGCACAGGACCCGACGGCGATGGCGAACACGCTTGCGCAGTTCGTGCTGAACACGGACCTGGACGGCGTCGACATCGACTATGAGGAGTTCGCGCTCGTGATTGCCCAGCCGGGCGTGGCGGAGACGTGGCTCACGACGCTCACGCAGACGCTGCGCCAGCAGTTGCCGCAGGGGCAGTTTATCTTGAGCCATGCTCGTGAGTCTTGCTCCTTGAATGTTTGCGAGATAGGATGAGACAGCTAATTTTGGACATAGCTGTCGGGCCCTGGTTCTCCCCCGGATTCTGCCCGGGGGGTTGCTACCTCACCGTCGACAAGAACGTGGGGTCGCTCATTGACTGGTACAACATCCAGTTCTACAACCGTAAGCTTTCTCCAGATCCGCATCATATCGTGGCTCAATTCGCTCACATTCCCTCCGCCAGAATCGCCCGACCCCGGCTATGAGTCCTGCGACACGCTGCTCAGCACCACGCCCTCCTCCATCTTCTCCATCCAGAAGTCCGGCGTGGACGTGAACAAGCTTGTCATCGGCAAGCCCGGCATCCAGGCCGACGCGCCGAGCGGCGGCCTCATCGACCCGGCGACCCTCGCGACGTGCATGCAGACCGCCGTCGCGGGCGGCTGGAACGCGGGCGTCATGGGCTTCCAGTTCCCGCACACCGACGCGACGTGGATCGCTACGGTCAAGGGCAGTGTGTTCGCGGCCTGAGCAGATTTCTTTTCAAGTTCGAGTTGTGCGCGAGATATGACGAGCGCGGGCCTGCCGGTAGACCTTGTGGGCCCGCGCGTGAGAACATGTGGTTTTGCTTAATGACCCGTTATGATCACGATATGTACTAGTAGGAGTATTTGCGAGCAATGAAGCCGGCTCTTCTTAGGGCGTCACCTTATGCTTTCCCCGTGTCTCGAAGCGACGAAAATGGAAGTCCCCTTGGAAATACTTCGAGTCAGTTCCTATTATCACAACTACAATAAAATATGCAACTAGACGGATCATAACGTAGCAATACAACTGAGACACTCAACAAGTCCGAGTGTCAAGTATGATACTACTCTGTTCGAGGCCGGTGAGGTCCTGCTAGTAACGCGCGTAGTAGACGGCAGTGATCCTCAACCATCCCTTGGCAACGTCCTGCGCGGCTCGCCCACCAATCCTATAGGGCCAAACGTATCCGGGTCATGAATGTCCCACAGGTCGTACTCTGCGTGTCGCTCGACAGCCTCCCTTACCTCCCGCATGGCGTCTTCGAAGCTCTCTCCATCGCTGTAGTTGTCGTCGCCCATGACAATGTCAACGACCTCCCGCGCGTCTCTTTCCGAGTCACTGCTTTCCTCCGGCATCTCGCCGTGCGCCGCCCTCATCGCCCACGCGGAGACGGACGGGATGCGGACGGACATGGACTTTCGCACATCCTGCGTGCTGTTCCGTCCTGAGGAGGAGGACACAGAGACCTGTCATCGCAGCAATCACAATCAGCCTGAGTTCTGCTTTACGCGAGCCGCCGTAGCACTCGCCACCCGCCCGCCACGCGGCGGGTGGCTCACCGTGCTTAGCTACACTCACCTTCGAACCAGCCGAAGTGCCCGCCTTAGGTGTTCTTGCTGAGGCAGCGCACCAGTCCGCGTCCGCGTCCAGCTCCATTTTCACGTCCAAGTTCGGCGCATACCCGGAATACGCGTCCGCCCACGTCCAAGTATTCTCGTCAGTCCCCGATGTGACGCCTTGGGACCACCCCTTGACCCGACCTCGGGATTGGTAGATTTCACCGTGCTGCTGCGTCGCGGGCCCCGGTCCCGCGATGGCATTCGTGAAGGTGCTGCCGTGGCGTGTGCGTGAGCCCTCGGGCTGCGCGCCGGCGAAGTACGACACCTCGGGCGCGTCTCCGGTTATGCGTGCTGGAGGATTAGGTGTGGTCCGGGCCATGGCGCTGCTGATGTGGGTCGGGTGTGTGCAGGGTGTCGGGTATGTGTGGGGGCGGGCGACGGGACGCGGGTTCGCGCGTGCTATGAACTGCCGACGTCGAATAAAGAACAAAGGGTGGGCTGCATGGAACGGGGTTTGCGGCGCGTTTGTGCGCGTGAGGTGCAGAAAACCCCGTATATTGAAGAAGGTAATCAGTAAAGGGCGACATTGAGGTTAGCATGCGCTTGGGCTTCATTCTGACAGGGCTTTCAGAGGAAAGCTTGCAGGAGGTTGTTTTACACCATGCTGAAGCCTCAGCAAGTGTAACAACGAGCTGAAACGTACAGCATTGGCGAAGCTGCAGTCAGTATAATTTGGTTGTCATACAGTCTACTCGTTCTGGGCGCGAAAGACCTGTTAGCACACCCGTCCATTTCCACAAAGAGCCACTCACATACAAAAGACATAATTTAATGAGTACTCGCTACAAATCCCCCTCGATCTATCGATTTCTTCTGTGTTCCTTCGATCGGCACTCTCTTCTCACTTACAGCTTTCTGAACTTCCCCTGCATCCACACCCTGTACATCTTCAACTGGCGCTTCCGATTTACGATCAAGCGCCTGTCCACGCCAAGCTGCTCAATCGCGAACAACGGGTGCGCAGTCGCGCCGTCGTGCGGCTGCGCGAGCACTGGATGGATGGCGCCTGGCACAGAAGCCGATATTGACTCTGCAAGCGACTGTGCGGCGTCCGCGGCGGTCTCGGTCTGCCCGGGGGATGACGCGCACGGAGACGCCGTCGTATCGGGAGTTGACATTCCCGTGTGGTTGTGGTCGTCTGTCTCCTCGACGACCTGAACGGTGGTGTCTGCCTTGGCTGCTGCGGGCGCCGGGGATCCTGTGAACAGCAGCGCGAGCTCGTCTGTGGGTTGGCGCTCGGTTTGAGTGATCGTGCATGTCCAATGAGAAAGACGCACCCAGTTCGAAAAAGTACACGCGCGTTTTGTCGCCGCGGATGTAGAAGTTGTCGTCGAGCAGCCGCCCGCCCTTGAAACGGAGCTGTGTCAGGTCATACCGGCCATAGTCCCGCAGCAGCAGCAGTCCGCCTGGTTTTAGCAGCTGCAACGCCACGCCAACGTCAGCGACACGTCGTCAGCACTGATTTCGGTGACCCCGGCCATGGGCGGGAGTACGAGAGCGGACCTTGTGGACGTTCGACACCGCGTTGGCCCATTCTTGCGGGTGGAGAGCACTCATTACGAATACAAGGGTCAGGATATCGACGGTGCCGGGTGAGAGCGAGGGTGGCAGTGTGGAGGCTGTAAGATCCCATACAGCAGCCTCGATAGTACCGAGGGGCGGAGAGATGTACAGCGGGTTGTTCTGTGGTGCCATATGAGACCATTGATAAGATGCATCAGGGAAGCTCGACCTACTTGGACGAGCTTCACGGCGTGGGCGGAGTAGTCATATGCCTTAAGGCTAAGGTGAGGATTTTGGTTCGCGGATAGCAGAGGAAATACTGCGTTTCCTGCGCCTGTGTACGTATCATATTGTGGCATTAGCAATGAATCGCGCCGGTTTGTCTGAAGCGTGCTGACCACACCCGACTTCTGCGATGACCATCGCCCCTGCCTGATCCATGTTAGTGCGGTGGATCCGAATGCGAACACGAGTTATATACATCAGGTTCTGCCGCCGCTTTGAGCTCGGGGAACTCCAGGTGTAGCCTATACCCTTGAAGGCTCAGTGCACTCCGGAGGTAATGAGATCGGTCGTCACCCACCATTTTCTGTTTCGGAAAAAGTTGCTTGCATTCGCTTTGTAAAAATTATCCCTGCATGGACGTCAATTGCTGTTGGACCCGTCTACGCATTTCCGGCGACAGACCAATGCCTGGCCGGCTTTTCGTTGTATTTCGACTTCTCCTCGTCAGGGATCGGCGCGCCCTTCTGCTTCACAAGGGCAGCACTGATGACCTGGTCCTGATCAGTCGGGGGCGGTACGTGATCCCAAGCGTTCTGGCTCCAAACGTCCGCATCGTTTGTCAAGAACCTGGCGAAGCCGACGAGGTTATGTAAATCAGCCGAGGATATGTTTAGACGTCGGGCACTGACCGCGAACCAAAGGGCGGTTTTTCTGCAGTTATATCGTGCACCGAGGAGGCAGTCTTTGGGGTGCGCTGTGTTGTTGCCGTATGCTCGCCGCGTTCTGCCATTTTTCCTGGACTACGAATAGGCTAAAACAGGGTATGAGGAGGAGTCCCTGGGTGGAGGGACCTGTAAGTCTATAGATGATAGGACTGTTAGTGATCGGCGTTAATACATGTAGGTGAGGCCGGTGAGGTCCCCGAGGACCCCGGACAAACATGAAGCGCTTAGTACTTATGGCACATCTTACAAGGCATGTGCGATTATCAGTACCTTGCCCGGTGAACGTTTGAACGACAGTGTTTGATTATCATTCGCTCATAATACATCCATTCTGCATACTGGGGGAGCGGCGAGGTCCCCTGCTGGACGCTTGCAAAGATACAAGGGTACGGCTTTCACAAGTTTGGAGAAGTCTTTGGGCCCAGCATCTTCAACATTTTTTGCGAGCTGTAATGTTATGATATATGAGCCGTAGGCCATAATATAGCGCTAATATACGCGTTACAACATCAGCGGACAGCGAGTAGATGGCGATATATATAATACCGGAGAGAGGATGTCCCCGGATACCATAGCAGGCAATTATGGGAGGCGCCGGATAGAGACATGCAGGCTCGCCGACTAACACTTGTCCAGCTCCGAGCCTCCTCCTCCCACCGACTCTGATGTCGGCCTGAACTCACCCGCCGCAGTCTGACATGTCTTCTGTCGCCGCAATGTCCCAGTCTCTTCCTCCTGGCGATGAAGATCTCGCCCAGCTTTACCACCAGGTCCTCGCCGGTTTCGCAGACGAGTCCCCCTCTTCCGAGCACACTCTTCCCCGCCCCCCAGATCGCGACGTAGATTCCATCTACACGCACTATCAAGACGGCGAGGCAACGCCCACGGCGAACCGACTCCAGCCATCGGTCGCGGTTTCTCACTGTGCGTCTTTCCTTTGCACTGCCAGTCTGTTCTGATCCTGAATCCTGCGCAAAGCTCACTTCGGTCTTCCTTCTTCTTCTCGTCCACCACCACCACCATCTCTACCGCCAGTATCTGCACCGCCCACGCCGTCAAGCAACCCCCAGTCTCCCACACAGCGCGCGCCCAGACCGTTGCCTCGTATTCCTGGAGCAGCTCCCCCAGTGCCTCCGCCACCTCCACCGCAAGCCATGTACGGCGGCATGCCCGAACCGCACCCATACCATACCGATGACAGCGCGAACTTGCGCCAGAAACACTACAGCTCAGAGTCGTACGTTCCTTCTACTTGACGTGTGAGCATACCTGACATTGCCCGCAACGGCAGTGGGCGTCGGCTTCCGCTCACTCCGGGTGAAGTTGCGGCCAACAGTGCGCCTAACGGGTACCATGGAGCCGTGCACCCACCTCCCAATTCTGCCATGCTTGGTAGGCTCTCGTCGCTGAATGGTTCCGAGTCGCGTCCTGGGTCCTCCCCAGTGCGTCCTGGGTCCTCAGACAGCTCGTACAGAGGACAGTACAGCATGCCGGTCCCTGAATCAGGCGATGCGTATAACTGGCGCCAGCCAGCGGCGCGACCCCCGCCTGGCGCACTGCCCCCACAGGTTCCCGGCTACTCGTCGGTCCTCGACGATGAGCGGCCACCAAGCTCGCCGTCCGATGGCTATTCGGCACGAGGAGAGCATGCTGCGCGCCCCGGACTGCGGCCGTACTCCCCTTCGCAACACTCCACCTCGTCTTACGGCGCCGCGCCGCAATTGCCGCACAGTCACAGCTGTGCGTGATGTCACGGAACTTGACGCGGTATTTGACGTCTAACTTGTTGTGCAGATCCTCAAGCCGCTGCAGGTCTTGATCGATCCACGTCCTCCGGGTCCGTTGGCTCGTTCCAAAATGGCAACGGGCTGGACCGGAACTCGTCTTACACGACGCGCACAACGCTGTCGTCCACTTACCCAGAAAGCGATGGTGTCCGCCCGAGCTCCTCCCTGGCGACATCAGTGGACCGTGGCAACTCCGTAGGCTCGTACGCGTCCAAGGGCTCAGATGGTGGCTGGTCCACCGCGTCACCGCCCTCTATCGCGCCGACGTTTCAGCAGCAACAAAGCTACCAGCACCAGCAGGCGCAGGACATGTACAGCGCGCCGTCGCTACAGGGACCCGTGGCATCCTCCAGCACCACCTGGCGTGACCCAGATCTCGTGCGAACGGTGGCTGATATCAAACGCCCGCTGGGGTTGCATGAGAACTTTGAGGACGAGGACGAGGACTTCTATGACGAAGATCCTTCGGAGGATGGAGACGACAGGTTCTTCAACCCTGCGCTCCTCAGTCATATTGCCGTACGTCTGCGGGACAAGGTCCCACGTGGGACGCATGTGAAGGGCAGTATACCGTACCCGCGCGCGTTCACAGGCAAAGACGTCGTTGTAAGTACAGCTGCAGTTCGCAGAGCAGCTACTCGACGCTAATCTCTTCAAATATCCTCAGTCCACCATCCAGTCCCAGATCCAGCGCGAGCTGCTTCTTAACCACGGGATTTCGACGAACGACCGTCGTGCGGCGCTTCAGGTTGCACGCAGTCTGCAGAGCCAGCTCTTCTTCTACGAAGTCGAATGGGGCGATCGCCCGCTCCAGGACGGCGTGGAAGACGTGTACATGTTCTGGGATGACCAGGAGGGTGCGTCAGACATGCGCATGGAGCGCGAGGAGCTGCCTACCGCGGTCATCACGCTACTCACGCGGTGCTACGCGTCGAGTTGCGACGACGAGAACCCGTGTTACTCGTACACTTGTCCACGACGGGTACGTATCTGGATGTAGTGGCCATTCCTTGATGCTGACGTTCTGCAGCGGAGCGCGCTTCCTATTCTCAACCCGTCTGAGAAGGAGGAAGAAGAGGACAAGGTATGTTGCATTGTCGTAAAGCTGTCCCCACAACGATGTCAACATTTTGGTAGGACGAGTGGACGCGCACCGTGCCTCGCGAGCTGGTTGCGTCGCTGCCTGAAAGCGAGATCAACAGGCAAAAGTAAGTGACAGTTGTGTATGTGTAAACACATCTAATCTAGGATAACAGCATTATCCACAAGCTTATCATGAAAGAGAAGCAGTACCTGCGCGACCTCGACACAATTGAAACTGTTCGTCGCGAGTACTTCACTCGCTCGCACCCAATAACCCCTTTGTCGCACAGCTGTTCATCCGCGCGCTGCGCAACGCGAATCCGCCAGTCATCCGACAAAGCGAGGTTGACGAGTTCATCGACGAGGTGTTCGGGAACGTGCTGGACCTGCGCGAGTGCAACCGGCGGCTGCTGGAACTCATCAATGTGCGCCAGCGTGAGCAGGCACCAGTCATCCAAGGCATCGGCGACATCTTCCTCGAGGCCGCGACGGAGTTCCGAGTGACGTACCCGAACTATGTCGGAAACCTGCCCGTCGCGGAGAAGAGGATGAAGGACGAGCTGGAGAAGAACGCAGATTTTAAGCGGTTCGTCGAGGTAAGATCCATCCGCGTGCCGCTGGTTCTCTGGTGCTGACAAGGGTGTGTTGCTAGCAATGCTCGCGGCACCCGGACGCGCACCGGCTGGACCTGAAGCACTTCCTGAGCCGGCCGTCGGAGCACCTGCAGAAGTACCCGGTGATGCTCGAGGCGATCTGCAATGAGACGACGGAGGGGAACCCAGACATTGACTTTTTGCGTGAGGCGATCGACGCGATCAAGAAGCTGCAGGGCGTCGCCCAGCTCTGGACATGGCAATCTGCGATGGGCAAGGGCCCATCGGGGAAGCTCGAATGGCATAATCTCGTCGCGGAAGAGGTCCGGGTAGACCTCTCGAAGCAGGAGATCAAACGTCAGAAGTGAGTTTGATTCCCTGTGGCAATCCGGGCTTGGTTTTATGTGGTGAGGAAGGACGCTTATGCGCGGTATGTTATAGCATCATTTTCGAGGTCATCAAGGGCGAAATGGACTACGTCCGCGATCTCGAGAACATCGAGGTGGTAAGTCGTATTCCTCTATCAGCGTACCTACGATCTATGGCATGCGACTGATGTCACCTCCGCGCAGATGTACGTCGCGCCGCTGCGCGAGATGGACCCCCCGATCATCCCGCGGGACCGGCTGGAGCAGTTCATCCAGGAGGTGTTCCACAACTACGCGGAGCTGCACACGCACCACCGGCGCATGCTGAACAAGCTGCACGAGATCCAACGCGAGGAGCACCCGGTTATCCGGAGCATCACCGCGGCCATCTACGATGCCGTGCTGAACTTCCGCGAGGCGTACATGGAGTACATCCCCAACTACCCGATCGCGGCGTACCGCATCGACGACGAAATGATCACGAATCCGGCGTTCAAGTCGTTTGTTGACGTGCGTTTGGCGGCCTTTTGCGCCTCGTTGGAGGTTGTGCTAACTGGCGTGTTTGATACGACAGCAATGTACGAGGCACCCCGATGCGCATCGGTTGGACATGAAGAACTTTATCAACCGGCCGATTCCGCGTCTCCTGCGATACGAACTGCTGCTCAAGAACATCCTGGATGAGACGCCCGAAGGGCACGAAGATAAAGACTACATCCCACAAGTGCTGGACGTCATCAAGGCCCTGGGTAAGGAGACGGAGCCTGGTGTCGTGTCTGCGAAGCAGAAGGTCGAGGTTTGGAGGTACAACTCGAACCTCGTCTTCAAGACTGGAGAGGTCATCGTAAGTACTCTGTGTGTCACCCTTGAAGAGCGTGCTGATGTCCCTGTCCCTGCGATAACAGGACATGGACCTTCTGCACGAGAACCGCTCGTTGATCCATACCGGCAAGCTGCTCCGACAGCCGGATACGGGTTTCGAATGGAACGGATGGACGGAGCTGTTTGTCCTGCTCTTCGACAACTACCGTACGTCGGCAGGTATCACTCGTGTTCATTCCCTGGTTCTGACAAAACAACTTAGTGGTCATGACCAAGCCGAAGGAGAAGGACGGTGCCACCAAATATCATGTCTACAGACGAGTAGGTTGTCATCTGGTATCCGACTATGGCACGCCCCTAATTACCCATCACAGCCAATTCCCTTGGACCTGTTGACGCTGGCCAACTTCACCGACCCCGCCACCCAGCGCGGAAACAGCATCCTCCGTCTGGGCCGCTCAGAACGGCACGCGGGCGACGCCAGCACCCCCCTCGGCACACAGCAGTCCCCCGACTCCTCGACGGACTCGCGCCTCGTCTTCCCGTGCACGATCCACCACAACGGGCGGCTCGGCGGGCTGTACACCGTGTTCGCGGAGTCGGCGCAGGTGCGGAACGAGTGGAAGCAGAAGCTCGAGGAGGCGATCGGGCTGCGCAAGGTCGTGCAGGACTCGAACAAGGTGTTCGAGATCGAGACGCTGAGCGCGGACACGTTCCTCGTGCCTGCGATGGGCCCGAGCTCGGGTGGCGCGTCGTGGAACCACGAGAACGCGTTCACTGGCAAGGTGACGTGCTCGGTGCCATTTAGTGAGTGTTTGTCTTTGGTTAAATGTGAGGTGTGTATACTGACGATTGCCGAAGCTACCGCCGATGGACGTGGGCTGGTCGCTATCGGATGTGCAGAGGGCGTTTGGATTGGTTTCCGTCACGACTCGCGGTGTAAGTGGCATGGAGATGTCTGAGGCCGTGCGATGCTCACGACGACGACAGCGCTGCGTCGTGTACTTCATCTCAAGATGGTGTCACAGTGCGCCATGTTGGAAGATTTCGGCATCTTCCTCGTCCTCGCCGACAAGGTAGGCTCGCATTCCGCATTCACGTCCTACCAGTGTTCACAGAGATCCCGGTAGTCGCTGTTTGCGTACCACATCGAAGCGCTGGTGCCGTCGTCACCACAGAGCGCGCATACCTCACAGACCCCTCAGAAGCTCAGTGGAAACAAGGACGTTCACTTCTTCAGCGTTGGCAATCTGAACGGGCGTACTCTGGTCATTTACATGAAGAAGAAAGGGGTGAGTCGTATCCTCCGAGCTCTCTTCACTAAATGCTAATATTTGTCTCAGTTGGACAGCGTCTTCCGTGTATTGGAGCCAGTCGTAGGGAAGATCAATGAACGGACGAAGGCCCCGCAGACTTTCGGTTCGCGTCTGGGTCTGCGCTCGCAACGGTCCGAATGGTTCCGCGTGTACAGGGTCAGTCTCTTTCCCTCGACTAGCTGCGCATTCCGGTACTGACATCGCCATGCAGGACTTCTTCCTTCCGTCGGAGGCCTTCGACTTGATCTTCTTGAAGGCCAAGATTGTCATCCTTTGCACCAAGGGCTTCGAGATCATGGACCTCACCGAGTATGTTTTGTCGTGATGATCTTGTCGTACCGCCAGTCGCTGACGTCGCCTTACAGCTTCAAGAGTGTCACCATTCCTCAACGGGACGACCCTCGCCTCGAGAAGCTAGCCAAGCGCTGCGAGTCATGTAGGCCTATGGGCATGTTCAGGTCCAGCAACGACGAATTCTTGCTGTGCTACGATGGTATGCGACTCGCTGTCGTTAATCTTAGTGTCAACTAACGTGATTAATCTAGAATTCGGCCTATACGTCGACCGTCACGGAGACCCCAGCCGGTCTATCGGTACCATCGAGTGGGAAGGCACGGCCGAGCACGTCGCGTGGCACCCGCCCTACGTCCTCCTCTTCGACTCGCGCTTCATCGAGATCCGGCACGTCGAGACCGGCCGGCTCGCGCAGATCATCCCGGGCAACGACGTGCGCTGCATCTGGGATGGGCGCGGGGTCACAGGCGTGCCGCAGACGCCTTCGATGCCCGAGGGGTACGGGCAGGAGATGATCTCGCAGGAGCCGCGCGTGCATGGAGTGATGAACGCGACGAGCGGGGTGGACGGCAGCGCGCCGCTCGGGCCCAACACGCGCGCGGGGCGCCCGATCGCGCAACATGTCTTCGAGCTCATTCCGACAATCCCGCTCTATCTGCCCGGGTCGCTTGCGTCGCCCTCGCAGTCCACGACGTACTTCTCGCAGAACAACTCGCCGCCGCACTCGCCGCGCCTCAACCCCGCGCTCTCGTGGCGGTCGTGAGGGCGCGAGTAGTACGTCTACGTGGTTGGTTTGTTGCACGATGTTCCGCCATGCATGTCGATACGGTCTCCTGCAGTCTTACACACGCTTTCGTTTGCCCGCTGGGCTTGGACCGTTGGTTGGAATACCAGTGCTGCTACGGATCCGGAACGCGGGGCGTGGCACGGGGATTATATATGAGCTTAAGATCTTTTGTAATCGTATATTTCGCAATCTATTTGCCTTTCCTGCCCGCCCTCGCATGTCTACGCGCGATGCGGTAGGCCTCCGTAGTCATAGTTTACATTGGGCATCGGAGAGGGAGTTGGTTGCGTCGTCGTGCTTTATTCCGCTAACATGATATCGAGTATAGTAAGCGAGGTTGGCGAGGGCAGTCCTTATAATACAATTGTACAAGTTCGGGCAGCCTCCGATGCGGGGTGACTCCGAAACTTCGTGGAGATTATTAAATTATACAAGCTCGGCACGGAGAAGATTCCAGGCAGTTCGGCGATACATGGTAAACGACGTGAGTACTCATCAATGGCTTGCTGCCAGCTAGGAAAGAGTCCAAGAGTTCGAATTTTAAACGTTCGCGATGGACGCTGCCGTTCCGAATGAGGCTGGCAGCTAACGTTACAGTTGGCGAGCCGTGTGTACGCCACACTTCATTCCTCGCAATTTACAACCGCGTTATCGATCTGATTGGGGGATGCACGAACACACGAACAGGACAGTACTGTACCATTTCACTCAATTCGTCAGGTCACGCATAACATGGGGTCCAAATTGCCGAATTTTTGGTGCCCGTCACCGGTCACGAAGACATTTGCCGGATCGTTCCTGGGGCTGGATGGGCGCTTCGGAGCGCCGCGCTGCCGCACGAGCTGAAATCTGTCGAAATTTCGCCCCATGTCACGGCCATATGGTCGAATTGACGAGTTTGTTTCCGAGCGGACGGTGTCACCTGTCACAGGGGATGTCGAATTGAGTGAAATGGTACAGTACTGTGCAGACCTCAGGCCTCATGATATCAGAGGCCAAGGCGGCAATACTGCAGAGACGCTTGAAGGATGAGATCAACCCGCGAAAGGAGCGAATGACGGAAACACTTTCATATGTATATCTCTCGCCAGCCTTCTGTTGTCCCCTTCGGGGTGACATACGAAAAAATTGGAACGATACAGAGAAGATTAGCATGGCCCCTGCACAAGGATGACACGCTTTCCCGGAGTGGTAGACCTACGGGTCTCAATATTTATTGTCTCCGTTACAGAACGGGCGCTAAATGGACGCGACGCGCCGAATTTGAAATCTCCATACAAGAGGGGCTCAGATATTGAATTTCTTACCGGGGTCTAGGTATCGACATAAGGCCTCGAGCAGAGGGCCCCCCCCCTCCCCCGTGAGATACTGCCCGATGCGGACGCTTAGTCATATGTTTTCACGAAATAGTCCCAATCGGGAGCAGCCGTATGACAGTCTACAATAATAAACGCGAGCGCGAGCACACCACAACTAGTCCCCGCACATGGCTTTGAACTCGGAGAATGTTACATCATGATGTCCCTGTCTTCGTCCTCTTTCTGCGGTTGCCCCGCCGGATACGCGCACCAGCGTTCTCGCGGCAGGACTTGTCGCAGAACCAGTCAGTACTTGGTGCTCCATTCAGGTTGACACACGTGTAGTGGAACTAGGAAGTAATCCCATGCCGGGCGGGAGGGCATTAGTATGGTACATTAAGCAGTGTCAAACACCATAACTTACCATATCCCCACACATCGGACCGCCGCATTTGATCATCGTACAGATCTCCGAGTCAGGCTCCGGGTCGCCACATATAACGCACTCAAGAGGCTGCTTAGCCTCGACAGTGGTAGTGCTATCTGCAGTTGAGCCTCCAGCAACAGGCTGCGGCCGAGAGGACTGCGTTAGAGATGCAGCAGCTTGTGCACTGGTGGCGTGGTTTTGAGTACTAATGGTAGTAGATGGACGCGGCGGAAGACGTATCCGTAGTGGTGGGAGCGATAACGTGGCACCGTGGACCGATGAATGGACGGAGTACGAAGCGGGTGCAGCATGCATCTGAAATGTTGAGGTATCATGAGTGATATACACGACAAAGTTAATATCTCACTTACCTCAGACGTCACTGCGGTGTCGCCGTCCGAAACGAGTGCAATACAAGCTACCTCGGGCTCTTGCGACTCTGTAACCTCATCAGAGTCGCTACAAGACTCGTCCGATCATCAGGAAACACCTCAAATGGCCATAGCACCCACTGGGATTGTATAGCGCCCTATAGCACATGTAGTACAATCACGCACAGGGGAATACTCTGTAGCACACCATAGCACACTGACACCGAGTACAGTGTTTGTCACACTTAAACGACAGATACCCAAATATATTGTACTTCATACACATAACAGGAACATGAGTGCACACAGAGGATAGCATTGCAGTCGAGAGTGAGGACGAAATATGGACATGACATCTGTGCTACTACATGACATGTCCATCACAGTCGGAGACGCTTTGCAGCCTCGCGCTCGGTGATAAGAGCGTTGTGCACGGTTTTGAACCGCTTTACAGCCTCGCGGGTTACGGGGGATGGCGGGAGATCTGCGGTAATCCGTTTGCGGGTGCGCGGGGTGAGATGACAACCGGCATTGGTGGATGGTATCGGCACGTAGGTCTACATCGGTGTCAGTGGAGACACAGTGATTGATCACTTGATAGCACGTACCCGTGGGTGCTCATCGTCGTCATCCTCAACCAGTGTCGAATCCTCACATGTGCACAAAGCCGGATGTTGAGTATTACATCTCCGTGATCCGCCCTCACCTCCACCAGCTGCGCGACGGTGACCGTCCGAGTATCCGAGGCAGTAGGCATCATAGATAGGGTCGAGCTCAGGCTCGGTTTCTGAGCCCGAGTCTGACTGATCCCGAGAGGCCGACGGTGAAGCATGCTCGAGCTGGGTGCCGGCTAGAGGCGGCTGTGACTCCGGGAGTTGGTGTTGGGATGGGGAGGAAGGACGGTGCAAAGCGGGGCGAAACGGGCTTCGAGGTGACTTGGGCAGGCGCTCATCAAACATGTCGACAAATGAGTTGATCGCGGCGAGATTGCTGGGACCTGTTCAGAGAGAGGTTAATTGGGATTCTATTGACATGCAGTGCAGGCGTTAGGAGTGACTTACTGATATCAGACCATTGAGTGTCATACTCGTCGTTTGTGGGCGGCGGCTCAGAGACAGATGAGATACTCCTGCTGTGCACACCCCGAAGACGCGAGGGTGATGGACGTAGAGTACATGGCGGCGAACGGTGGCCTGCAGAGACGGGAGGTTGTGATGTGGAAGATACCGGGGGCCGTTGACGGTCGAGGACAGCTGTACGCCGGTTCACTTCGATCGTCTAGTTTTCGAGTGTAAATAACATATACACATATGGTAGTGCATCATAACATACCAAAGCGGGGTCGCTAGGTGCCTGCGATGGGAGACGTGGAGAGTCGGACCCGATGTCTCCTAGGCCGGAGTGGTTCTGGTTGAAGGCAACTTGAAGCGTGACGCAGCCAGCGCGGTCGAGGGGGAGCGTGATCTTGTAGCTTATGGCTGATAGATGCTCGGATTCCCCCAGAGAGGAGGTCATACAGAGCGAGGGGACAACAGCGGAGCAGGGAGGGGACGACAGCGGGGAGAGATCGTTGGTGGGCGGAGTCAAGCAGCAAGCACAGGCGCCTGTATCCGGGACTGCGCGAGGGCGTCTAATCTAAACAGAACGTCGAAGTATGGCGCAACTTGAAACTACAAAGTACTGCTACTATACGGCTACATAGGTGAATAACCTCAAATCAAATCCATGCTGTATACTACTTGCTTTCACGTCAAACATAAGTCTTGGAGGACTGACAACTATAGCAGAGTGCGTCAGAACGGTGTTATTGTTAGAGCTTATCGAAAGCAGCGATAAGTTACCTTAGTCCACACCCAGTAGATAACACGGCGCTGCCTTGCAGGATATAGTCCATGGGCCCGGATACAGTAGAATGGGATCATGAGGAGAGTGACTCGAAAGTGTGGAAGTCATAGTAGCGGTTTAACAAGAAGGTGATCGGCTCGTCGAGGACGTCATCTTGGGTCCAGCGGGGGTCGACGTTGTCATGTCCGAACTTAGGTATGAGGTGGCAAGTACGCACAAGATCGTTGACGGGGATGACAGTTGCATTTCGCCGGTGAGCGCGGGTGGAGTGGGACGTGGGATGCAACCCAGAAAGATTGTCGGCCACGCGAAAGGGACGGAACCAGTTGATATATAAGAGCGGCGTGGCGAGACCCATCCACGTAGGTAGGCGGAAGATGCAGCGCACCTGACCTGGTCGCAGGCCTGTCAAACAGACGAGATGGTCAGCCATGAATTCACGATGCTGCAGGAGGGAACTTGAAGAGCGTCAAATGCGCACCTGTGAGGCCACCCTCCGCTTCGAAAGCGTCGTTATCCTCCAGAAACAGACCGCAGTCGAACCTTGCAGGTACTGCCTTGCGGTCACGGAAGCGGGGGCTTAAAGGGCTGGCGCGAAGCTTGCAGATACGCTTTTGATTGTTGATGTGGACGTTCGCCGGGAGTAGGACAGTGAGCGAGTGATATACGTCCAGGAGGATGGAGTCCGAAGCAGGGGGGACGGTGGGATGGTAAGTGCGAAGGAAGTCGTTCAGTTCAAGCACGAAGTCCAGGGCACCATATTTGCTGGCCAGAGTGTCCGTTCCCACACGGCGCGCGCTCGGCGTCAGTGGAAGCTGGAAGGCCCGCTTGACATTTGAGTTCAGAAGCTCACGCAGCGCTCGCACTTCGTCAGCAGAGCGCTCTTGAGTGCTGTTGTCCTCATCGGTGACCTGTCCGTCGTCGTGTTCATCGAAATCCCCGTCCGCCTTCATCTCGTCAGCAAGGACCCCTCCAATCCATGCCAGATATGCTGTCTGTCTCTCGACTGCTTCCTGTCGCTGCAACCACGTGGTCATCTGGGCTACATACTCTCGACGGCTGCTAGCCCGGTAAGCCTTCTTTGCCACGTCAATGTGCAACCGTTCTGAGTTCTCCGTGTTCAAGCCATCCAGACAACCAAGTTTCACGATGGCGTCGACATAATGGATCAGGGAATGGAGCTTAGGTATGTTGAAGTGCTCACGGACGCCGAGCTCGATGAGGGCAGATTTGTTGCGGTGGAAGGTGTTGAGCGCTACGCGCATTCGCGCGAGTGTGGTGTCCGAGTGGACTTCGTACTGGGCGTAGTACGTGAAGTCGAGCAGTCCGCGGATGGCTTTCATGACGTGTGTGCTGACTCGTCCGACAAGAAGGCTGAGCAGGATCTTCTCGATCTCTTTAGCTTCGCTGCCCGTCCATTGCGAGATGACCGAGAGGCCGCGGGGAAAATGCCATAGTCCATGAGCTTTAGACATAGCGGCGAAGCGTTCGTCCAAGGCCTTCTTGCCTATGACCTTCTCGCACCAGACCACAAGGTGGTCCTTGATGACGCCTTTGTGGATCTGGTGGAGGATATCGGGGCTGATGCAGGCGAAGATGTCGGCATGGGGCAGATTCGCCCAGAAGGGGTGGTATACGTGTCGAAGGCCGTGTCGATCGAACTCTGAGGGTACTTTGCCAGTCCCGGCACGGCGTAGGACGTCTATTGCTGCTATGTGGTCTCGAAGCTTGTACTGCTTGTTCTCACCGCGCTTGTTGCGCGAGACTATGCAGCGCGGGCAGCGGTTCTCTTTACAACAGGTGATCAGGCACTGCTCGGGGTGGTCCGCGATGTAGGCGGCGAGGATGGGGAAGACACGGCGGACTACGCGATCGGCGCAGGTCATGAGCACGCCGGTACGTCCGGCTTCGACCAACGGGGCCAGCATCCGCTCCATGCAGGTATGGAAGAGTTGATAGGAAGCATCGGCTCGTGTAGATTTGGCAAAGGAGTGCAGTTTGGTCACCGGTATGTACCCTAGGAGCAGGACCGCGTGCGCTGATGGTTTGCGTCGGACAGATTTGTCAATGTTCCCAAGAGAGAGATACACCGGCCACGCAGTCTTGTCTCCACGTAGAGTCGTCAAGTTGGTCTTGTCAGAGGCCAGGATAATCGGGGAGATGACTGCGCCAGGAGGGAGCTCTGCCTGGTGTTCTCATTGTGAGCACCGCATATCTATCGTACTATATCATGTCAGACTGACCTGTTTATCCCACCACCAGTCAGCGGTATTCATCTCGCTGTAATACCGAGTCCCATCGCGCTTCACCCGGACCGGGCTGTAGGCCATATGCGACTTGAACACCGGATTACCTATCAACTCGCGGCAGCATTCCACCGGGTCGCGCCGCCAGATCTCCAGTTCCTCGGTGAGAAACTCCCCGTTCGGTCCTTGCACGTCGCCCGTGATGTTGATGATCTCGCAAAGCCACTCGGGCCCTGATGGCAGCTCGTCAATCCTTCGAAAGAAGGCCCGTTTGTTTTTGAAGTCCGGCTGCACCGTGTTGCGCACCTTCACACCCAATCTGGTAAGTCCTCGGCTTCTCACACTTCCCAAAAGGCAGAAACTCACCGCTGGTAGCTTGCAGAATTCGTCAACCCCGGTCTGTGTAGTATGCTTTACTAACCATCGTGCAAGGCTCCATTCGTCGGCATCCCGGAAAGGCGAATGCGGGGGCTTGTTCAGAGCCTCCTGCTCCGCGCGCAAGTCCTCAAAATGGGTCACGGATTCGCCCACTGCCTGTGCGACTAGGCCCGGATAGTCTTCGTACACCCAAGGCTCCGGTATGGTTTCTTCGTCCTCTATCTCCTCCACGGTCACGCGGCGGCGCTTTGTAGTAGCATCGATGTCGACCTGAGGGTCGGGCTCATTTTGCCATGCTGGTAGCTCTGGAGATGGTGAATCCCGGCCAGTGTCGATGATTGAGGGTGGATTCAGCGGGCGATTTTGGTTAGCGTGCGTGTAAGAAGCCCTTTGCTGAGCCAGATTGTTGTAAAACTGCTGACAAGCAATTTTGCCTCCTAGATGGCGACTGTGGCGACCCCGGTCCTGGAACGAAGCACCACAGCTACGGCAAGTGAAGTGGGGCATTGTGGAAGGTACGTTCGACTTTGTGAGGGCTTGGACTTAACAAGTCGTGACGCAGGCGGCTGACACATCTCGCAGGAACCAATGGTGCACCGTGCACGGTCGGCCGATGCCGGTGGCCTGTGGTAACGCCGTTGCTCGGTCCTTTTCAACCACGACGTTCACGTCGCCTTGCGCTTTCAGCACACCTTCGCAACATGGACGACACTGACAATATTGCAAGATCCAAACGGGCACGGAAGCTCACAGAGAAAGGGCAAGAATATGGTACGTGCATGCTTCTGCCTGCTATTCTATTCATATGTCGGGCTGCGCTGTTATCAATGGTGTACTCATGGTTTTAACAGCAGAAGCTCGGGCATCGACGGCGGTTTCCACCGCGCGTTCACAGAAAGAGCCGCCAACTACGCAAGGTCACAAACTCGCCAGCGACACGGGTGGAAAAAATAATAAAACGACGACTTCAAAATGTGCGGCGACTGATAGTATGATATTCATTGAGTCCACACTGACTGAAGCTCTCGCAGCGCGCACAGGAGGCACAAAGGCTAGAGGTACTCCAAAGCAGAAGACACCCTTGAAGGTACATCGAGCACAACTTGTGCCAGCGCAACAAGCTCAGAATATCCAGTTTACCATAGAGACTCTGCCAACGAACAGAACCAGTCAAAAATCGAACACAATTAACTTCGAAGCTCATGCCCGCTCCATGCCCCGTCCAAGCCAGCCTGCCGCTCGTATCATTTCCGGGGAGCGCCATGCGAAGGCCGCTCCTACGCCCAAGGTACGCTATGAACGAGTTGTATGCGCACATCTGATTTGATACTCAATCTAATCTCACAGGATTCGCATCGACTAACGAAGGAGAAGGCTGATTTGTTAATTGCGCTCCGAGATCCCTATCGTGGCCAGCACACATCATCCATGGCGTCCAAGGTCACTGCAAGAAATCCCGAAGCACGCGGCGTCCAGCATTCTGTTTCGAGGGTTCAAGGTGAGCATCGTACATCGTTGTCTCCTGGACTGATATGGCCGTTGTTCTGACATAACACGCGGCTGCGGGCGAAGGCGAGCCTGTGCCTGGCCCCTCCCAAGTCCCGCGCGCCAGGAGGGCATACGCGCGTTCGCCATCCCCGGCTCAATCCAATGTATTGCTGGTCGCTGTCACCTATGACCCACTGCAATAGTCTGATTGCTTGCCTTACAGGACGGTGTCGATGCTGAGCACGGCGAGGAAGTCGTCGGCGCTGGCTTCTACGGCACGAATGCCATCGATGAAGACACCCAAGGAGAACACCTTAAGACTTACAACATGTCGGCGATCCCTCGTCTTCAGGCTGCGGGCCGTGTACGTACTATTCAACAACGTCTCTCGAGCCCTGGCTGTGGCTAATGCGAACTCCTATTAGATCCCCACCAGACACAGACGGCTATATGACATCGACCACGACACTGGTAGTGCCGAGGAAGAAGTGTTTGATGACTACGCCTCACAACTTCTGCATCGCGCGCATGCAATCGCGTACGATGCAGAAGAATCGTACGGCAATAACGACCCGTACGAGCACGAAGATCATGAAGAACACATTCAAGATGACAGCGGCCTGGAGTCCATGCATCACCGCGGCCGTCGCAGCCGTCAGTCTCAATACGACGACGAGGATGACGATGTCATCATGGATAACCAACGCGCCAGCATCGAGCGTTCAGAGAGGTACGTTCATATGTGCCGATCCTAACGATACTGACACCACCTTCAGGAGGGACTTGGAGTACTATCACCGTCACTCGGATGAGCCTGAGGGCTCGGATCATGACGACGACGCGCCTGAATATAGCCATGCGACCACCGATCAAGAGGAGGACGCCCTACAGGATGACGGCGCAGCCCGGAAGCGACAACGCGTCGCCGACGACTCCTCCTCTGGCCGCGGACGCTCTGGAAACTTTCGTAAGGCACGCCGTGTCGCTGATCCCAGCCCCGATCAGACTGCAAGTGGTACCACACGGAGAAAGGCGCGTCCGCGTGCCACAGACTACGAAGCTGAGGCGCAAGAAGTTATCAAGGTAGCGGCCGGGTTATACAAGAGTCAGGTGATGTCGCAAGATGGATATCCTGCCAAACTCACCGAAAAGACTTGGGCTTTGGACGCGTGGCATCGTGCCGCGATCGCCGTCGACGTTGAACTTGCGCCAACCAGCGAGATTATCACTCTGGTATGTGCTCAATGATAGACTGTAAGTATCATACACTGACCGATTATCCCTTTACAAGCTCACTCGGTACTCCTGGAACCTGCGTAGCGAATTGAAAAGCGCCGCACGCGGGCACGTCAAGGGCACATATGGCTTCAAGTCAGCAGAGAAGGCCGAGCCCGCGAACCGGAAGCGAGCAGCCCAGCTCCGACGCGCGCGCACGTTCACATACGATGTAAGTTCACGCCTTTCCTGTGCTCGGCTTGTTAAATTGTACACAGGTGATCGCAGACGACCCGGAGCAGAACGACGGCCTCTATGAGGCCGACATCATTCAAGCAGTAATCAATCAAGTATTCTACAAGTCTCCCGAGGACGATGGCGTCGTGCACTCCGACATATATGATCCATTCCCTGTTCCGGGGCTAGCTCTTGTCCTGACAGCGGTATGTGGTCGTACACCTAGGCCGAAGTTTTGCTAACTTGTTTCATTACTTAGATTCAGTGCGCTATCGATGAATGGAGTACTGGACCTTTCCAGAGGGTGACGTTCTCGGAGGAAGCCTACTCAAGCACCTACAATCAGCACCTCCAGGAGCTTTGGGCTTTCGAGAAGGAGTCCGGCGATGACGAAGCCCTCACAGATCTGTGCACGGAGATCGCGCGGCGAGGACGGTATGTACACGCATGTGACATCGCAGCTCATAGAGTACTAACTTTGTGCCATGGCGATGTTAGGCACAGCGCAAAGGCGCCGCCGAAGGTGAACCCTCAAGACACCTCGTCGTTGTCGTCCACCGCAATCCGCGGGGCCGTCGCATCTTACCAGCGCCGAAAGGCGGCGCGGGCGGCTGTTCCTGCAGCTATAAGTGGGTAGTAGTACATGGGCGTGGTTGCGTTTGAGTATGGTGAGCGCTATGGACATCGTGATCAGCGTAGCACCCAGGCCACTGTACCTTTCGCTGTCGACCACCGTAAAAAATATTCTTCGAGGTTCCGTCTTCACTAAGTGTGGCAAAGCATGAGATCGCTCCCTCCAGCATAGTTTCGGCACAATTTGGTGTGCTACATATTTTTCGCTGGAACTATAATGTGCTATGGATGACTACAGACAAATGGCGGGGTGCTATGAGGTGCTACGTAGAGGGGGGGGTGGCAACGGTGCAATATGCACTCTATAGTCACCATAGCTCCATATAGCAACTAGGGTGTTTCCTGATGATGCTCCACTTGATATAATGTTGTGTTCAGACCCTTCGGAGTCACTGGACGGCTCTGCACTGGCATCCTATAGCATGCCGTTATGATCAGCACCGTTAGTCGACTCGGACCATGTAGTCTATTAGGCTCAAATGCATAGCGGCAACTTACAGTACTCATGATACCGTGTTCGTGCTCTCTACTAGCGGGGTCCATCGGAGCTTGGCTCGATGGCTGACCCCTAAGATCTGTTGTACTATTTCACAGTGAGATTGTCAGTCATCCGTCGGTAAGTAGTTCAGAGAGGAGACGCACCGAACTGCCATTTTGCAAGTGTGTGCATCGGATATACGGGCCACCATCTGTGCAGACTTCTTACTTCGACGCTTCCGCTTTGTTTGCCTTGACTTAGCATCAAAGATCATCTTCAATGCACTTCGTTCGCTTTCGGAGATCTTCCAGATTGATCCAAACTTCTCTGGGTCCTGCTTGTGGGCACGCTGAAGGTGCTGCGCCAGGTTGTACTTCCATACAGCCGGGGAGCCTTTCTTGCATAGTGGGCAACGAACAGGTATGTTAGTTGATGGAGAGCGGGGCGTGGAAACTGATGCTCTAGAGATGACAAGCTTATACTTGCCCGGGCAGCGCGAGTGAACTAGATCGACACTATCTCCCCCCCGAGATCCTTTGCTTTTCTTCAGATAGATGATGCAAGTCTCGCCTGTACTGAGACAGAAGCCACAAGGGGTCGCCAAGACATCGACCATAGGATCATGCAGGATATGTGCGGCAATGTGATTGAGGAGAACGCCAGACTGTCGAACAGAGAGGAGGATATTGGGGCACAGGGGACAGGCGTTGGGCTGCCATTCGTGTGCCGCGGCGCCCAAGGATACATCCTCCGTCTCACAGAGGAAGCATAGCGAGTCTGGTGAATTAAATTATTAGTTTACAAACATTAGAGCACATTGATAACATACCGGTGCCCGTGCGATAGGGAAATGTATCTGTACACGGGACCTCGGCCCAGATAACGTCAGATAGGCCTGATCTGAATAGCTCACAAGCAAGGGCTCGTAGCTCGACAGTGCGAAACTGGTAGGTGGAGTGACTGATACCACCCGTTGCTCGGAGTGTGAGATCTGAGACAAGTTGCGGGTCAATAGGCTGGACGGCACGACCCTCGACCTCGCGCGTTGAGGTGGAGTGGAATGATTCGAAACGCCCGTTCCATTTCCAGTCAGATTCACGATTGTCGACAGTAGGAATGACGGAATGAAGTGCCAAAATTCCGAACTTGATGCGAACATCTGCAGAAGTGAGCTCCTCGACCTTGAGGCTGCATGTGCTCTGACCACCGCATTTGATGTCGCAGATCTGAATGATGGCCAAGAAGAGAAGGCCGTTGACGCGTACGAGCGTGATAGCGGGGTCGTCGAAGCCTAGTGTCGACTCGCCAAATTCAGTTTCATCGTCAAGTATCACCTGTGAGTTTGCGTAGCGGGTGTACCCGCATACCCGGCTCAGGCGATCGGTGGAACCAGGGCTATGTGATGTAAATGACTCGGGGTTCTGGGAGAGGAGGCGCAGAAACGTGGATTTGTGCTGTTTCTTAGCACCGGGAGTATTACTGACTGGAAGCCAAGCGTCGACCTTTGGAGCTGCAGGGGACTGTCCTAAAGCATGTGCACTGACATCTTCTGCCCCAAGAAGGTCCTCAAGGTCGGGCTCGAGAGCATAAGCATCAACAGCCTGAGACTCCGGGTCGGAGGCGCCAGGTGCCAATGACGAGACTGTTGGCTCGGCCAGGGGTGCATCGAGCTGGACTTCGTCCTCATGGTGGTCTCCTGTGCGTAGACCTCCAAGATAGACGAGCTTTCCATCAGCAAATGGGCAAAGCATGTCGCAGGTAGGGAGGGAGAGGACTGGAGGGGTAGGGACACTGAACTCAAGAAGGTCGGACTCTGCAGTTTGTCGACCACGGTACCAACATGTCTGTGGAAGCACACCTCGGACTGAGACGTCACCAAGCCAGGATCTTGGATTGACATGGTCAACTGTAGCTGCAACGTCATCGCCTCGCCCTTGGAGAGAGGGTACTGCCAGGCGTCGTGGTCCACGGTCCCATTCTGGATGCTCCTGGAGAATCTGAGCGCATTGTGTCGCTCCGCTCGCCCGACTGGCCAACTGAAGCTGATCGACATTAGCGTCGCTGCCGATCATCGTGCGGACAAGACCAAAGATCTTCTCAAGAGCATCGGTTCCCAGACATATTATGTAGAGAGCGCCAGCATCGGGATTGTGAACCAAGATCTTCGCAAGGCAGAAGTAGGCATTCTTGATCATGAGCTGGACATTGAGATACAGAATGGCCGGAAGAAAGCCCCCTTTGTCGTGCACATAGAGAACGATGAGCAGATGCGCCACCGCACTGAGCTGTTCGAGTTGTTCGCGTAGAGAGAGCTTTATGTCTGTATAGCACTGCAGGAGGCGGCTGTAAACCCGGCCAAGAAGGCGCAGAGCGGTGCGGGCCTTGTGATACATCGGCGTCGAATTGGAAGGCGGGGGAGGGAGGGTGGCGATGGCGTTGAGCAGCCGGAAGGCAAGAACAACATCTTGAGGATCGTTAGGTGATAGAAGCGAGTCTGCCGTGCTACTGTGGAGACCAAGACCCTCCACCAGATGACGCTTGATCATAGGGCGGGTGATCGTGCAGCCATTGACATGGACAGGGGCCGCGCGAAGCAGAGTGTTCCGAAGTCTCTTCAAGACGTGCCTCCAGTCCTTGTCACAGACAATGTCTTCCTCTCCGACGAGTCGATTGAAGAGAGGAAGGGGTGCGAGAAGTCGATACAGAGGGGAGGATGTGCTGAGGTCCAAACACAGGGTTAAAAGTCCGAGGGCCTTGCACCGACGTGATTCCCCATCCGAGGAGATGCTGTAGAGCTTCCCACCACTGGCCCGTATATGCAGGCGTACAGCACGGATGACACGGCGTAACAACTGAGCATGTTCTTCGGCATCCTCGCGCTTGCACGTCCCCGAGATAACGAATGGACGAGCAGCGTACTCATGATGTTTATCGGATAGCTCGGCGACCGCAATGACAGTGGCCTGTAAGATATGAGATCCCAGTCATGACCATTGTCAGCTGCGACTCATGGCACAATAGAGAGGAAGATGACGTGCCTCACTTGCTGCATGGACAGACTTTGCACTCAGCAACTCGCCCAGGACTTGGATCTCTTCGCGGGACCGGAACTCGAGGGAACAAAGTTCGCTATGCTCTCGACAGACACCAAGTATTGTATTGGTTGCCGGGTCCCAACGGAAACGTTCTTCAAGTTTAATCTCATCGATAAGGAGGACATAGGCTGTCGGAGGTCGGGGTTGATCTGACTCGGAGCAGGCAAGGAGGGGAAGACAGCCGCGCAGATTTTGCGCCATCTCCGCATCCGTCGGCGCATGAGGTGAGGCAATGAGGGGATGGATACTGTCCCATTGCCGTGTTGCAGAGAGCGAAGGTAGCCCAAGAGATCGCGCCCCAATATCGGCTGCACGCTGGCCGCCTAGTTTCCACAGAAGATAGCTGCGCTGAAAGTCGTTCTCGTCATAGCTTGTCGATGAATAAAGGTGCCGGTTGGCACGGTCAAGCTTGTCGAGGATTGCGTGGATGCCCATGTGGTTTCTGCGGGCTACGGATACGACCTTGTGGACACGGGCGTGGAGATCAGAGTGGGATACGGACATGACAAAGCGTTTATACGCATCCAGAGACTTCGCCCGAGAGAGGTACTTGCGAGCATGGTTGAGCTTGTCGAAGCGAAGCTGCTCTAGCTGGACATTTTTGCGACGGAGGACCTCAAGGGTTGACTCGAAGGAGTGATAGCGGAACGGTGTATTCTCGTGCATGCCGTTTATCATGCGCTGCTTGACTCCTTGGACCATTGAGTTCGAAGCCAGGGACGCACAGGGGCGGCAGGGA
This sequence comes from Lenzites betulinus, assembly GCA_022264855.1. NCBI lineage: Eukaryota > Fungi > Basidiomycota > Agaricomycetes > Polyporales > Polyporaceae > Lenzites > Lenzites betulinus. Next base: position 93,714 of record JABYQU010000023.1, on the reverse strand, counting down.
GCGCAGCCTGCATCCTGGACCTCTGACGAGCCAGACACCCCCGTACAGGCGACAGAAGTGAGCGACAGACCAGACGGAGTGATAGACACGTTCCAAGGCAACAACATTGTAGTGTGGAGGCCGAATGGGTAGGAGCCGTAGGGAGACTTTCCTGCAGGAACATCAAGCGGCAGACCAGCGCACGCGGCGTGACCAGGACGGTGTGGACGGGATACGACCGCGTGTGAAAGGGGCCGTGGATCTATTGTCAATGCCAATGGGGGGGATGGCCTATGGGATAGAGCTCGGATTGGGCTCTCTGTCCCGGAAGATGCATGTTCGGCTCCTGCGCTGTGCGAGGAGTTTTGGTCCTCTGTGTGCTTTTCGGATTGGACTGCTGGTAAGCGAGAACCCGGCGAGGAGTCTATGGGCATAGAGGTACTATTATTCAAACTGAGGGTCGCACTGCTATGGCACAAGTCAGAGTAGTTCAATCTGAGACGACGAGACTACATGCCAGAGAACGAGTGCCGCCTTCAGTCGATCTATCTTGCCCTCCAGGAGATCTACAGTGACTCCTGGCCAGCGAAGGACTGTCTCAAGCCAATCGCATATCCCCGTAAGCTGCAGAGCTCCAGTCGTGATCTTAACAGCCAGTTCCTCGGTAGTAAGCCCATATCCAAGGATCCGGTTGAGATAGCAGTCTACAAAGTGCCAATGGCTTTCATACTCGTCGTCATCTAGCGAGAATACAGGATCCGACAGGAAATAACCTGTGGCATCAGTTCCGAGGGCCGTGGTGATCGGCGCACTAGCGTCTAGCAATACACGCAAATCGTCAATGACAGTGGTACGAAACCCATTCGTGGCTTCTTGAGCGGCAGCTGTATGGCATGAAAAGCGTCAGGGCCGAAATATAATGCTGGAATAAAGGACAAACCTTCTTGTGGACTGGTTGCATCAATGGGAGCGGGTCCAGGAAGAGAGCCGTGCGGGGCGGATACCGCGGGCTCCATAGGGCGGAAGAACATGGTGATCTTGCGGGCTCGCTTCGACTCTGATGCTTTCTTTGCAGCTTGCACATGTTCGCTACCACCTGTGTGGCTATTCCAGTTGTCTTCACCGCGCGGGCCTATCTCGACGTCTCTTGCGCAGAGGTCACAGTACCGTATTGGCTCGGTGGCGGCCTAAATATACCAATATAACATGAGCTAGTTTATACTCGTATTCACTGCCTGGATTACCTTGGTACTCTGTTTTTTACGCGGCATTGGGCGCGAAGGTTGCGCGACAAGGTGCGCAATGCAAATGGCGGGGATTGCCAAGCCTGCGCAACTTGGGCTGGCTGACCCCCATCCGCGATCGCGACATCTTGAATGCGGCCCCGCGTGGGCCTCCGGCGCATTGACGGACACGCAGGGAGCTTGTCGCTTGCCTGAGGGGGCGAATCTGCAACGGTATACGCTGTATTGAGGTGTTTGAAGACCGTTTCGAGATGACCTCGGCCAATCGACATAAGGACCCCGCGGACCCCCCCTCCCCCCCTCCCGGGGTCTCGGCATCTTCCGGTGAGCCCCTCTTGTCTCCATATGCAGTTCTGGCCGAGTGCACATGTACATACTTATATAGTAGCGAAAGCTGCCAGGTTCGATGTGCTGAATTCTCCTCTGTGTGGCCGATGGCCGGTGGCCGGACAGAATTGAGCAGGACTCTGGCAGTGGCAGGGACGCTACAGGACGCTAAGTACTGTATTGACTCGTGTGAGAATGCTGTTAGTAGTGTCATCAGTGCTCTGTGGTAATTATTGCAAGTGGGCCCACTTGCCGGCGCCGTCGTACTTCAAGCTTGATTACTTGAATGCTCAGAGTTCCGCAGGTTCCACCTCGACCCTCAGCTTGTGATTCTTACTCTGCTTATATCAAATCTTGCGGAAAGTGTCTCCAGGTTCCCGTGATGGCTGCCTATACGCCTCTAGATCTTCCTGCCTCGGGCAAGCTCCCCTTCACTGACTATTCGCGCTGGCGACTTCGTTCTGATGGCCCCGGCGACCACACATGGCACTACCTTCGTACGGACGAAGAGGTCGCAGCATGGCCCCAGACAGACTGCGACAAGTACTGGCTTGGCATACCCCTCGACCTCCCACCGCTACCAAAACCGGCCAACGCGCTCGACGCAGCACGGAATGGCTACCGCTTCTTCACCCACCTGCAACACGAGGACGGACACTGGCCGGCGGAGGATGGAGGACCGCTGTTCTTGATTCCGGGGCTCGTCATAGGCTCCTACGTCACAGGCATGCCCTTCCAGCTCGAGGAGCGGCTCGAGCTGATCCGCTACCTCTTCAACCACACCAACGAGGATGGCGGATGGGGAATGTGAGTACTCAATTTATATGCGTTCATGGCCCGTTGGGCAGTGTTGGGAAGACAAGAGATGGGATGGTGGCCGCGAAGGCGCGGACCTTGGCGTCACGGCTTGTTGCATCAGACAAGTTTGTTAAATGTGCATTTGGACGAGATGTTCAGCTAGAGGGCCAAATAATGTTACAACCACATCGAAGCTGACCCAACTTTCAGCCACATCGAAGGTCAGAGCACAGTATTCGGCACTGCGCTTAATTACTGTGCCATGCGCATCCTCGGAGTCAAGGTCGACCACCCTGTGGCAGTGAAGGCGCGTGGCTGCCTTCACAAACTCGGCGGCGCGACGGGTGTCCCATCCTGGGGCAAGTTCTGGCTCTCAATTCTGAACGTGTACGACTGGGACGGGAACCACCCCGTACCGTCGGAGTTCTGGTGAGCGGAGGCGATGATGGCAGCAATGAAACACTGCGTCTGTTGCTGACAACCCACCCCAGGCTGCTTCCAGATTGGGTCCCTTTCCACCCCCACAGATGGTGGATCCACACGCGGAATGTATACATACCCATGGGATACCTGTACGGCGTCCGCTACAAAATGGAAGAGACCGACATCGTGCTCGCGCTCCGGGAGGTACGGGCATCCGCCGTTGCTCTGCGTGCCCACCCGCTTACGCTCGCCCTCCCCTAGGAAATCTATACCCAGAACTACTACTCCATCGACTGGTCCGCACAGCGGAGCAACGTCGCGGCCGTCGACCTCTACACGCCCCACTCCACCTTCCTCGAGTTCGCATACGGGGTGCTCGGCACATACGAGCAGTGCGCCTTCCCCCCGCTACGGCGCGCGGCGATCAAGCGGTGCTACGAGCTCGTCGTGATGGAGGACGAGAACACAGAGTGCCAGACGCTCGGGCCGGTGAACAAGATGATGAACCTGATCGTGCGTGCGCACGTCGAGGGGCGCGAGAGCGAAGCCTACCGCCGCCACCTCGCACGCCGACAAGACTTCATGTGGGTCAGCCCGGAGGGCATGATGATGTGCGGCACGAACGGCTCACAGCTGTGGGACGCTGGCTTTACTGCTCAGGCGATCGTCGAGAGTGGGCTGGCCGTTGAGCCCGAGTTCCGCGAGAGTCTGCACGCGCTCCTCGGCTGGCTTGATCGCTGTCAGATACGGGACAACCCGAAGCACTTCGAGACGGCGTACCGGCACGCGACGAAGGGTGCGTGGCCGTTCAGCACGCCTACGCAGGGGTACACCGTTAGCGACTGCACGGGCGAGGGGCTGAAGGGCGTGTTGTCCATCCAGGATCATGTTCCGTGAGTATGACGACGTGCTCCTTGGCGGGCGCGACATCTGACGTCGGGTTTATAGCGGCACGCCCCAGCTTGTTTCTGAGCGGCGATTATGCGATGCCGTCGATATCCTCCTCGGGATGCAGAACACCAATGGGGGGTTCGCGAGCTACGAACTTATTCGCGCGCCCCTGTGGCTCGAGTACCTAAACCCCGCCGAGGTGTTTGGTATGTTAGTTCAAACTATGAAGAGCGCGATGCGCTAACGGACACGTAGGAAACATCATGACTGAGTACAGCTACCCCGAGTGCACAACATCCGCCATCACCGCACTCTCCATCTTCCGGAAGCACAACCCCGAGTATCGCGCGGGCGACATCCAGTGCGTATATCACCACCTCCTCTCTTCGCTGCATCGTACTGACCGCCGGGGCGCGCCTCCTCTGCAGACGCGTAATCAATGAGGCGGTAAAGTACGTGCACCACGTACAGCGGCCCGAAGGCCCGTGGTTCGGCCAGTGGGGCGTGTGCTTTACGTACGCGACGCAGTTCGCGCTCGAGTCGCTCTCGCTCGTCGGCGAGACGTACGCGAACAGCGAGTCCGTGCGGCGCGCGTGCGACTTCCTCGTCTCGAAGCAGCGCGCGGACGGCGGGTGGGGCGAGAGCTACAAGGTGCGCCTCCCCCCCTTTTTGGTGCACGCGGGCGCTGCTGACATGCGGGGCACAGTCGTGCGAGATCGGGAGCTGGGTCGAGCACGAGAAGACGCAGGTGGTGCAGACGGCGTGGGCGCTCATGGCGCTCATCTACGGCAAGTACCCTCACGCGGCACCGATCGAGCGCGGGGTGCAGCTAGTCATGTCGCGCCAGCTACCGGTATGCTTCGCCTGCTCTCATTGTGTGTGATTGCAGTACTGACGGCGGGCGGCGGTGCAGGACGGCTCGTGGGCGCAGGAGGCGATCGAGGGCATATTCAACAAAAACGTCGCGATCTCGTACCCGAACTTCAAGTTCGAGTTCTCCATCTGGGCGCTCGGGCTCGCGCACCACTACCTCGCTGAGCTGCGCGGAGAGAAGGCATGAGCTCCCCATTCCTTGTTGTCTAGTGAGCAGGTGGTGGGTCGCTATTGATAGATTGGCTGATACGGTAGGATATACATCATTGTAATGGGATGCATAACGTCCTGTGCGGACCGCACTGTTCTTGCTGCATCCGCGAGCTCAATCAGATCGTCGCCGTCGGGTGGACTGGTCATGTGCTCATCCGTGTCTTTTCGAGCCGTTTGTGGTGCCATCCGGTGTCCTTGGGTGGTTGCCGATCTGCTGGCCGATGCGTTACCGCTCATATCTGCCACTTATGGAGCAGAGCAGGTTCCTATCTCCGTGTACAGTCAAACTTCCGTGGGACGGAGCCTCCGGTATGTGGTCGTGCTTCGGGGGGCAGCCGTTCATCCGCTGACAGCTTGCGCACAAAGGTACGAGTGCGACCCTGGAATGCTCGGCACCCCTGCAGGGTGCCCCGCATGCGTCGCACAGACTTCCCAGGTGGTGTAAGGTTCTGTCCACCACATGTTCCGCCGCGCGCCGGTGAGAACGCCACCGCTGGTCCTGTGTGCTTGAGCTCGGCCCCAAACGGTTTGCTCGAGTATATATACTCCTTGAAGCTTGGGCATCCACCCAGCACATCCCCGAGCTGTGTAAAGCCTTGTCCCCCACTCGCTGTCCCTTACGCCCGCCTGCTCTCCTTCTAGGGACATGTCGGCACGAAAGCGCACTGCAAAGGCGATCAAGCAAGCGTCAAGTTCATCTGGTGCCAAAGATGAAGAGCTGTCGACCCCGCAGGCCATGATACTGAGGCCCCCTCGCCGAAAGCTGCGCGGCCGCCGAGGAAGCCTGGAACTCCTACCCACTGTGGCTCTCGATGTGATTCTGGAGGTACGTGGGACCCGCCTCTTCCCCCGCCTTTTTAGCCCTCCAAATCTCCATCGCATATGCATCTGATGTCGTCCGCGATGCCGTTATGCACCGTGTAGATACTCCGCCAGCTGCACCCGCGGGACCTCCTCAGCCTGTCGCAGACGTCCAGGGAGTTCCGCGCGTTCCTGCTCACCCGCGCGAACGCGTTCGTGTGGCGGACGGCGCGCAAGGCCTTACCAGGTGCCCTTACCGATCCCCACCCTGTCCTGAGCGAGCCCGAGCTCGCGAATCTCATGTTCTCGTTCCACTGCAACGTAAGCCTGGCACTCGTCGTCGCTCCGGGAGACCCAGCGCCCGCTCACACAGTTGGCAGGAATGTGGCAGAGGGCCGGTGCACAAGGTGATCTGGCTCTGGTTCAAGCGGTACTGCTCCACCTGTCTCATCCGAATGTACGAGCATCCGAAAATCCGCCCTCGACGTGCCGTTCACGGGTTATCTCTCCCTTTGCAGGACATGCCCTAAAGGCGAAGTCGAGAGGCGACTGCAAGACACCGGCCTTCTGACCCTTGTCGAAAGGGGCGATTTCAGCCCGATCTTGAGTGTCATCCACCCGAGGCAGTGAGTGTCATCTAATACGGTGAGGAGACCGCCGGTGATTGACACTACCAACAGGTATGGAAGCAGCTGGAACAAGGAATACAACCGCTGCCACGTACCGCAAGTGACACGCCTCGAACAGCAGTGCCGTGACCTGCGTGCAGCGGGCGGCGCCGATACGCCGGGGCTGCGTGCGCTGTACGAGGCGCAAAAGACCCATATCCAGGCCGCGGCCGAGGTACTGCAATGTTAATCTTCTGACGACGGGCAAGCGCCAGATATTCATGCTTTGCTGCACACAGCTTTCGGACAAGTTGGAGCTGTGGGCGAGAGACGAGCGGTTGCGGCGCTGCGATGAAGAGACGCAGATGAGAGAAGAGCGATTCAAAGAGTGAGCGCATCCCCTTCCCGGCGTATAACTTCACCCTGTCATGCTATATGGCGTACTTACGTCGAACTCACTCCTGTGCGACAGCATACTAGGCCGGCTCCGGGAAGCTGGCTGGGGCCTAGAATTGGACTACCGCGGAAGAGACATTCGCTGGGACATGGACGGCCCCGCGCGAGAGCTCAGATACAAGGGGAAACCAGTCGCCAAGCTGACCGACAGAGGTGTGTATCACTGCCCTAGCGGCACCTCGGACATCCAATCGTTTACACACGCACGCCGCAGCCTGGCCAAAAGTCTACAAATCCATAAAAGACTACATGATGACCATACGGCAAGAACGCACCGCGCCAAAGACGCTGCTCCGCACCGTGGACAGAGCCATCGCCGCATCGGACGCCACATACAGCCCCACAGCGACAGACCTCGCGTGGATGCCAGAGAGCGAGACGCTGTTCACGAACTTCTCCGGCGACGTATCCGCCGTGGCATCGCTCGTCGCCCTCTGGCAAGCACGCTTCCGGGAACAGCTCTGCAATCAGATAGCCGCCATCTGTCCGGACATCCCCAGTGGAATCGACCCGTTCGACCTCGCTGTGGCCGTCTTCGGCTGCAAAAGCTGCGAGTCGCGGCCCAAGCCAGCCGCTGTCCCGCCCGCCCTGCGCTATCCCCAGATCATCGACCACGAGTGTTTTCGGCAACACGACCGGTGGGCCCCGGATGCGTGGCCGCTCCCCCTCACTCAGGAGTACCACCAAGGAATCCATGACTACGAGCTGGAGACCACCCGGCGCTGTCCGATTGTGGTCGAGAGAATATCCATGACGGCCGCCAGGAGGGGCTGCACGATACTCGCCACGCTCCGGCGCGATCCAAACAAGACGACCGCTGCGGACATGGATGAGCTGGGATGCAAGCTCATGTGTATGGCGTGTGCTCCCGAGGAAAGGCTGTTCATGTTCGACTGGAGCTCTGGAGTCAGTGCTACCTCCGAATGACGAATGCCGCTCATGCAAAGGGCAGATACTGATGAACATTCTGCGCAGGTACGCCATGAACACGACGCGACCGCCCTAATAGAGATGACCTCCTCTGACATCCAAGAGATACTATGGTACCCTGGCGCATTTCTAGCATGGTCATGATCACGTTCAGGTACGCTGTCACAAACGCTCACAACGAAGATTCACTCGAATCAAGCAGAGCTCGGTACCGGGCGAACAGCAGTGTTTGGCACGCGATAGACGGTTTAATCAACGAAGGATATATTATCCAGCCGCAGACGGGGGCCCGTTACACAGGGAACAACCACATTATCAACGCCCTCACTCAAGGTCCGCAAGGGACCCCTGCTTGAACATCCACTCGTATGGCGCGGTGCTGACGGGCGTCATCGTAGAGGTTGCTGAGGAGCTAGTAGCGAAGGACGTCATTGTCGCCGAGGATGAACTTGTGTCCGAGCCCAGAGCTTCCGCATAAGGATTGTAGACCTTGACCTCGAAAGCAGGAGAAGTAGTCGCAGAGGCGCTAGCCGTCGATTGTGAAACGCTAGTGGTCGCGTCGGACACGTCGGACGATGATGTAGTGGCAGATACGAGAACAGAAGACACGCTAGAAGTTGCCGAAGCTGTTACGTCCAGAGCAGCCACCGCAGTCGTCGCAGTCGCGGTAGTCGTGTCGTCCATAGTCGTTGACGTACTAGTAGGTGCTGTGGCAGAGTCAGACACTGTGGAAAGGGCCGCAGAGTCGGTCGATGAAGCCGCAGAAGTAGCCGCAGACGAAATGACCGTAGAGGCCCCAGAGTCGGTACTCGAAGATTGAGTCGCGGGTTTCTCCTTTGGTACAAGCTCAGGAGGAGTCGGAGTGAACTTCAACGTGACAGCTTGGCCACCCTGTGGCGCGTCAGCAGCGAATGACTGAGCAGAAGCAAGTCGGGTCGGCGGACGCGTGGCATCGCCGTACTGCTTGTTCAATGCCTCTTGCTCAAAGCTAGTGACGTTCACAATCTTGTTACTGGCGGGCGTGGTCGGATCGACTGTCGTCGCATTGGCTCCTTCGCTCGGAGTACCTAGGTTACCCTCTCCATCGTCGGATCCTTCACCATCGTCGGGATCTTCATCGTCGGATCCTGTGCCGTCCGCAGCGGCATCTGTGGGGACTGTAGAGCTCGAATCGTCTTCGGCCCCATCGCCCTGGGTCTCGTACCACATCGGGCGGAGAACGCCCGTAGCAGGTTCGTACGCAAACGCTTGACTCTTGTGCTGATCACCAGCTACGCCGTTCGTGCATCCTTCCATGGTCAGCGGGGTTGGACTCATTGGGTTGGGATCGAACGTTGCGCAAAATGGCTCAAGCGTCGCAGTGGTCTGGTTGAAGACGGGCGTTTGCAAAGCAACCTTGATATATGTCGGGGAGCCAGGATCCGACGCGATTGCAGCCGACGGGGAAGAAGCGTCGTCATCGGAAGGTGACATAGGAACCATGTACATCTGGGTCCCATCTGTACCTGACGCATTGAGAACGAAGGGAGTGGCCGTCGAGTTGTCGCTAGCCGTCGAATTGTCGGCTTGAGCCAACACCAAGGAGGCGATTCGCTGCCCGACCGTCGAGTTCGCTACCTGGCTCTGAGAATAATATATCAGCCCTGCGCCCACCGTATACTGTGCAGAGAAAGATAGCGACTGCACTACCACGCCTGAAGTGACTTACAATTATGTCTATCGACCCTGGCACGCCATCCGCAACAGCGTCCCGACGAAGGTTCAGGTTAAGATCCATACCAAGAACACTCCCAGTATTTGAGGGGGGAGTGTGATGGACAAGGTACGTATCTCCTTGGTTGCCAGATATCACGACAGAGGGCCGCGTGTTCCTCCTGTGTACATCGACATGGTCGTGGTCGCCGGTGACTACGATTTTATCCATGTCGTGGTGGTGACGGGGTTCCGGAGATCGGCCGACGTGAACATGTTCGTGGTCCCCTGAGATGATGACCTCGCGGTGGTGACGAGGAGCGAAAGAGCGTTCATGAACGTTGACGTGGTCATGGTCCCCTGTGACCACAACCTTGTCGTGATCGTGACGGTCATGACGGGGAGCGGGCTCAGGGGACCGATGGACGTGGACATTGTCGTGATCCCCTGTGACCACGACTTTCTCATGGTCGTCATCGTGGTGGTGGCGAGGAGAGGGAGAACGGTGGACGTGGACATGGTCGTCGTCGCCTTTGATGATGACGCGGTCGTGCTCATCGTCGCCGTGCTCATCGTGCACGTGGACGTGGTCGTCGTGGCCCTCGACAAGTACACGGCCGTCATCGTCGTGAGGCGCTCGAGCAACCCGGCCGAGAGAACGCTGGTGCACGTGAACGTCGTCGTTGTTGCCGGTCACGACGACCTCATCGTGGTCGTGGTGGTCGTGGTGATGTCTCCTGGCGAGTCCGCGGGAATGAAGGTCTTGCCGACTGATGAATAGTCGTTCCATTCGCGAGATAGGATCCGCGTCCCAGGTGGCGCGCTACCTCGGTGTGAGCTGAGTGGTGTGATGTAGTATGCAAATCGCGCGTACCTTGGACTTCTCATCCTTCGACTTCTTGGAGTCCGAATGCTCCCCATTACCAGCGACCTTCTTCGCCGACGTCGTCTCGCCGCTCTTCTGGGCCATCCGCTCGGGAAGGGGCACGACCGGCTTCGCGTGACGCTGAGGTTTCTCGGCAGCCACCTTCTGCGACGCCTGCTTGACCTTGGTTGCTGCTGAGCCAGCGTGCTTACCACTGTCAGTTACGTCGGCGGCTTGCCCATGGGAGGAGTGTCGGGCAGCGAGAGACTGGCCATCCGCGGGCCGATACTGAGCTTGGATCGCTGCAGCGTCGGCTGGTGAGGGTACGAGAGAAAGCGCTGCGATGGACGACAGTGCGGCGAGAACGGTGAAGCGGGGAGTAAGGACGACCATGGTATATGCGTCTCGGAGGGAAGGGGACTGTATGCGCGCTGCGTAGGGTGTGTGAAGTAAAAATGTGTACGACGCAGTCGTGGAATGAAAGCGATGAAAGCGACGAGAGCAAAAACCGCCTGGGTCTGGAGAGCGTAAATGGGTAGTGGAAGGGGGAAGAAGGGGAACTGGTTGAAAACGAACCGCGACGCGCCTTATATACCCCTTCCCCCAGTCAACCTCGATGTCAACCTCCCGCTGGGAAGCGAAGAGGCGGGCACAACACACAATTCGGGTAACTCACCTTCCTTTTCTGGATCCCGCTGTGCCTCGCTGGATGAGCACGGCGTCCGAGCCCCTGCAGCGTCCAGAACAAATGATATAAAACAATCGCAACTCTTAGGACACATCAGTGAGAATGGGACTACCGAAGACGCTTTGCCACTCCAAGCGTTACGAACTGGTTGCGTTCACATACGGCGCGCATACGTTGGGGTCATTGACCTTAGAGGGGTCCTTCGTTAAGAATCCCCGCTTTACGCCCTCAAGATATGACCTATGTAATTGCCGTTAATACGCTGGACTTGAGGGCGACTGCAAAGAGATATGTGCCTACCATTGTCGCGCCAAGTCTCCAGCCTGTTCCGAGATCTCGACCTTAAAATTCCAGAACTGCTGACTGTCAGGGCCGGGCGATTTATAGATAACTTCGAAGTACTCACGAGCCATCCTGCACCCTGGCTATATGCGAGTTTCTGAGCATCGGCCCACTTGAACAAGAAGTCGTCCGTGGCGGTAAATTGGGTTGGCAAGCCCCATTCACCGAACACCAGCGGGCTGTCGCCGACGGCAGCATCGTTTTGAACACGCATGAGATTGCAGATGCTCGTCAGGTAGGCGTCCGGGTTAGCATCGGCAACGCCCTGCGGCGATGTCAGCAGACATCAAAGTCATAGTGACATGAGTAGCCTACCCCGAAGCTATAGTAGAGATGATTGTCGTAGACTTGCGGCCCAATCTTCGCATCGGCCGGGTTGGCCGGGCTGTTGAACTGCCAATTGACGTCCATGAAACTGGGAAAGCCAATAAGCACATGCTCGCTTATACGAAACTACGATCTCACGTTGCTTCCAGAGGCTGCCGAGTGTTGCGCAGCGCCGATGTTGCCATGTTGAAGTTGAATATCGACCCGAGGCTGAGCTCAAAGCCAAGCTCCACAAGAATTGGAATGGCGTCGATGAGCGCAGACGTGACCTCCTGGTTGAACAAGTTGCTCGTGCTTGCTGTTGCGCTCAGAGCGGCAGTGAAATTGGATGTGTGGATCCGCACATCAAGCGACAGTCCCGGAACCGGGATCCCAAGGGTAAGTTCTACGGCACGAATCACTTGAACGAAGTTCTTTTGGACTGCGGAACAGTGGTCAGAGGGTCGCACAGTGCTAGATATACAACCACTTACAGTCTCCGTAACCAGGAGTCTGCGTTGCATCCATGATAGGCTCGTTCACTGCCTCGATAGCAAAGACAGAGGCGAAGGCAGGGTCCAGATGCGAGAGGGTAGTCATGACAGCGGTCCACACCAATGCGCGATGGTAGTTGTGCTCCGTCTAAACAGCCGACCTCAGTATAACGCAGGACAGGAAACAAGGGTTAAAAACGTACATAGAACTCGACGTCAGTGGTGCAGTGGCCGGTAAACGACTGCTCTGCAGTTTGTACACCGGGAGGTCCATGGTGATCCAAGATGGCCTGGATCCCTGCATCCTTGAGCATCTGCAGCCCTCTTCGCTGTAAAGTATGCGACGTGATTGGTGCATATGCCGCATGCAGGTCCACTGAAGACCTACCAGCTGCTTCAGCCCTCCGCGGGGGTAGAACTCCGTCTTGCGATCAACGAGACTTTCCACGATCCAGTACCCGAGCTTCATTATAAGGTTGTAAGTTTGGTGATTATAGGATTAGTTTACCAACATACCGGGACACGCGCGGTGTTGATGCCCGCAGCGCGAAGCTGGTTCACGTCATCTTGGGTGAACCATGTTGACCTATGTATCTCTCAGCAACCGGCATACTCTCCACCCAACGTCCAGTACACACCAGTGCTTGTCGAAGAGCTGGTCTACAGTCTTGGGGAATGCTTGGGCGAAAGCGCTACATGATCAAGGCGTAAATCTGACGATTCAGAACCACGCGCTGTATCCACTCACAATTCCGACGCGATGCAGTCTGAGCATGTGTTGCATGACTCGCCGCCCATGGCAGCCCATTCTGCGCGAGTAGGCGTGACTCGATAAGCCTCTGAATGAGTTTCTTGAGGTAAGTAACTTACCAGCTGGAAGCATCCATGGCTCCAAGACTAGCCTGTAAACGAGGTACAAATTAATCTCCGGGCCCTACGGGTGTCTCATGAGCACTCACCAACCGCCCAAGTTGACACCATAGATCTTTCCGGAGGCTGCAGCCGCCGCCTTCTGCAGGCAAGACGCAGCCAGGACACCGACGGCCAGCAAGGATCGCATCGCACAGAAGACTAGAGGTACCGGGGCTGATTTTGCCAACTCGAAGGCCTGTCTGCCATCCCTGCAAGTGCCGTCCATTAAATACGCGGTCCTGCATCCTATTCACGCCAAAGCAGCGCGCATCCACCGGCGAGGAAGGCTCGGATGCATCCACTCCAGGGCCGCTGCGAGCCTAACGTGTCAGCCTCCAGTCTTCTATCAGACCCAGGAGCGCGTGGCACGGAGGGCGGCGCGGTGTCTCGCGCGCGCTGCTGGCCATCTCGAGCGCGGAGGAGGGAGCACGAGAATGAAGTGCGAGAGCAAGACGCGGCAAGACGCTCGCGCGGTGTGTCACGTCGCGCGCGCGTGTGCCTGCACGCGACCCTGCGCTCGCGTCAAGTGACCCCTTTCGCTCACTCTCCTGCCATCTCCCTCGACGACGCTCGCCTCGCCTGCCCTGCTCTTACGAGACCTGGCCCCGCGGGGTCTCACTGTACTATGTGTGCGCGCTATTCTTGCCATGCTCTGCGTTCTGGAATGCCGTGAATTCTCCGATGGAACTCGTAGGATGAAGAGGCACTCGCTCGGACTGGACGCGCTCTCCGGGAGTGCGGCCCTCTGCTCGTCAGCTGAGGTCTCCAGGACAGCGCCAGCGGGCGGGAAAGGTCGAAGAAGTACTTGGTTGGGTGCTCAGGGCATACTCGTATGGCTAGCGAAGCTCAGGTGCGCGTACTCGACGGTCCTTCCCACCCGAGAAGACCGAGCTGTACCGTTCATCTCCGCCGATTCTTGCGTATGGTCCGTAGCTTTCCGCAAGTGGCAGGCCTGAGATATCTCGAGAACACCGTTCAAGTTGTACTGAACCTCTCGCTCACTCGGCGGCTCCACCCTCTTCAGCCTGGCTCCCCGATGGTATGCTTAACCTCCATCCTATGGAGCACATGCATTCCGTCAGTGGTAACGGGAGTAGCGGTGTACTTTCAAAATCGCACGTCGTCATCCAATGACAACCTCCACGCCAATGTATATGGAGCTCCAGCGTCGTTATCATGACCACCCCAGGTATTCCCATCCGAGTTCATTTAGCTAAATGTTATTTTTCCCTGAAATGAACCCCACCATCGCAGATATTCCGGCCCTGCGAATGATCTGCCAGTAGCTTTTAGCGTAAAGCTCATGCTAAAAACAATCCGTTAACTATAAATGGCCGCATGTCAGAACAAATCGCCAGCGCGATGACTTGCATGAACGTCAACATCGGCTTCATGTCACGAAGCTGTGAACCGAATCCCTCGATGAGGTCAATTTGTCTTACGTGCGTCGTATAAACAACAAGGCCCTGTCTGTGCTGACGCGCTTGCCCACGTCAGGTAAGGTATCTTCTCATGACGAAGCACAGCACAAGGATATGCTATGCCATGCCAAACCGCCCGTGGCGCCAACGGACTTTGAGAGGCCCTGGTCCCAACCTCGTTCCACCCCTCCGGACTCGTCTCCGTTGTATGCAGTAAACACAGCATGTGGAACGACGTCATCGCGGACCGCGCTATTAGAACGCTCTTCAGGTGGCGAGGGATGTCAGTGCTGCAAGCTTCAGCACGCAGATAATTAAATCTCCCCTCATCCACCACTGCAACTATGCATGGGCCTGACTACGAAAGATACTCCTGAGATGGGCCGTCAAGCTTTGTTGCTAAATCTACTTCGGCCACAGAACCCTGAGTGCCTGACGCCGCAGCCAAAGGTCAGATCCGTCCCTTTGATCAACATACATCGAAAGCCATGACCATCCGTTGAGTATGATACAGGACCACAAACCGCTATATATATACTAACTTTAGCCGTTGCCACGGACCGCCTCTGCTCCCGCGTTCATCTATCATTGTCCGACTCACCACACTTAGGTTGTGCTTACTTCATTCGGATGGTGTACGGCCATATCACTACGGCCTTTATCGCCTTTCGGAGGTAGGTATTTCGTACTATATACTTGTGTGAGTGGCGTTTAGTTTAATCGAGTTTAAAGGAATATTTACACAAGTCGAATCGGAGTGGCATACGTCTCGCGCCGCGCTCGGCAGCGAACCGCGCCTGGGCATCGCCCGGGCGCCGGCCTAACTACCTCCGCCGTCTCGCGCCCACGGCAGCGAGCCGCACCCGGATTCCCTTTCCGGGCGCCGTATCCGGCGTTTGTGCCGCGCAGAGGGCCCTACCTGGCCAGCCGAGAAAAAAGAGTCTCCATCCTCTTTTCTCCTCGTCGCTGCCAGGTAAGCGTTGCCCGTCCCTCGCGCGGGCGTTCCGTACTTACATTAGTACTCTCTTTTCTCCTCGTCGCTGCCAGTGCGGGTTTTTATGCCCGGAGATGCCACGCCGACGGGGGACACGCCCCAGGGCGATAACCAGAGGATCCTCGACATCTGCACAAAGGCTGTCGAAGACTACCGAGCCGGAGTCATCAGCAAGGCGAGGGCGGTCTTTACTGTCTCGACTCAGCTCGTACACGCCGAGGACCAACACAGCGGAGACGCTGGTGACGACACCACCATCCAATCCTACCTCGCCATCCTTGATGAAGTCGACCAACGGAGACAGCCGGTCCCCGCATCAGGAGACGGAGACAACGAGGAGTCAGGGGGAGTCGCCGAGGGGCCGGGCCAGGGCACGAGAGGAACGGCCACGCCCGAGCCTTCACGCTCGTCTTTCCAAGGTCGGTCTTCCGACTCAAGCTCTGATGTGGAAGAATCACCTCGCAAGCGCACGCGGCCGAACCCGGCACACTACGCTTGGGCGGCCACGGAGTTCCTCCTCGGAACGCAACTACACCCCCATGTCACGCGCACGCTCGAGCTCATACGACTCTATGGCGAAGACCTCACGCTTGCCAAGAGACACGTCGCCGCGTCGGCATCGGCACCCGAATTCCCGGAGAGCGAGTGGACCAACGTTCTCGCCGGCCGACCGATCGACCTCGACCACGTCTTCGCGGGACGATACACATCAGCGCCCGATGACAAGATCTCCGAGCGCGTCGGAGAACTCGAGTTCACGTTCCGGGCGCCCGTCGTTGCTAAAAAGGTTAGCAGCTTCGGCGACTGGGTATTCGCGTGGAAACGCGCCTCTCTCGCGGTCACGTTCGCGTTCCCCCATAGGCGCGACGAACTGGACGCGTACGGAGAATACATCATTGGCCTCTTTGGAGCCCTCGCGGTGCCGGTCCACGGACGGGTGCTCGACTTCGACCGGGCCGTCCGGAAGCGCGCGGGTAGCTCCCGACGTTTCTTACTCACGGACTTCAGCGAATTCAGCGACCTCAAGATACAATTCATCGACGCTTGCGGAGCGAATGTCTATCGCTCCGAAGCGAGCACGCACTCGAAGCCTGGAGGTTCGCGCACAGCCGGATCGTCCTGCCAAAAGGACCCGTGTAGAAAGTACAACGCGGGCACTTGCAACAATCACGCCAGCAAGTGTCGTTTCCGGCACATTTGCTCGGGATGCGGCGGCGACGGACATGTTGAGTCCGACTGTCGAAAGGCCGCGAAACAAACCTGAGACCTGCGCGCAACCGCGTTTCCTACGCTCTTTCGTGTGGGATGACGCGGCGCCGCCCGTGAAGACTTTCCGCGACGTGTCGCTCACTCACGAGCCTGTGCCAGACGTTCCGAAAGACGTCCTCGATGACCCCATCGTCAACAACACCCTACTCCAAAACCCTCATTTGTTCGCCATCGTCTCCCCAATCCGCGTCGACCGTTTCGCCGAGCTCCTCCACGACCACCCAAACCAGCCCTTTGTCTTGTCAGTCGTACGCGCGCTCCGCAACGGGTTTTGGCCCTACGCAGATGCAAAGCCCTCTTCTTACCCAGACACCTGGGACGAACATCGCCCTCCTCCGCAGGACGATCGCGCTGCTCAGTTCCTGCGCGATCAGCGGGACGAGGAAATCTCCCTTGGTCGATACTCTGAGTCGTTCGGATCCGAACTTCTCCCCGGAATGTATTGCATGCCCGTCCACGTCGTCCCCAAGCCCCACTCCGATAAGCTCAGGCTTGTTAACGACCAGAGCGCGGGCTCGTTCTCACTGAACTCCATGATCCGGCCAGAGTCCATCAAAGGCGCCGTCCTCGACGGCATACCGGCTCTTGGCGAGTCGCTGCGACGTTTCCGCGCCGCGCATGGCGACACCCAGCTCATCCTGTGGAAATCCGACGTGTCCCAAGCTTATCGACGCATGCCCGTCTCTCCGTACTGGCAGATACGCCAGGTGGTCACTATAGACGGCCAGCGCCACGTCGATAGATGCAACCTTTTCGGTGGCAGGGGCTCGCTGAAGGTCTGGGCAGCTTTCGATGCCCTTGTCAGCTGGATCGCTGAACACCACGCCGGCGTCGTCGACAAACATAACTATGTCGATGACGATTTCGGTTTCGCCGTCCTCGGCGACGTCCAGTGGTACGCCCCTTACGCGCGGTACTTGCCCACTCCTCAGGCCCGCCTCCTCTCGCTCTGGGATGAAATCGGCCTCCCGCATGAACCTCACAAGCAGCTCCACGGGCTCCTCCTCCCTATCATCGGGTTCCAGGTCGACCCCAACGCAATGTCGGTCACGCTACCGGAAGACGGTCGTGCGCGCCTCCTCCAGGCCATCGACGATTTCTGTGACTTGTCGCCAGGAAATCGTCGTCGTTCGTTGGCCGCTTTTCAAGCATTCACCGGCTACGCCAATTGGTCTTTCAACGTCTTCCCCCTACTCAAACCCTCCCTCTCCAACATCTACGAGAAAATGGCGGGGAAGTCGGACAAGCACGCTGGCATTTACGTCAACGCAGCCATCACTCGAGACCTCCGCTGGTTGAGACGCCATGTCTTGGACGCCCCGCGCATTCATTTCCTCGCAAGCAACGCGTGGGCACCCAGTGATTTGGACCCCCTTGCACTGCAAGATGAGTTCGCCCTCACAGACGCTTCCGGCCGTGGGCTCGGGATGTATTTCCCGTGGCTTCGCCTTGGCTTTCATTGCGAACTCCCGAACGACGCACCGGCCAACACCATTTTCTTCTTCGAAGCTCTGGCGGTCTGCGCCGCTATACACCACGTTTTTTCCTGGCGGTCCGCAGGACGCTCCGTGAAGCGTCTGGCGATCCTTTGTGACAACTCCAACACCGTCGCCATCTTCAACTCCTTGCGCGCCACCCCAGTCTACAATCGCATCCTGATCAGCGCGGTCGACATCATGCTGGCCGCTCCCATGGACATCCGCGTCCAGCACATCGCCGGCGAACTCAATACTGTCGCCGATGCGCTCTCTCGGGGCAAGCTCGATTTCGCGCGAGAGCTCGTCCCCGGCATCTCCCTGCTACCGCTCATACCCCCGCGTGACGCGCTGGGGGACCGTATTTGATGGATTTCGGTGCACGCAGGCCTCGACAACCTGCGCGACAGCCGTGGTCGCTCGAGCGACTCGTTCACGAGCGCGCGATCGCACTCGGTCATGCCCTGGATGCTAGTACGAAACTCACGTACTCATCGGCGCTCAACAGCTACCTCAATTTTATCCACATCCACCGCTTTCCCATCGAACCCACCGCCGACACCCTCAGCCTTTACGCAACTTTCATGTGCCATCAAATCGAGCCTCGCTCAGTAGACTCTTACCTCTCTGGCATTTGCAGCGAACTCGAACCGTTCTTCCCCGCCGTGCGCGCCGCCCGCGCCGCCCCTCTCGTGTCACGGACTCTCCGCGGCTTCAAGAGATTGCGCAGCCGGCCTATCGTTCGGAAGCGCGCCCTCGTGCGAGACGACCTAGCCCGGGCCCTCTCGTGCCTTACCACATCCTACGACGACACCCTCTTCGCCGCAATCCTCTTGACAGGTTTTCATGCGTTGCTACGACTAGGCGAGCTCGTCTGGCCCGACAACGCCGCACTACAATCCTACCGCAAAATCACGATGCGCGCGTCCGTTAAAGTGACCGCATCAGCGTACGAATACCTCCTGCCCGCCCACAAGGCCGACAGATTTTTCGAAGGGAACCACGTACTCATCAAACGCTCGGCGGTCGCGCCCGACCCGCTCTCCATCTTCTCCACCTTCCTCACCGCGCGGGACTCGCTTTTTCCCCTCCGAGCGGAGCTCTGGCTGCGCTCGTCCGGCGCAGTACCGACACGAGCTTGGTTCATGCGCAAACTGCGTTCAATTTTCCCTCGCGATATCGCGGGACACTCTATGCGCGCTGGAGGCGCTACCTCCCTGGCCGCTGCCGGTGCCCCTCCCGCAACCATTCAAGCGTTAGGACGTTGGTCCTCCGACGCGTGGTTGGTCTACATTCGCAAACACCCCGCGCTCCTCAGCGCAATGATCTGCGATGGGCGCTCTCTCCACGACGGCCCTGTCCCCGCTCCCTGACGCGCTTCATGCCGTCCCCTGCGCGTTCAACCGCGCCCGTTCCGCCTCCGGCCCTGGTCTCTCGTTCCGTCTCCCCTCGCACCACTCGCTCCCCACTCCCTCGATTATTTCCACTACACCATCTGGTGATTCATTTTTATTTTTTATTTAGACTTGTAGCGTTTCGTTCCAAGAAATGCTAGCCTGGGCGCCTCTCCCCAGGCGCGCGCCTGCATCAGCACGGCCGCGTCGAGAGGCGCCCGAGTTTCGCTAGCCAAAGACAAGTCGAGCCCCACCTCGCGGGAAACGGACACGAGGATTCGTCGAGTTTAAAGGAATATTTACACAAGTCGAATCGGAGTGGCATACGTCTCGCGCCGCGCTCGGCAGCGAACCGCGCCTGGGCATCACCCGGGCGCCGGCCTAACTACCTCCGCCGTCTCGCGCCCACGGCAGCGAGCCGCACCCGGATTCCCTTTCCGGGCGCCATATCCGGCGTTTGTGCCGCGCAGAGGGCCCTACCTGGCCAGCCGAGAAAAAAGAGTCTCCATCCTCTTTTCTCCTCGTCGCTGCCAGGTAAGCGTTGCCCGTCCCTCGCGCGGGCGTTCCGTACTTACATTAGTACTCTCTTTTCTCCTCGTCGCTGCCAGTGCGGCATTTTGGTTACCCACCTTCCCTCCCTTTTTTACTACCTAGTACACACTAGTAGCCCGTGTGTAGCGTTTCGTTCCAAGAAATGCTAGCCTGGGCGCCTCTCCCCAGGCGCGCGCCTGCATCAGCACGGCCGCGTCGAGAGGCGCCCGAGTTTCGCTAGCCAAAGACAAGTCGAGCCCCACCTCGCGGGAAACGGACACGAGGATTCGGCTGTTTACACCTCGAGATGAGAGAACAAGAGAACTGCATGATACCAAGGCACTGGACGCTTGCGGGTGAACCTCCTGTACGACGCTGTTGTATTGCATAATTGAGACCTTCAAGTACTGTACCAGTACTTAGTGGAGGAAAGCTATAGTTGAAGTTGTTGACAATTGGGATCTTATCAGATAAGCCAGCATGCTATGTGGTACTCTAATAGATCACGGCGTATGTCAGACGGTTGTGGCGCAATCTTCGACCCATTCCACATCCACGAAGCATATATGTGAATAGGCCAGAAAGACATAACTCGAGAAACTATGTGACCTGGTCAATACACACGCGCTTTCGCGACTCAGGCAAACTATCGAAACCTGCAGAGGGGTATCGCTCGGAGTACGATTGTCTTCCACCTCCCCGCGTGAGACTGGTTTACGAGCCTATACCTACTCCGTCGCATACCATACACGACATTTTTCTCGCCCTCACATACCTAGCACGAGCTGAGCCGAGGAGTTTACAGGTAGACCGAGTGGAGGTCATGTAGTCAGGGTACCTAGTTTGTCATAGTATTCAGGATCGAGAGTATACTCATTTCCCCTCCACTCACACTACATAATCAACAGTTGTAACCGACAGTCATATCAGAGTGGTCAACGACAATGCGGCATCGCGCGTTGGAGGTGCGAGGTCCGTACTGTTTCCGTAAACCTAGCGACGTCAGTATCTCATTTGATCTCTAAGGCACAGCTGTCAGGGCATTAGATCTCTAGCAGAGTCTAGGATCGTGTCCATCGACGGAAGCTACATACCCCAACGTTTGTTCGCCGCGCATCCCCTTGCTTGGGCGATTCAAATATACACCTGCTGGCATAGAGCGAGGCCCAACCAGGGGAAACTAGACTTTTCAACGTTTCAGTTTTGAACGGAGGTACAAGCACGCGTGGACGTATTGCAAAAGAGACTCGAACAGCTGGAGGCAACCTTAATGCGCCTATCTGAGTCATGAGCTCTGGACGACCGAGCATACATGCACTCTAAACAACTCAGTGAAGACCATGTTTTTGATGACGACGTGCCCGTGCGGTCACCCCGGAACGTTGCTGTAACACTCCCACAGCGCGCGCAGATCGGTGCATCCACACCACCGCCAGACCGGGCCAGGACTCACTGGATCACGGCATTCACGAGTCTCGGCTGTTGTCAATGACGGAGGTGTGTACGGATAGCTCTCTCGCCATTCGTGAGTGGTACATGTCTCATGGGCGTGAGACGGTGCAGCTGCATGACCAGTACGTTGCCTCAATGAGAGTTGAGCGATATGTGAAACGAGCACGCAGCACGAGCGCAGCAACAACCCTGGGCCGTCCCCGAGCATGCGGTCGCGCGCGCATGGAGTTGGTTGCGCAGACGCTTTGATCACCGAAAATTCTCTGAAGGCTGAGCCAAAGACAGACCGTGGACCGGAGGGCGTCGAGACCGCGGCGCGACCTCGCGAAAACGGCGCGCGCGGTCACGTGCAGCCAAGGAAGCTGAGCCTCGGACTTATTCCGACGCTTCGAGTCTTCTTCCTCCGACGAGCTCACCCTATCCAGCGCGTCCACGGAGAACAGAGATGCGCCATTCACGCTCGCAGGCCACACCGCCCGGACCCTTTGCTCCCTCAAATACCCGCCCTGCCAGCGATGCAGCCCCCATTCCTTCCTCGCAACATCCACTGCGATAACCATGCCGTTCAGCAGCATCCCCCCCGAGATATGGCTCCTCGTGAAGGACGCCATCCCGCCCTCAGACATGCGCACCCATGTGTGCTTCTACCAGGCATCACCGCGCTTCGCGGCGCTCTACGACTCGCTCGCGGACCCGGACGCGTTTTGGGAAGACGTCTGCACAATGTGCGCAATCGCCCGCTTCCCAGACGAGCACCCCTCCGTCCGTACATGGAAGGCGATTGCGATGGAGTGCGTCGACGTGGACGGGTTCTGCGCGGGCTCGTCGAAGCACCCGTGCGGCGAGGTGCTGCTTGAGCGGAATCGTGGGTAGCTCGCGCATGGTTTCTTTGTGCTATGGGAGGCTTACCGTTCTGAAGGCGCGATGATACGCGAAGCCGCGCTGCGCATTCACAAGGCGAGGAACTCAGACGCTGCGGCGCCCCTCGAGACAAACAAACTGTTGCGCCGGGACTTTTACGGAGACCTGGCGCCAGAAGCAGACAAGACACGTATGATGTCAGGTTGATTGCCCCTGTTACCCGAGATACTGACGCGGCGCATCGTTAGTCCACCCTCTCTGCGCGCGAAGCTACGCGACGTTCCCCGGAGTCACCCAATGCTTGGTCGACGGCGACTGGGGACGGGAGTTACGAAAGGGCAAGCTCCAGAGCGACTATGCAATCACCGTGCACGACGTGCTCCGTGCAGTACAGGAAGAGTGAGCAGCTGCTTCCGTCATGTTACCAGAGACGTGCGAACTGAACACCGGGCAGTATGGAAGAGCCATTACGCGTGGGCGAGCTGTGGGAGTATTTGGAAGATCACGAGCATTGCGCTCTGCATGCGTTGTCGTACCGTGGGGTCCGGGGAACCCTCGATCGTTTGCGGACTCTGAGCGACGTGCTCCAAACATGGTAGGTATTACATAAGGAGCTATATCAGAATCTGACCGACGCGCCCGCACAGTTACGTGAAGGACACTCGAGTGGTAGACAACACTCACCTCGACGGCGGGAGGCACAGCATCATGTTCTACCTCAAGTAGAGGCTCCGGGATCTGTTCATTTATCATTCTTATTTATGTCTTGTGTTTCACCAAGGCAACGATGGCAAAGCAAAGAAGACACGTTCCTGCATTTGCATGTCCGTGAGGGCCGAGCGAACTCGCAGGCACCCACGGCTGTGTGCTTGTTGACCACGAAGAAAGCTTGGTGCGATCGCCACTTGTGTATGCATGTCTAATAGGCTTTCATGAGTCAAACGCTTGCCCGTGTTTTCCGGCAAGAGGGACGCCTCTCGGCAGACTGCGGCCGATCTACCGGCGCACTGCTTTCTATGTCGAACGGCGCATTTTTCGAGGCTCCTTCCATGCGCTGACACAACTTTGACTTTGCATGTGGGCAGCACCGTGGTGGGCAATCCAGAAGTTGTACGCGTGGACTGATCTATATTTGCGTAGACTGCCGGTACGTGCATGTGTGTTTGAGGATATCTCCTGGATGGATTCCAAGTTCCGAGTCATTTGGGCCATCACAAAACTAGCACATATCCTCCGCAGGCAATACCTCCGTTCGATCATCAGTTAGTCGGTACGACTGCTGACATACTTCTACACCATATGCATGAAATGCCCACCGTGTTGAATACCGTGGCATGTGCACCACTCTATCACCGTTCTGCGCACCGCACCCCAGCCTTGTCGCAAGAATAGCGCAGGGGTGCCGGTGAGCATGTCATTGCACATTTGATCCGCTGTGCCATTGGATGATTGATATATCGAGCCCGTCGAGTGGTGGAGCCCATGCCCGCGTCCAACGGCGTCCAACACAATACCAGCGTGGTTGCTGACGCCGACGACTTGGACGCGTGATCCCATCCCGCAGCTGCGCACCGCGCGGTGCAGCACGGTCAATCATAGAATCAGCAAGTCTCGTTTAGGCATTGGGCTTCTGCTGTCGCTTCTCACCCCGACACTGATAGTGTAATTTCTTCAAGCTGGAAGCCAATCACCTTCTCTCCCTGGGGAGCATGCTCCGGGGGATTCGGCATGGAAGCATGCAGACTTGGACCGGTCTCCCAATCCAGCGGGCTGTGCGTCGCTTCGTCACATCTGCCGAGCCTCTTTGGCGAGCACGTCAAGTTCAACTTGGCTATGTAGGCCTTGTTCATCGACCGGCGGGCCCACCGTTGCGACCTGTTCGACACGACGGCACAGACGGCATCCATCGCTGGAGATGCACCTCACACGCTCGGACGGCGGTGTAGTGTATCCGGGGAGACGGAGACAGATCGACGCATGTGCGTGACAGGGGGAATATGGCACCAGGCGGCTCCGACGACGGATGGCCGTATAAGAACGCCGGATCGCCTCGTCCATGTCCATCCGTTGGGATTCAGCCCGCTCTCCCTGCGCCGCACCCGCATCCGCGCCCCGCGCCCTTGCACACGCCACAACGCCAAGCTCGTCCTCAGCAGCACCGGCCGCGATGCTTTCTGCACCTCGATCCATCTGGTTTCTCGTAGGCCTCGGTCTCTCTTGCATCGTGTCCGCCGCCCCCGCGCCCGCGGCGTTGGAAGCTGCGGTGGACGTCCTCCGGCGCGCATCGATCACGACGGTGTCCGCGGCCACGATCGACTCGTTCACGCCAATTACGCACTACGCGAGTACGGGGTACTGTGCAGCGTCTGTGACGCTCACGTGGACGTGCGGCGCGAACTGCGAGGCGAACCCGGGATTCAAGCCGACCGCCGCGGGCGGAGACGGGGACGACGTCCAGTTTTGTGAGTCTGCGCGGGCCTAGTTTGGGTGAGTGCGACGGGAGGCTGACGGGCGGACAGGGTTTGTCGGGTACGATCCGGCACTGGACAGTGTCATCGTCTCCCACCAGGGCACGGATCCCAGCGACTTGTGCGTTCAGTGGTGTTGGGAATCGTACGACAGCGCTAGATGCTCACCCGCGCCCGACAGCTTGTCCCTCCTCACGGACGGGGATTTCTTCCTCGAGAAGCTGAGCGCTACGCTGTTCCCCGGTATCAGCTCTTCGATTGAGACCCATAATGGGTTCGCGGCGGCCCAAGCAGAGTTAGTTCCATCGTGTCGCATTCGCGAATTTAAACTTCGGGTACTCACGATGTTGACGTAGAACGTCCTCCGCGGTTCTCCAAGCTGTGCAAAGCACGATGGCCACCTTCGGGACGAACAACATCGTCACCACCGGTCATTCTCTCGGTACATCGCCTCCGAGTTCTCCTTGACGCGATCATAAACTGACGGCGTACGCACCCCAGGTGCGGCCATCTCCCTGCTGGATGCAATCTTCCTCTCGCTGCACATCCCGAGCGCGACGATCAAGTTCGTCGGATACGGACTCCCGCGCGTCGGCAACCAGGCGTTCGCAGACTACGTCGACGCGCAGCCGTTCTCGGTGACGCACATCAACAACAAGGAGGACATTGTGCCGATCCTGCCCGGCCTCTTCCTCGGCTTCCACCACCCGTCGGGCGAGATGCACATTCAGGACTCGGGCGCGTGGCTTGCGTGCCCGGGCCAGGACAACCCGAGCGACCAGTGCATCGTCGGGGACGTGCCGAACATCTTTGAGGGAGACGAGAGCGATCATGACGGCCCGTATAATGGGATCGTGATGGGATGCTGATGGTGTGAGCAGGGCGCTGAGCACTTTAAACCAATAACATGTATTCGTCCCAGGGTGACATATCGCCAGGATCGTTCCAATGGGTGTAGCACTGGAGGAATTAATGACATGTAATATGGGAAAAGACGGGACGTACGAACTCGATGCGAAGAATTGGATCTTACATTACGGTATGGTCCGTCCCGGGATTATAACAACTGAGAACTCAGGTCCGTCCCGGGAGGCGCCATTATAAGTAAGCTTGGTGATTGGACTGTTTAGCAACATGGAGGCTCAGATCGAGATCACCCGCCAAACAGACAAGAACGTACTTAGCTATCAGCGCTGTCCGCAAGGAGTGCACCCATATCATCGTGTCCCTCGTCGACCACCGTGGCCGCAAGCGTTCGGCCCCTCCCTGGCATGCCTCTCCATCAAGTATCCTGCAAGCGTTGTCAGGCCCTGGGCACGCGGCACGATTTGCACCGGACCGGGGCGTCCGTCAACAATGCGACAACAATACCTACCATACATGTAGAGTATCGGTATGGAATCCATGAAGTTGGACGCCACGAGGATGGTACCTGTAATTAACGCCCGTGGACAGGACTCTGTGACATCCGGTCAGTCCTGTAATTATGAGCGTGTGTAGCACGACTAACCTGGTAACCATAGCCAGAGCATATAAAACAAGGAGTTCTCCCATCGGCAACGAACGCTCATGGGATCATTCAAGGCCCGGCATTAATCCAAAACTCCATCTAGCATTACAAGTAAGAGTCCCAGGTCCACCAAGACGGCGGCCCCACGAAGTTATAGACTCCTAAGTAGATCTATACAACATGAAGCACATTACGCCTAGCTGACGCACCCCCGCGTCCGCTCACTCAATTATATTGAGCTCCCGTGTACGCGTCCGCGCGAAGTCGTCCTTGTACGTATTCCATATCCTGCGTACGGATCAGTATTCGCCATCTGGGGCAGGGAAGAGACGCACCACATGAGCTCGTCGATGTACTGCTGTTGCACGTGCATGATCTCCTCGAGGCTCGGCTTGTCGCACTGCACGACGTTTATTGGGTGACCAACTGTACAATTTTAAGTAAAACACACTTCGACCAGAGATACAATGGTTGCCACTCACTGACTGCTACGATGCGTTTACGATAGGGCATCAGGCCGAGGTTATCTAGTATGATACATGTGAGCGGATGCGGCACCGGAGCAGGAACAGGAAATGCACGCGAAACGTACAATTCAGCAGCCCCCGGCCATGGAAGAGCGGGAGCGTGAACCCGAACGCGTTCTGGAACTTTTTCTGCAGTGTATACAGTGTCGTCCCCTTGTCATTCGGCATTTGCTGGAAGATCTGTACAAAAGGTATCCAGCTCAGTGGGTCGTTGGCAGTATAAAGGGGTCATTGCAACGAACATCGTTCTCTCCGAACGAGAACACAGGGACCAGGTCGGCTCTGAACACG
Organism: Lenzites betulinus; assembly: GCA_022264855.1. NCBI lineage: Eukaryota > Fungi > Basidiomycota > Agaricomycetes > Polyporales > Polyporaceae > Lenzites > Lenzites betulinus. The sequence continues at coordinate 66,679 of JABYQU010000023.1, read as the reverse complement.
CACTGTGTTAGAACAAGGCAGAAAACACGGCATTCGAACCGACATACCCATTTTGAATGGCCAGCTTGATAAATCCTAATCTGCGATTCGGACTGTGTTATTACCGCTGCATGCATGCGGATGTTCCGCCAAACCCACCTCTTTCTGAGAGTTAGATCCGCCGTGCCCGGGTGAGCACTCAGACTTTCCGCCGCACCCCCGACGACTATGGTGATGGAGTTTCCTGGGCCCTTCTTGAGGATATTCGAACACGACCGCTTCGAGACCGCGCAGATACCCATCGCGAGAACGATGTCGCGGTAGAACGGCATACGGAAATTCGACGTGAGCGTAAGCAGGTGAGGGATGATGCCCGGGAACGCGGCGGAGAACCCGATGCCTGTGACAAGTTGGCTACGTGAGTCATGTGGAGTAAGAATCGTGAGGATGGCCCGCACTTTCGGTGGCAAACGTGCATATTGCACCCCTAAAGAGAAAGGCCGCGGTGAGGTCAATAACAACGGATGTACTGCAAGTGCGTACATGCCAATAATGCCTACGATAATGTATATTAGTCTCTTGCATATCAAAAGCATATGCATTGTGTACCGCATACCATGTGGGTGATAACCGAACACGTATGGTCGGTCTGGGGGTAATTCACATGTCTACCTCCGGGCGGAAGCTCAGCCGGGTGGTCTAGGCGGGGGTCTGGGTATTGCTCACCTTGAGAAATCTGAGCAGCGCTGTAGCCAATGTGAGCAACATATGTATGCCAAATGGGGCTCACGATGCAGGATAGTATTCAGCGAAGTACCGCCAGAATTTGATAGAACGGAACCAGGGGTTTAATCGCCCTCCGTATTCCGGGCTCTTGTCAATGTAGCGAATCCATATGATATACGCAGCCAGAACCGGCCAGAGTGGAGGGAAGGAACTGGGGCTTTTGTAAACGACACACTGGTCAGGCGAAGTAGAGAGATGAGAGAGCCCACCAGAGAAAGAGGAAGATGGCGGTAGACCACACAATGATGGTCGACCATATCGCGACCGCAAGCGTTTGAAGCCTCCGTTTCCTGGGTATCTTCGCTGGTACAAACCTGGTCGAGAGTTCTCTGGTCAGAAGTTGCTTCCTCGGAGCCAAATCGAGGGAACAGACTCGATATGCGCGCGTAGGTTTGTGACAGGGTTGAGAGGAGTGGCGGTGAGGCTGCTCAAGCCGCTGAAACGTCCTCGGAGAGACGAGGAGGATACTGTGCGCCTGACAGAGGTGAGTACCTTCCGAACCTCCATCTTTGTGTGATAAGTTGAGGCTGCGGCGGACGCGTTGCCGAGCTTGCGAGCTTCAAGGTAGACAGTAACGTAGTCCGTGCAAGGCTTCGCGATACTGCGAGGTGCCGGTGAGACCGCGAAGCTAGGTTTACTCGCGACGTTTGATCCGAAAGCAAGGAGAGGCTGAAACTGAAAGCAGCTGAGGAGGTTTGGACGAGTGAGTGAGACCGGAGCAAGCGAGAGCGGCGTGGTCGCGCCTGGTGGTCCCGTGCCGCAAGTCCTAATGGAGCACCATTGGCAATTGCGTCACTGATCTTCAGTTCAATCATTAGAAGCGCTCTATGCGGCCATTATAATTATCCCCGCTACCTCTAGGTAGTGGGTCTTCATACCTTGCATTGTTATAGGGTTCCCCGCCAAGATTGCGCGTCACGTGAAAGTCATGTGCATTTTGTACGTCTTTGGTAATGTTTGTGTCCATTCCTTACCAAACTCTTCCCGTTCTTTGCCATCATGGCTCGGAGGGCACTTCTCCTCACCATCCGCTCCTCCTCATGCGTATAGCTCTGCGTGGAACATGCGGCGGCGTAGCCGCCGCCATCGTCATCGATAGTACCCTACAGACGTCGACAGTTTCCACATCTTTTGCGCTTTCACACGGTCTTCCTCGAACTGTGCAGCACGATGAGAACGCTCGAATCAAAATCACCACTCAGGGGCCCATCGACACACCCACCCCCAGTGGATGGTTGACGTGCTCATTACCAATGCGAATCGGCTTTGTGCGCATGTACGACGTCGTTCTCGGCCAAGATTGGGTGGATCTTTGCCACCCGTAATTCATGGGGGAAGTTCTTCTCGACCCGTCCCCTGGCACCGTCTTCGCGAACGGTGTAACGTGGATAGGAAGTCCACTTGGTACGTTGCCTGCCCTCTCTGTTGATTGGTTTGCATTTAAGTTAACTTGCGAATAGCCTCGTCTTCATCATCAGCGTCCATCTCAGCAGACGATCTGAGTAAGATATCGTCCTCCCTTGGCCAGGGAAGTAAAGCAGAGCGTGCCACCGTATCTGAATTCATACGGTATATGTTCCTTACTATGTCGAGTTCTGAGACGTCGTCTTTTGACGCAAATGACACCGTTTTACACGGAGTAGTGAACACTGACTGCATGAGCCCCGAGTCCCAACTCGCTCTTCATGTTGTCAGCGGCGAGTGTCTGAATTGCGATGCTGTTAGATGTAAGGCGTATATCTCTGGTTTCCAGCCTGACGAGTACCGATCGCATGTACTGCACTGCATACAGGATGGCATGGCAAACAGCACGGACGAAACGTTGGATCGCGTCGCCGTCCTGCTTGGCATGCCCAACCCCGATATTATCCGATCCATTAGTGAACGACTTGACAGTGCAGTGCGGACGTGCTCCCCGCAGAACGATGCAACCGTTTTGAATGAGATCGAACGAATGACGCTCGCAGCCGTTCGCGCTGTCGCAGACGCGCACGCAATCGAGTATCATTCTACCACAAGGCGGGAAGAACTCCGGGTTCTCATAGCTGCCCATATCTCAAATGGTTCTTGTTTTCGTCGGACAGATGGCCGGTCTGGCCCTGCTTGCCAGACGGTAGTGGATAGTACGGAAGGAGAGCCAGGATCGAGCGGTGTCGACGACGTGCAAATAAGGATATTAACTCATCTACTTCCGAGACTTAGTAGCAGTGCTTTGAAACGAGTAATGCGTGTTAATTCGGTGCGCTTCTCTGAGGGTACAGGCGTGGCGTCGCTGCGTCAACGCCGCGGCAATATAAACTTAGGGTCGAGGTAGCGGGTACTGCCGCTTGTCGGCGCTACACGAGTTATACTAGTAGTACTTACGCAGGTATCAGTAGTGCGATCTAGTACTGCATATTGTTCTGAGCCTGCTACTCAGCGAGAGGATGACCCTCGAGCTCCTCGCGGCCAACGTTCAGGATATACTGCGTCGTATTAATCTGTTACACATTAATTGAAGATTTTCTTGGAGACCCTCGTCCCAACCCCATGGACGGAGAGGGTAAGCTTTCTTGGCGCCGATGCTCATACGACACGGTTCACGGGGATTCACTCGGATGAGGTTCATTCAGATACAGGTGAGATGAAAAGGAATGCGATTCGATATACTACAACGTTAACGTGGCCAAACGATCTAGTCATTTTGCAACAGAAAACTACAAGAGGGCTCCAACTCCAACCGTGCATGCCGTTCATCGTCCGTCAACGCAGCTCCCAGGATTATAGAGGGTGAGAGGGTCGCAGCGGCGCGCTCACGCGTACAGGTCGTCGTCCTGCGTGTCCTCGCCGAACCCGGCGTTGCTCGCGGAAGCCGCAGGCGCGGGCGCGGTGGTGCCGTCCGAGTCGGGGAACTTGAACGTGTTGCCGAACGAGCGCGACTGCTGCAGGTTCTGCGCGAACATCTCGTATCGCCGGATGTCTGCGTCCGACACCGAACGACGCGCGAAGCGCATAGCCTCCTCGAAGTGCGCCCTGTACATAAAACGTCAGTACAACAGCGTGCGAAGCGGAGGGAGACAGCGGTACTGACCTGGTGATGACCGGTACGGGGTCTTCCTCCTCAACTTCCTCCTCGTCCTCCATCTTCACATCACCGGCGTCCTCCTTCTCCTTCTTCTCGCGGGCCTTCCGGATGTCGGACTCGATACTCTCCCGAATAGCGAGCTTCGCCGCGCGTTGGCAGATCTCCGTGAGATCAGCACCAGAGAAGCCGTGCGTGTGCTTCGAGAGGAAGACGAGGTCAACGTCGGGAGCGACTGGACTCTTCCGGAGTGCTGCCCGCAGGATGGAGAGACGCGAAGGCTCGTCGGGGAGGGGGATGTAGATGAGCTGGTCCAGACGACCAGGACGGAGGAGAGCGGAGTCGATCTGGTCGGGTCTGTTGGTCGCGCCGATGATGAAGACGTTCTTCTTGACGTTCATACCGTCCATCTCCGTCAGGATCTGGTTCAGAACACGGTCGCCCGCACCACCAGCGTCTCCCGACGAGCCACCACGTGCCTTCGCGATAGAGTCCAACTCGTCGAAGAACATGACGCAAGGTGCTGCCGCACGAGCCTTGTCGAAGACGTCGCGAACGTTGGCCTCAGACTCACCGAACCACATTGTGAGCAGTTCGGGCCCCTTGATGGAGATGAAGTTCGCCTGGGTCTCGTTCGCGATGGCCTTCGCAAGCAGCGTCTTACCAGTACCGGGGGGGCCGTAGAACAGTACACCCTTCGACGGCGACATACCGTACTTGATGAACTTGTCGGGATGCTCCACTGGGTACTGCACAGTCTCCTGCAGCTCCTGCTTGACCTTGTCGAGACCACCAATGTCCTCCCACTTGACGGTCGGTACCTCCACGACTGTCTCGCGCAATGCGGACGGGTTGGAGGTGCCAAGAGCGAAGCGGAAGTTGTCCATGGTGACGCCGAGAGAGTCAAGCACCTCTGCGTCGATGGTGTCTTCATCGAGGTCGATGAGGTCCATCTTCTCACGAATCTGCTGCATGGCAGCTTCTGAACAGAGGGCAGCAAGATCGGAACCGACGTAGCCGTGAGTGTCCGCAGCGATCTGATGCACGTCCAATCAGAATGAATGGGAGCAGAGTATGCGCGGAATACATACCTGCTCGAGGTCAACGTCATCACCAAGCTTCATGTTCTTGGTGTGGATACGGAGGATCTCCAGGCGACCGGTGGGGTCGGGAATGCCGATATCGACCTCACGGTCAAACCGACCGAACCGACGCAGGGCAGGGTCGATGGAGTTAGGACGGTTAGTGGCGGCCATGACGACGACGTTCGAGCGCGCCTTCAGGCCGTCCATAAGAGTGAGCAGCTGCGAAACAACGCGACGCTCGACCTCGCCATTCGTCTTGTCACGCTTCGGCGCAATGGAGTCGATCTCGTCAATGAAGATGATAGACGGCGAGTTCTTTTCCGCCTCCTCGAACGCTTTTCGGAGATTGCTCTCAGACTCTCCCGCCATTTTGCTCATAATCTCCGGACCGTTGATCAGGAAGAAGAATGCACCGGTCTCGTTGGCCACCGCACGTGCCATGAGCGTCTTACCCGTACCAGGTGGCCCGTACATGAGGATACCACGCGGGGGCTTGATACCGATAGCTTTGAAGAGCTGAGGATGGCGGAGCGGGAGCTCGACGAGTTCACGGATCTGTGCCATCTGCTTGCGGCAACCACCAATGTCATCGTAGCCGACCTCGCTAAGACTCGCCTCCTCGTCTTCGCGCTTGACAGGGTCGCCCTCTGTGAAAGCACATTCGAATCACATAACACAAGCAGAAATCAAAGACCTTACCTGTGTGAATGACCGTGTCTTGCGCAACAATACAGTATTCGGCGGGGTCAGTCTCGATGACCTTGAACTCCACTGTCCGCATGCCGCCACGGACGAGGAAAGTGTCGCCCTTTCGCAGAGGTCGGTATGCTAAGAAAGGGTAAACCACATGATACACGGGACATACTGATTACCGAACATACCCTCCAGGAAATATGGCTTAAGGTAGACATCGAAGATGTTGCCGCTCAAACCCTCGACGGAGTCGTCGAAGGGCAAGATATGGACGCGCTTGCCGTATTTGATATCGCCACATGGGTGGACATTGACCATATCACCAAGCTTGACGCGCAGGTTGTTGCGGGCAACCTTGTTCATCTGGATCTTGCCCTCTTCGACATCGTCGGAGGACAGGCAGATCAGGACGGTGTCGTGCCGCTTCTTTCCCCTGTACGCGAGGTACTCAATTGCGATGTTAAGGCAGAGGTCAATGAGACGACGTACCGCACAATGATGGTGTCTCCGCGGAAAAGCTGGAGGTGGTCCATCGTAAGGGGGTGAAGGGTAGCGACTTGATTGCGAGTTGAGTTCCTCATGTCGCGGTTATGATCTGTTCGCAAAACTCACCCGAGTTGTCATCTGAAGTCGCCTCGTCGACAATTAGACGGTTAGGCCTGCAGCATAGGGTCAGTACTGTGATTGGTGAGAGAAACCAAAGTGCATACGATTTCTTGCTTCTGAGAATTGCGGTGCTAGTGTCATTGGGACCGGGTGGGGGAGCTGCGCCGCTGGGGTCCATATCGTCGAAAGTCGTGAAGAGGGTGGTGGAAAGAGTGAGCAAAGGAGTCCGGGCGCGGGCTTATGAGGACAGAGACAAGGACGACGCGCGTCCCTCACACCATTACTCGACGCGTCACTCTCCGGATCGTGGGAATATCTCGGCCTTCCGGATGATTCCAGTGGTCTCTTTCGGCGCCAAAATAGGCACATTCGGAGCGCCGGAGCGTGCCCGGACGCCGGCCACTAACGCAGTCCACCAAGTACTTAGTAGTACCATTTATTAGTACGGTGTGAGTTCGTCGGCTTTGAGTCGATGTACAAATATTATGAATGTGAACCGTGTCACTCCGGAGATTGTTATTGATCCTCATTAGAATTAGCAAGCTTAAGGTCACTGAACTGTTATCAGGTGTATATAGCTAATGAAAGTATCCGAGCATACCGGGCGCCTTTTGTTCCTCTGCTTCCTGCTCTCTACCACCTTCTCACATGAAGCTTTAACGTCTCGCGTCGTCTTCAATCTAGTCTCTACCTCATAAGACGACCCATGGAAGACGAAGAAACCGAATTGCGCAACCCATTTCCGTCCCCGCCCTCGCACTACACGCGCTATACCAATGCCAACCTCAAGCTCCTTGACCTTCTCCGCGAGCGCGCCGGGGAGGACGCCGACTTGTACGCGTTGAATCAATATGAGCTGCTCTCAGATCATACGGACGTACCGGACTGGCCCCTCGCCCAGCTCGAGAAACCGCGCGTAGACTGGATACTCGAGGATGGACACTACACCGTCTTCGGCGACACTTGGTTTGTATGTATGCACTCTAGTTGCTGCCGCGCGCTACTGAACGAAGCTCGGGAATAAGATCAAGGAGAAAATCCCTTCGCTAGCTGAGCTGGGCGGGCAGCAACTGTACCCCACAGATCCTAATGTCGGTATGTCCCACGGATTGGTTGTTACATGTGCCTGTGAGCCAACGAATATGGCTCTGTAAAGATCGTCGACCCGCACTGAGCAGCATCCTGCGGTCGCTGCTGGTCACATACTCTAAGCTTCTCAACTCTCTGCTCTTGCCGCCTCCCACCGCCTCCGCCCAGATTGAACCGGAATGGAAGCGCCACCTGGAGTGGATCAACGTCCTCTCGCAGAACATCATGGCCGCCGCAAATGACCTGCGGCCCGTACAGGCACGGAGCAACCTTGAACTTATGATGCGCCGCCAGCTTGAGCTCCGTCGGGAGGAGACCAAGGCCATACATACGTATGTCATTCCGCATAAACCAGGCTTTTGTCGCGGCGTCCTAAATACTGTCTAGAAAATGTGACGCATTAGAGGCGCAGTTGGCCGGGCTTCGCCTTGCCTCGCAAGGTGTCGCGTCTTCAGCCAGCCCGTCCACTGCGAAGGCGGCGTCTGTACATGCCGAGCATCTAGTAAGGGTTTGCAGATGCCACAATTTGAGAACACAGTTTGAGCGACCTCACAGGACGCACCACCCTTGCAGGCAGACGACCTATCCGCAGTTGACGTGCTATCCTGGGCGGAAGAAATTGTGTGATGAACCCCACCGATATCATCCCTAACATCAGCAGACGACAACTACTCGTCGTTTTACCTAGGTTAGATCGATTTATTCCCAAACGTACACTCCGGTACTGAAGTGTCAATGTCTGTAGCGCGCAGACAGTGCGAATATGCGTCTACAGTCAGCCTCACGTGCAACGGCTATGCGCCTGGAACCCTGGGAAGCAGCCTGGATATCAGTCCACATAGGTTGGGCGACTTCTGACGAGCTCCCAATCCGCGCCCGTGCACCTTGCGGGTATACTCATCAGTCCCTAGACACCCAAGCTCGGAGTCGGATGTTGCAGCAGTCCACACGGGCTCACATACTATACATATACATTGGGGCGGCACTTGCGTAGTTCACATCTCCTCGTCCTCGAAGTCTATCTCTTCCACGGGGAAGTCGCCCACCTTCACCCGCTCGGGCTTCACGAATACGCCACAGTTTGGTGGACATTCAAAGTACTTCTTGCCCTTGACACTACGCGACCAGCCGTCAGAACCAACGAGGGAAGCCATTCAACTTCACTCACGATCCGTCGTTCTTGCCGATAGGCTCGTCGTATTCGATCCCGATCCATGTTCCCTTGGCAAACTCCGTGGGGCCAACGAAGCGCACCGTACCACGCTTGCGGAAGTCGTCCTCGGTGGACTCAACCTCGCAGCGCGCACCGACCGAGATGTCCACCGGCTTTGCCTCTACTGGTTCTTCCGCAGGCTTGTCTGCGAACCGTCCAATCCTGTTGCGCTGCTTGTACGCAAGTACAGTGTCTGTGCCCCAGTGAGATGGTCGTGGCGTGAGTACGTAAAATGTACACGCACCCTGCCTCTGCGCATACTCCTCCTTGCTCAGCTCAAACTTGTCCACTTGAGAAGTGTCCGTCAATTGCCCAGTGAAGGAAGTCGAAGGGTCCAAGTCGTGTACCTGTACCGCCTATGAGACCGCGTTCCGCGGAAGCTACGGAGACACTCACCTTCAGCACTTGCCAGTCTTGTATCCCGTAATATCCCAGAGGCTTGCTATCGTCCGCGAGGACGCCCAAAGACTCAGCAGCATCCCGAGACGCGAGTACGGATATCTCCTGGTTCTGCACCGGGATGCCGGTGATCAGCTCGAGCTTGTTCTGCATGCATCGCACGTATGTCAGCGTATGTGGGGATGGGATCGGGAGGCGGAACGCGCCTTGAGCTGGCCGACCGTGAGACTCAGATCAAACCGTCTCTCCGAGTGAGTGTCTGGAGAGGAGACAAAGACTTTGACTGCGCTATGCATGAGAAGTCAGCGATGTGGTTATGAGGTGCCACAGATATTCGCTTGCATTGGTTGGGATGGCCTCATGGTGGTGATTCGTGTGGTTTGTAAAAGACAGCTAAAGACGAGAGCGTGGAGTGATTTGCCCAGGAACGAAGTTGTGTGCTAGCAGAGTCAAGGTCAAGCTATTAGACTATGTAAGAGAAGGTCGTCGTAGTTGTGTGCAAGTGTGGAAGCGCCGTCGCGTCGCGCGCGACTTGCTCTCTGCCACCTCGGAGTTCGGTCACCTTGAGTCCGCCGGCAGCCGAGGACCATTATGCCAACCGCGAGCCTTCTTGTGCCTCCACATCCATCTACCCTCCAGCCACAGAAGGAATGAGTGCGCTGAGAAGATTATATCAACGCGCAGCGTTTGGAGGAGTGGTCGTCGGCCGCGCGCCGCTACATGTTCGATATTCGTCCATCCACGTAAGTACTAATTACCCGTGTATAATTACTTCCTGTCTGTGAGGGGTACCTGAAACTGGATGCAATGGCTATGTAGGCTCTTCGGGAACGGTTCAAGGATCAGACCTCGCCTTTCCACCTTCCACCCGGCACCCAAGGGCCAGATTCTCCGGACCCCCCGGCAGAAGAGGCATCTCCCGCGGAGGAGGGACGGGCGAAGCTGATTGAGCTCGGCTACGACCCAGACAGCTTCTGGGAGCAACCTGTGGTATGGGGAGACCACGACTCCTTCCAGTGAGCTACACAATTCCGTACTCCGCCTCCATGCCATTTCACTGAGCGTTGTTCAGGCATGTCAACAACGTGCGATACCGTGCGTCATTCTCTCCGTCTGTGAGGCCGGGTGGCAGCTGCGACGCCACGCAGAGTCTAGACTTATCCACTGCGCCGGTTTACAGTTCGCTTCTTCGAGTCGGGCCGCATACACTGGATGCGTGCGCTCGGCCAAGAGCTCGGCGGGCCTGCTAAGGCGGACGCGATGATCAAGGGCAAGGGCGTCTCGCTCATCCTCAAGTCCGTCTCGCTCGAATACAGGCGTCCCGTCGTCTTTCCGGACACCCTCCTCGTCGCACACAAGCCGCATCCCGGACCGCTGTACACCTCGTCGAAGGTCGACAGCCCCGAGGTGAAGACCCGGCGCCAGGCGAAGACGCACTTCCACGTTATGGGTGCGATCTGGTCGTACGCGCAGAGGCGGATCGTGACGGAGTCGGACTCGGTGCTCGTCTGGTATGACTACGACAAGCTGGCGAAGTGCGACCCTGGGGAGGAGGCGAGAGCTGTCATCCAAAGGAGAATGGACCTCGGCAAGACGAACGGCGGCACCTCCTGAAGGTGCCTGAATGGTTGTCCCGTCCGAAATACATGTCAGTTTGGGTGTGGCCATTGCTCGGGTACCGTGAGGTTGTGCATTGGCCGCTGGAGCTGTGGACAACACCTGTCTCGCACCTTCGGCGCCGCTACGTGTTCGTAGGCATTTGGTTTCCGTATACAAGCCCGGAGGAATGGGCTCTGCCTCTGACGGCAAACACCACAATTTCGGAAACAAGTTAGAGACGCCGGGGACGGCCGAGACCACGCGGGAACTGCCGCGGTCCTCTTGGCCGGAATCTGGGCCGGACCAGAACGCCACCCGTCCAGCGCCATGTTATTCCTTGTTGGTGTCCGTTTGACCCTCGGCAGCTCTCTCTCCTCTCGTCGTGTGAGTAGGCGAGGACGCAGGTACGCAAGGATGGCAGGAAATGCCTAGCGGATATTTGTCGTGAGTGCTGGCACAGAATGGCGATTTATGCTATCAGCGAGTACAATATTCGACGACATTCGACATGAACCCGAGGACGCCGTCTAGAACGCCGGCGGGCGCATGTCGCTTGTCGGACAGGACTGCCCAGGCCCGCTGAAAGCTGTGCGTGTGTACCCCTCGACGGGTCTTGCCCAGGGCTGCGCGTATTCCGCAGGTACGAAATGAGTCGTGTTCAGCAACTGCCTCTTGCATACTCCCCGTCGGTCAGTCTGGATTTCGGTCATGATACGAGTTCCGCCAGGTTACGGTCCCGGATCCCTCCTGCGCCCTCCGCGCATCCCCATCTCGTATAAAAGTACTTTCGCTCCGCTCCTTGGGGGACCGTCATCCAGCGCATCCAGTCTACCAACCATTCCAGCTATCCGCCGCCTACCTCAACTCTCTGTTGTCACCTGCTATGCCGACGTGCATCGTGTGCCTTGAGACCCTCAAGAACCCGGCAGCCCTTCCCTGTGGTGAGTCGCCTTCCTGTCGATTATCAGTGGCACCTGGCTCATGCAGTCGTCAACAGGGCACGTCTTTTGCTACGACTGCGTGATTCGCCTTATCCGCTCCATCACCCCATATACCCCCAACCACTACTGCCCGACATGCAAGCAGCTCTATACCATCTGTCAGTCCCCACCCTCCTCTTCCGAAGATCCTCTCCTGACCTGTATGGCAGCGTGCGCCGATCCGAATCTGGTCCCGCACCATCTCAAACACCATGTCACCCCTTCCGTCCGCAAACTCCATCTCGAATACTCGACGCCCATCCCGGAGAAGACGCCCGTCACCACCGCCGAGTGCGGACGGCTCCTTGCCGAGAACGCGTCGTTGAGGACGTGCTGCCTTGTGTGGCGCAAGCGTGCCGCGGTCCATGCGACTGCGACGATGGCCTTCGTCGGCCTCGCACGGCTTGCGCGCGACTACGGCATGAAGATGAAGACGGAGCGGGACGAGTTCGAGCAGAAGTATAACGAGCTCAAGAAGCTCTACGATGAGAAACTGTCAGTCTCTGCCCGGTGCTCCAGATCCTGAGCATTTTACTCACGGTACCTCCAGCAGCATGCCCCAGACCCCGCCCGAAACGCCATCGTGCCCACCTTCGCCGCGCTCTGCCGAGCTTCGCTCAGGCGCCTCCCCGCTCCCGCATGTCGACGTGGCCGAGGCGGGTCTCCTCCCGAGCATTCGCCGCTCAGAACACCAAACGCTGTCGTGCTCGGACTATCGTCTGCCCTCGCCAGCGCTGAGCGAAGAGAGCTACTGCTCCGACTGCCCGGACTGCGTCGAGCGGAAACGGAAGCATCCAGAGGAGGATGCGGACGACGTCGCCGAGCGGCCGGTCAAGCGGTCGCACTCCATGTCCCCCACCCTCCCAGCGCCCATGTCATCGAGTCCAGACGGGGTCGCGATTGCGACGTACATGGAGGACACGCTCAGCTTGTGACTTGCGCGCTTGCGGCGTACGTTCCTCTGCACTCGAACGTTATCTCCCTATCATTATGCCCGCTTTGCACAGCGTGATACACGCAAGCGCTGTTTCGTTCCCCGATACCCTACACGAGTGTATAATGCGCCTCAGTGTCGTCATAATCCCCACTCCCCCGCTTGTACACCAGGTCTCCTCCCCCAGCTCCCCCCTCATCCATCCCTGCTATGTCTCCCCTAAAAAGCTCGCCCCTGTCCATGATTGTACCACCACCCTGTATTGTTGAGTTCCTGTCCCACTGTACTTCTCGCTCAATCGACGTCCGAATCATCACCCATCCGCCCTCTGCCCGCATGTAAATTCTGTATCCCAAAGCAAACGTCCGTCTTGTATTCTAGCCTACAACAATCCTTGCTACGCCCCCAACCCGACTCCGCCCGAAATCTGAGTCGAGGCTCGTGTGCCTCGTGTGCCTCCCGCCCGCCATTGCGCCACGTCCCATCTCATTATCTCATTTCCCCGCGGGCCCGGGCAGGAACCGCACGCCCTCGCCGTCCGAGACCGCGATGATCTGCGCGCGGCTCGACCGGGCCAGCACGCCCACCGCCCGGCGCACGATCGGGAGAGGCACGCCCGAGAACGGCGACGGCACCGGCGGCTCGACGATCTCGTAGAACGTCAGGATCGTGTTCATCTGCCCCGTCGTGTTCGCCTGTACGCAGTGTGTCAGTGACAGTCAGCGCAGCGCAGATGGATCTTGGGGGAAGTGCCAGTGGGGCATGGGGAAGAGGGGGCGGGGTACGCACCCAGTCGTAGAGCACCTGTGCCCACTCGTCCGCGGAGCGCCAGTAAAGGAGCACAGACGCGGTCTGGCGCGGCGGCTCGTACACCGCATGGCCCTTCGCGACCATGTCCGCGAGGATCGCGGCGAGGTGCGACGAGAGCAGCCGCCCTGCGTGCGAGTCAATCGGCCGATCAGCATGCGGCACTCGCGCTGGGGACGGAGTCGGCGCGGCGGCGCGACGTACGGTTTATGCGCGGATTGCGGAGGATCTCGTCCCACTCGCCCCCGGGGACGTCTGCGTCCTCGGGGCGGAGCGTGAAGAGGTTCCGGTGCCGCGCGTAGGCGAGGATGAGGCGCGTCCACTGTTGGGCGACCGTTGCCTGCGTGGTGGGATTCGGTTGTTGCCTGGACGTGTATTTATGGTATTTATGGGTGTCAGTCCGGGATCTGGGTAAGTTTGCAATCGTGCAGCGAGCAGAGCTTACGTGAAAAAGGGTGGCGCTGCATGGATCGACGGGAGTAGGAAGCCTGCGTTGTGTCATCAGTCGATAGGCGATATCGGTCGGACAAGATTGAATTCACCTGATTCTGTCTTGTGGGTGGTGAAAGACATATCCACAGTAGGCGTAACTGGTTGTGCCAATCTGTATTCCGACGACACAGTGACAAGCACAAAAGGTGCCTGAACACAGCTGCTAAACGCTTCAGTGGCCTGAGGATGGCGCCGAGAACGCCGAGTAAGTTACAGCGCTAGTCCAACTGCTGCAATAGTGTTTGCCAGGTCGCGCTCCTTCCCAGATATGCACGCTGTAGCCTACCTACACGATGCGACGGGCCAGTCAATGTCACGAAGGTAGTCAGCGAGGTTAACGTGGTAGAATCGAACAACACGTAGAGGAGCCGGCCATATTCGAGGTCGTGGCTACACAACTCCGATATATCAACTGCTCTGCCTTACGCGGCGAGATAGGCGCCGTCCAAGATTGACCATCCTATGACCGACACTGCCAGGAGTTTGGCGACGAATATCGAACTCCGTGACGATCACTTGAACACTTTCGTTTCGTTATATATAGGGCGTTACTCTTTCGGGGAGCGAAACCCGAGGGAGAGGAATGACGATCGCGAGAACCATCTACCATACGTCCCCTCAGCTCTGAATAATGTACTAGGCGTTATAGGTGGTCCTCTGCTCAGTTTCTTGCCCGTCCCGTTTCTGAAGTATCGCCTACTCACTCTGGTGACGAGACTGTGGGTACTTGTGGCGGCCACCGTGCTAATAATAAGTACGCTAGTACAAATAGCGCTCTCGAAAGGTCCAGCTTCCTGGCCCGACTCTTCGCAGTACCATTCACCTAGCACACTTCGTCGCGTGACACCGGGTGCCGTGAGGCCGATGCCGAGAATTTAGACCCGCAATCGGGCAGGGGAGAAGATGTACAACGACGAGCTCCGACGCTTCCTCAATCTGGAGTACGTGCATGGTTATCAAGCCAACGGTGGCCTCGCGCCAGAAGTCAAACTGCGTAAACAGGGAGCGGGCCAGCGTTCTAGACAGCGATAGGCATCTTCGCGCAGGCAAGCGGTCCAACTTGAACGGGAAAAGCGCCACGCCCCGCAGCACATAACATTACCACCACAAACGAGATGCACCACATCCCGGGGGACTCTGTTTTGCGGCGTATTAGCTTAGCACGGATCCATGGCTGCTTGTAACGAGGCACGGAATAGCAACGGCCAGCAAAATAGGCCAATCTCGAAGATCACTCACAGCACAACACCCTAGTCAAAGCCAAGGCTCTACTAGCTCTGACATCCCTTCGAACTTCGCGAGACGTTTCGAGACGGGGCTTAGAGGGCAAACACCACGAAGCAGATTGAATGGGACCTGAGAAGACCTGACCGCGACGGATTGGCCGTGCAGGCGGCCAGAATGGAGGAACCCGTGGCGGAAAAGGGGGAGGCACCAGACAGCGGTGAGGGAGAGAGAAGACAAGTCTCAGAGAACCCAGGAGGTTGGCTCAGAGAAGAAGTCGCTTTGGAATTATCTAACTGCTCTTCATGGAGGAAACGATGGTGGCGCTGGTACTGACGGTCCCAGCCGCCGGGCGAAGTGTAGGCTATGGCCGCCCGGCGGAGTTGTCGCGGCCCAATAATCATAATCATAATGTGATGGGATTCATGCTGCACGTGGGAGCCCCGGGCGACGAAAAAAATTGTAATGCGTGGTGTGCTCACCCTTACGGGCAGTTTCCGCGAGAAAGAGAGTCCACATGAACACCATCGTATTTCGTCGTACATCAATCAGCACATGCACGTTGACCGGGAGAGCTCGGGCGAATTCGGTGCGGGGTCATGATGATATTGCATAAGTTCTATAGCAAAACTAAGTGTTCAACGTTCAGCCCGTGGGCACGGCTCATTTGTACGCCGGAGGCGATGTCTACCTCCAGGTCACAACCCTTGGGTCATGCATGGCCTTTCGGGGTGACGTTGACAAGCGCAACCTCAAGTTCGAGGCTAGCCTCAGCGACGTCGTCGACCATACAACACGCAACACGCCCCCCAAACACAAACACCACCTATGAGGACTATGCTGAGTTCCCACTGCTCCCATCGCACAATCCCTGCCCCTCACCATCCATTGCTAACAGATGCGGTCTGTCGCTCGTTGAACGAGACGCGTATACGAGCTACCGTAAAAGACCACAACACAGGCAATAAGGCGTGCTCTGTCGTGAACCATCCCAACAAACCCACTCCGAACGTGCAGCCGTGCTGAAGCAGCACCTTAAAGCACTGATAGTACGTGCCATGCCCGTCCTACATCACTATTTCATGTATGTGTCCATGCGAAAGCAACATTGGGTTGCTACTACACATGAGAATGCCGCAGGTAGTGTTCGGCAGGTCCTGCCGACCGCCTGTAAGGTTCTCTGATGGGCTATTGATTAATCTGCCAATCCTCTCTTTTGCTTCGCATCCGTATCAGGAGATGAGGATTTACTAGCGCAAGCAAAAGAGAGGACAGCTGGCTGGGCAGGCAGATATTTCATACAGCAGATATGCGCATATCGGTTCACAACACGTGGAGTCTATTCACACAATCGGTGTTGACGGCCTCACGATAGCACTATCGAGCAGCTTACCCTGTCCCCTGCTTCAGCTTCACCACAGCAAAGCAGGAGACAGACTGGAGCATCCAATTGACTACGGGCTGCTGGCCACACTTGTGGGCGAGTTGACCGTCCGAAATGCACTCGGGGAGGGGTCACGAAAAGCAAACCAGGATGCGCGACTCACATGAGGCCTTGAGCTTCCTCGACGTCCTGAAAGGACACCGGTGGCATATTTGCGTACGCCGAGCACCGAGGGTCATTTTTCACGAATGTCCCTGGGGTTTCGAGTCCTGCTCGCTGTTGTGTGGATATGTGCTGGCCTGCTGGCAGATGCCCTGGGCGCGCCAAAGTACAGCTCGGTTGCATGAGGTTGTGTTTGAGGTTTATTCAACAAGACTCCGATGTCATTGCGCAATAGGTCATACAGTGTGATGCAGGCTAGTCTGGCGCGGATAGCAGTGTTGGACGTTGATGCATGATGGGCGGGATGGGGATATAGTGGAAGTGCATGGTGGTGGTTGCAAGTACTGACTCTGCCGCCCAATCTGACCATTCTGCGCCGTTGCATCTCTAGCACGTACCCGTCCCTCTTCCCATCGCCATGCCATGCCTCTCTCGACGTCGAACGGCCCCATCCAACCGCTATCTCAGCCCCCGGCGACATCGTCTCGGACAGCGTGCAAGCCAGCCGCCGCCACCACGGGATCGCTGTGCACCTCCCCGGCGCTCGTCCCCAGCCCCTCGCCCTCCGCCGGTCGCTGGAAATCGCCTGTCTCGTATCATGCGGCCCCGGACAACGGCTCGGAAATTTCTCGTGCAGCTCCTGGTCGCTTGACGGCCTCGCCTCACGCTGCTGCCTGCAGGCAGCCCTACGGAGCGGGTCATGGTGGCGGGGATGAAGGCCCCAGCAGCGGTGCGTTGCCAAACTTGTGCTAAGTGCTCGCAAACGCGCCCGCATCTGTTCTGTTCGGCACCAGAGGAACTCTGTCCGCACAGGGTTCAGCCGTCCTCGCCTTTCGCCGCGGGACCAACTCACGCCGTCGATGCTCGCCGTCCACGCATGTCCCTGCACCCCTCTTTCCACAGATGGGGCTGGGCTGATCGACCAGGGAACCCGACGTGCTAACGGAGTGATGTTCTCCAAGCAGCACCCATCTTCGACTCGGAGAGCGGCGTTCATGGGTGCATGCCATTCAGTACTTGGCTCTCGATCGCGGCGCGAGTGCGGTCTGCAGAACACCTGCCCCAGAACAGTACGTCCTTCTGCCCTGCTTCCAGGCGCACACAGCTCCGATGTGCCGGTACTTACTATGCGCGTTGATCCACCCCAGAGGCAAACCGGCAGCAGTACGGAGAACCGCCATATTACGCTCGCGCTGTCTTCCCTCTTCTGCTACTCATTTGCACTTCTCGCGGCGAAGTCCCCATATGGCCCTTGATTGCGACCAATCTTCCTCGAGGACGGGACCCTTCCGGTGTTGTCCAAACTCAACGTTCGCTGAGCGTTCGGCGGTCGAGCGGCCTGTCGAGCTGGTCAAAGTTAGAGGATTCCCTCGCCCGGAAACGCTCGTACCTTCTCCTCTCTATGACGTTTCCGGGGGGCCGTATGATTCGACGCTATGGAATCCCATGCGGCGAGCAGGTAATGATACGCCGTCCCACCACTTACCTGATTTTTACGCAGCGACTCGGCAGCTTTGCCGCAGGAACTACTCCGTTGATTTACAGCCGATACTTCTGCCTTGTTAATGATGCTCCCCGCTGCTCGCGGATCCGTGTTCAAAAGTACAACACCCCCCCGACGGGCGAGGTTATGGGAAATACGGTAGATTCAAAGGGTCTGGTTTGACTGTCTACAAATATTCTGTCAAATTAACCTGCGCAGGTCTCTGTTAGTATATCGGTTAGTACACGCGCTTGTCAAAGTGGCATATATACGCGCGAAAGCGGGGTTCGACTCCCCGACAGAGAGTTTTTGCATGATGTTACTATGACGTACCCGCCTCCAGAGTCCGGGTGTTTGGCTCAGGTGTGCAGGCTGTCTGCTTTTGGTCTACTTCATGAACCTAGTACTGTATATTATCGTCGCTCGTATCATAATTATGGGAAAAAGAACAAGTAGACTACGGTAGCGTTATATACATTCTCAAGATATCAATCACTTTCGTCTCCCAAGAATGCCATGATGCTCTGACGAGCGGTCTAACGGCACAAAAGTAAGGGAACATATAGAATATGCCACCGATGACAACACGTACTTTGCGTTTTGGGATCACTTCGACTTCGGACTCCGCGTCCTCTTCGCCCTCGTCAACCGTGGTTTCCTTCTGACGACGACCCTTTGCCGACGGGGCAGAGGAGACCTTGCTCGCGAACTCCTTGACATCCTCTGACAGTAGGTAGAGTAGGCCCGTCAGCAGCGAAGTCATGTAAAACAGCAGCGAGACGACATACGAAGCTCCTGCTCGAACTCTCTCTTCGCTTTGATGGCCTTTGCCTGTTCCATACTCATCCGACCGTTCATGCCGAGGTCAGCCAAGATCTGTTTCAGTCGACGGATCTGTTCTGACGGCTTCTCGAGGTCTTTGAACTCCTTCGCCCACACCTTGCGCACCCCACAAGCTACGACGAAAGACTAGAAGGCAGCCTAAGCGGGTGGCTGCATCGCGCAAGGGGCAGTAACCCACCTTGAGACGCTTGATGGTCTCCTCATCCTTCGACAGCTCCTTGGCCGGCTCCTTCTTCTTCCTGCCTTTCGTGGCTTTGGACTTCTGCAGATCACTCAGCGCGCAGGAACAGCGGCACGTAGACCATTACTGACCTGCGGATCCTGCGGTGAAGAGTGAGCAAACGTGAGCGCACAGGCACGGCCACACACGCGCTGACCTCATTTGCGCCCTTCTTGTTTCGCTTCCGGGAGGGTGGCTCGTCAATTAACACCGAGAGCTCCGAGTCGCTCTTCTGCGGTGCGATGTATCGGCTGGTCTGCGCTCCGGCCTGGCTGGCTACATGACGCACCTGTTCCTCGACGGCGGCGTTTGCGCGCGGTCGCGAAGGCGATGGGACGGCAGGGGCGGAGACGGTCTTCTCCGTCGGCGTATATTCCTCCCGCGCGCGTTTCGCCGGGGGCTCGTCGACAGAATCCTGGCGGAGTCAAATAGGCACACAAACGCGTGAGGATGCCGTGCGCATGGTTACCTCGAGTTCGCGCCCCGCACGTTTCGCCTTCGCGGTGGCCGTGGCCCGGGAGTTTGGCCTGCTAGGGGCTCCGCCGGTACCGCTGGCTGCCTCATCGGAGGACGTCGGAACCACGGACTGGGTTAAGTATAGAACGTTGGTCGTGCGTGCGGCAGGGAAGCAGCAGGGGCGTTACCGCAGATCTGGCAGCAGCCTTTTTGCCCTTTGCTGCTGCTTTCTTCACCGGCGTGCCCGCTTCTCCCTTGGTCCGGCCTTTGCGGGGCTGCGCGGCTTTCGACGCGCTCCCGCGAGGCTTGCCCTTCTTTGCAGCCGTTTCCTCTTCCGGCTGCTCTTGCGAGTCCTCGTCGAGTCGACTCTGCGTAGCGCAAGCCATGTCAGTGATCGATATTCACAAGGATGAGCACACTGCGGTAGAGTCTCACTATATAATCCTTGGCGATGGCATGTACGACGGCCTTGTGCTCAGGTGCATCCAAGGTCCCTGGCTCCAGAGACAAAGTTTCCTCGACTTTCTTCCTATATGTCCCATACGTAAATTCACTACACATGCACCGTATTAGCCACGCGAGGTTACAGTATCATGAGCACAAGCCCAGTGGACAGCCTCAAGCTTACTGCAGCTTGTCGTCCTGCACCACCTTGGTGATGACCTCGAGCGCCTTGTCGCGCAGCTGCTGGGCATCGACCTCCATGGCGCGCCGGGTACTCGCGGATGCGCGGGGCGGTAGCGGGTGTTGAGAAGTACCGCGGAGTTGTCACTTGTGGCTCTGTACAAGGCGCGTCGAGCACAATTGCAGCGCCACCGCCACGAACGCGAGCTTTGCTTTTGTTTGGCTACCAGGGAGGCGCTTAATTTGTACCATTGTGCTTCAAGTTTGCCCGTTGAGCGCACTGGAGCAAGCTGCATAGTCGTCTAAGAACAGGGCAATCGACCGTGCCAGCGTTGTATACTGACTGAAGGGCGTTCGACCTCGTTCGACATTCTACTTTGGGCTCACAGTGGATGTATCAGATAACTCAGAGGTATATTGGCTACATCTAATGGCAAGAAACGATGTCAAATCGCGAGACCACGGTAATGATACAAATTACAGCGCAATACATATGATAGAAATACATCCCAAGAGCACAGATATATGGAGACAGCGCAGACCTGGAACCAATGTACACCAACACAGAGACAGTTAAAATGAGATTCCAAGCAATGCCGAGCTACTTTCGCAACGTTCATGTCGGGACTGACGCGGAGAGGGTGGACCCCAGGGAGCGAGCCATAGCGGGCTACAGGTCGCCCTTCTTCACGCCCATCGCGCGCAAGAAGCCGCGGACGTTCTTCGCCACGGGTTTCGCAGCCGGCTTCTTCGCCTCGATCGTCGCGGGGGCACGCGGGGACGCCGGCACGACCGGCAGCACCTGCGCAGCCTGCACACGTCTCGAGGACGTATGCGCGTGTGCATGCGCATGCGGGGGGACGAACGACGACGCGAGGAACGCGTCCCGCACCTGCTCCGTGTCCAGCGGGTTCGTCGGGCACTTGAACGCCGGGCTCGGCGGCGTGAGCGTGAGCGGCGCCGGCCGCCGGCGCTGCTGCTGGCGCTCCCTGGGCTGTGCGGGGCGCGGCGCGTGCGCTGCGGTGCTAGGCGACGCGGGCACGGGGAAGGCGTCGAGCAGGAACTCGGGCTTGCGCAGGTGCTTCGCGGTGCGGCGCGTGCGCGCGGGGATCGCGAGGACGGACATGCCGGGCCGGCGCGCGCACGCGGGCGCGAGCGCGCTCCCGAAGCCCGCGAGGTCGTCGCGCTCGTCCTCCGCGCGCATCGCGTAGCGCGGGTCGAGGTCCGAGTCCCTGCTGTCCTGGCTGCTCACGCTCCCGCGGCGCGCGTCGCCCGCCTCGGGAATGGCGAGGCTGGCGGCGACGGACGCCTTGCGCGCGGGCTTCGTGGGCGAGCTGAAGCGCACCCAGCTGTCCTCGCTCCCGTGCCACTCCTCGTCGCCGCCGAGCAGGTGCGCGTACTCCCACTCCTCGTCCTGGTCGCGCCAGAGGCCGCCCGCGCCGTCGCGGTACACGTCGGACACGCCGACGAGGCGGCCGTCGCGCGTGAGCTCGGTCGCGCCGCCGGCCTTCGCCTGCGCCTCGGCGAACCGCCGGATATGGTCCTCGAGCGAGCCGCCGTCGGCGAGCTGCGCGAGCGCGAGCTCCGTCGCGAGCGGCGGCGGGCGGAACTTCGCGTACTTGGACTTCTTCGACGCGCTCACTGTCGCTGCGGCTTGCGCGCGGGACGTTTTGGACTGGGTGGGCGCCTTCTTTGCCTGGATGGGGAGCGCGAGCGGGGGTGATGGGGGGCCGCGCATGGTGATGGACTTCGAGCGGACGCGGCGGGTGGGTCTGAGGGCAGAGAGGGAGCGGAAGGACTTCAGGCCCTTCGGTTTGACGGGGCTGGAGGGGGAGCGCGGGGGGACGCGCTGCGGGCTCAGAGGCGGACGGGTCTTGCTCGTAAAACCGGTAGCGGAGAGCGGGGTCTCCGGGAAGTGCACGAAGACAGACGTGTACCCGACTGCGGTAAGGTCCGGCTTGAAGTCCTTGATAGAGGGCGTGATCACAAACCGCGAGCCAGTGGTCGGGGTGTCCGCGAAGCTCAGGAACGACGACGAGTGCGGGGTTCCGGACACAGAGGGGCGCCGGGAGACGATGTACGGGGAGCCGCCCGAGGAACGGCGCGCACTGGAGATGGACGAGCGGCGGCGGGGAGAGCGGGGGACAGGCGAACCGGGGTTCACTGCGGCGACCCACGCCGCGATGGCAGAGGTGGTGGCAGAGCGGCGCCTAGGGTTCAAGGGAGCACACGAGGGGAGCCTGGGGACCGGGGGAGACGGGAGCGGCTGGGTGGGGCGTTTCTTCTGCGGCGGCGGGTGAGCGAGAAAAGCGTAGGCGGGTGCTGCTTGCACTGGGGCGTTGGCCGAGTTGTCGATGTTGTAAAAGGCGGTAACAGCAGAAGACATGAATAGGATTCTTGGAGGACTTCGACGTGAGGAGACGTCTGCACGCTATGTCAATTTCCGAGCAGGCTCGAATGTTCGCGAATAAACTCACGAGGATATGAATGAGGCGTAACCGGTTCTGAACGGAGCGCGCGAGTCGTGAGAAATGTGGCTGGCAGAAGGTCGAAGGCGAGATGCTGGATAGGGCTACAGAGGAGGGCAAGTCCTGGTAAATGCGAGGCAGAGGATGCGTGGAGCGGAGAGCAGAGGGCTGTTGCAGGCGGCGGACACTAGACTAGCTGGTGGTGGCTGTCTAGTCCGGTGCAACAGGTGCTTAAGAGCACAGAGCGGACAAAAGTGCGTCCTTGCCCCGGGTAGGGACAATTGGCCTCGCTTCGGCACATCAACATCACGCACGGCGCCTATTCCGTCCCTGCAAACGCGTCTCCATACCCGCAGGCGCCCCGCGACCCCGGCCACCCAGCACTGCTTAATCCGCCCCCCTTATTGTCCGCGCGAGGCCGCGTTGCATACTACGTACCCGGGGTCCCGGCGAAACACAACGCCTGCCTTTCGCAGAACAACGTCCTCGATGCCGTCCCCGTCGTCAAACACAATAAGCTCGCCGTGCGCATCACGCTCATGACCCGCAGGCCACACTTCTCTTCCAATCGCCCGCCCTATCACCACGTGTCGCCCGCGCTGCCGCGCGGGGGTCAATGTCGCCGTTGTACCCACGCAATTGTCTTCCCAGCAGTTAGCGGGAGCGCGCCCCCGCCCAGAGCAATGTATGCTCCCACTAGAACTGATGCACAGAAAGCGTGAGGCCGCCGATGTGGGCTAAGATAGACTCTTATTGTGTTTGAGCTCGCTGTCGGGCCGACGCTTCGACGTCTTTGCCCGACACACGGAGTCGAGCTCCAGGTATCGGCAGAGTCTACTATTAGTACTCGTACGGGAGCGAAGCCTACCACCTGGCGCTCTTGTTCTTGGTTTGTAGCCGCGAAGTGATCACAGCAACAAGATTTGGAGTCCAGCATAACCATAACCATACTAAACATGGCAACAGCAAGTTGTGCGAGTCGTAACAATACAGCAGTGAATAAATTACGGCCACTATATACGCAGTATGCGACACATCGCGCCCAGCGCTGGGTCTATCCCGACATCCCGACCCGCTCATTGACATGCACCGACAGCCACAGCGCCCGCCTGTAATTGCTGCTCCTCGCGCAACACCCGCGCGCTCTCCATGATCGCCTGCGCAAAATCTGCAAACTCGGTCCGCGACGCCTTGCCCCGCTATCCGCGCACCGCGCCAAGTCAGCTTCCCAAGCACAATACGCAGCGCCATATACGCGGAGACGGGGGCACGAACCTTGAGGGCGTAGACGGCCACGCGGTCCTGCTGCGCGGCGTCCTCCGCGGGCTCCATGAGCGCGACGCGGAGCTGGCCCTGCGCCTCGTCGAACGAGCAGCGCACCAGCGGACGCAGGGGGACGTTCATCGACACCTTCATCACCGGCTCCCGGCGGAACACTGCACGCAGGGCCCAGATGCATGCGGGTCAGCGTGGCTGGTCGACAGAGGAGAATGGGGGCACGCACGGATCCGCTCGTGGCCGGTCTTCTTGTGCTTGAGCAGCTTCACGTTCCCGAGGATGCCCTCGCAGAAATCGCGCTCTCCGCGCTTGATGAACACCTTGGCGCCCCTCAGCGCGGTGACGACCTCCTCGTCTTCCTCGCCCGTCACGTCTGCGCCGAGCATAGGGATATGAGCGCCATAAGGGCATTAGCGGCGTTGCAGGGTCACGTACTGGTCTGTGGCGTAGTGCTATACGACAGCGCTGCCAGAGGATCAGACGCCGTCGCCGCAAGTGCGGGCAGAGCGTCGCCGGCGGGTGCAGACCACGCCGGACCACGAGTAGACGGCCCTGCGGAAAAGCTCGCAAAGGCAGAGGTCGTGCCAGAAAACGCCTGGAAAGCAGCCGAGGGCTTGACCTGTGGGAGCGTTCGGTTGGGACAGACTGCAAGCTACCGAAGGGGTAACTCACTGCCATGATCGCAGCGGGGGTGCGAGGCCAAGCTGGTGCTGGGGGCGCGCCTAATGGAGATGCCTTCACGATAGGGACGTCCTCAGGCAAAGAAGGGGAAGAAGGGCCCCGAATTGGCACGATGTTTCCGTGGGCGGGTGCTGAATAGACGGAGTGGGACGCAGTACTCAGTGAACGTTCAGGAGCCGACAGGCGCGGAAGGCTAACATCGCTGCTGGGCTTAGGTTCGGGGGCTGTTTCGCATGCGTCTACCTGAATGCCCTGCTCGTCCTCCGCACCCACCGCGGCTTCTGTGCCAGCGGGAGGGGGACTATCGATAGACTGCGGTGCGATCTCCTCGATCTTCGCGGCCTGCTCGGTGCGTTCTTCAGGCTCAGAGGTCCTGCGGCGCTTCGGCAGCGGTTCACTGCGAGGCAGGCACTGGGTTGGAGCTCCCGTCAACCACAGGCGGAGTTGGCGAGTCACTCAGCGAACCTACCGTGGCTTCTGGCGCGGGGGCTTCTGGAGTGACGGAGCGTCTCCGTTTGAGCGAGCCTTCCTCTGGTTGATCTGAAATCTTTGAATGCATATTTCGTCAACGCGGATGTTCTGCGATCGTTTCCGGACGCGTTGGGAAGAGAGTTCGGGCGCGACAAAACGCTCCCGGTCGGCCCCCCGATCCCGGCAATGCAAACCAAGGACGAGACACTTACGTCGTCCTGGCCGGCAGGAAGAGGCGTGCCGCACTCCGAGGTGGGCGGTTCTGTCCCATCGCACTCTGTAGGTGCGACGCTGGCGGTGCTGTTCCTGCGACGGAGCTTGAGGAAGTTGAAGCGGCTCTGGCCCACGGCACGCCCATACTCCGCAAGTCTGTTCGGACCCAGCAGGGCGCAGAGATGGACGGCGTCCGATTGGCGAGCGGATGGCCAGCCCAGTGAGCGAGATCCCACGGATCGGTCGACAGGATGCATACCCATTGAATCCGTTCGCACCGCGGGTCCGGGCGCGAGAAACTCTGTAGCCCACTGCCGCGGAGACGGTCGCGAGCGCACAGGCCACGAAGTTGAGGTCGTTCAGCGGGAACATGACGGCGTGTGAGTTGGGTCGAATCGAATCGAAGCTACCAGGAGGGGTGCGGGCGACGTTTATCGCGGGCGGGATGGTAGCAAGAGTGAAAGCGCGACATATTGGGCGGGGGCGGTTTATATCGTGCCCCGTCCGATGGACCTCGCTGCCGACATGAGGCGTGCAGTTAGCACAACACGTGTAGGGCCCGGAGGAGGCGCGATAGGGTCAGCTGAGGGCGTGCGCGCGGGCTCGCGTCGGGCAGCGGGCGCACGGCGCAGACTGGGTATTTGTCGGAACGATTGCTTGCGCGAGTGGGTGCGCGGGCTTCCCATGCATGTCGCCGGCGAACGAGCGCGGCGTTGAAGAGGGTGCATTGAAACGTGTGCCACTCTAAAGCTCTGTTGCTGAGCGTGGGAACATCGTGCAGGGCAGCGGCCCAGAAAGGGAATTCGCAGACTCCGGCCAGGCGCCGGGGGCGTGCCACGTACACGAGCGTCGGACGAGTGTGAGCACGACGGCGGCAGGCTGCACTCTCCCACCGCCTTTGCGTTGATTCCCGCCCGCACAGAGTCGCAGGAGGCCTGTTTCGTGGGTAAACCGCGCTGTTGGACAGTCGCCATGCTCGTCGGCATCGCTGAGACTAGTCCGGGGGCGGTGGGAACCGCCCAGCTCTCAATTGGCCACGTCAGCCTGCGCAGGTCCGCTTCCCCACGCGTGCAGCGACCGTCGTATAAGGCCGCGTGCCGCCCCATCCGCTCGACACTGTCTGCATCCCCCACCCACCTCCAACATGCAGCTGCACCAATGGCTCCCCCTCGTCATCGCCCTCACGCCTTCGCTGGCGTCGGCGGCGCTCTTCCCAAAGGACACCGTCGTTAAGATGGTCGACGCGAAGGACTGGAAGAAAGTGATGAAACAGAATGTGCGTACCGCGTCTCGCATACTTCCACTTGCCCCGCGTCGGTGCTGGCGCGTCGAAATGTCCGAGTTACCGTGCGTATTGCTCGTCGGACGCGTCGCAGCAACTGTCAGGACATCGAGTGTGTCAAGCGCCGAACGGGCCATCCTCCTAGCATGACTGACAGGCATCCCTCTTTCCCAGGCAACATCTGTCGTGGCGTTCGTCGCGCCGTGGTGTGGAGTAAGTCGCAGCATCAGAGTTACGCTCTCGCGAGCATGATCTGACTCCCGGCTTAGCACTGCCAGAAGATGGCCCCTGAATTCAGCCAGGCCGCGCTGGGAGTCTACCCCATGATTCCCTTCTACGCGGTCGACTGCGATAAGCAGAGCAACAAGCGGCTATGCTCCGAGCAGGGTGTGCAGGGCTTCCCGACGCTCAAGGCATGTCGTGCGCGTTGCGGAGAGTGGCGCCGTGCTGACCCTTCCTCGCAGCTCTTCCCGCGCGGAAAGGACATGAAGCCCATAGACTTCGACTACCCGACTCGGACCGCCAGCGCGTTCTACTATTGGGCGTCGCGAAACATCCCACACAACGTGAAGAAGCTCTACCATCTTGAGGAGCTCCCCCCATGGGTGAACGCGGTCCGTTACACCGCCACTATGTCCCTGCCCTTCCAACTAACGCCGCCCTGTGCCTAGAACATCGACAAGCCGCGCGCCCTGCTCCTCAACCAAGGAAAGGGCATTCCTCTCCTCTGGCAGACCCTCGGCAACAAGTACAAGGACCAGATCACATTCGGTATCCACCGTGACCGCTATGGGAAGAGCTCACTAGAGATGGGCCTCGAGAAGGGCCCCGCAAAATCGTCCAAGGTTCTCTACTACCCCCCGGGTTCCACTGATTACGTGCGCTACTATGGTGAGCAGCGTTCCCCTGCTCTGCGCGATCGGTCGTTCCAACGAGATCCCCCACAGGCGTCTCGAAACACGACCCGCTCTCCGAGTTCTTTGATTCGATCCTCGATGGCACGATCGACCTCGAAGCGCTCGCAAAAGCCGCGCCGCCGGTGGAGGAGGAAGAGGAGGTGCTCGATGAGCGTGAGAAGGAGATCGAGCGCCAGCAGGAGGAGCAGCGGATGCGGCTCGCGCACGGTGGCTACAACGACCTCATCGACTTCGAGGAGGCGATGAAGGCGGGGATCAACCCGCACGCGCCCGGCGGCGCGCACGCCGACATCCCGCTCAAGGCGCACAAGAAGGAGGGCGCGAAGGAGGAGAAGCCGGAGGACCCCATCCACCGCATCCTCAAGCACCAGGAGGAGGAGGCGCGCAAGGAGGCGGCGAAGCCGAAGATGGCCCAGACGGGCGACGGCGCCCAGATCGTCTTCGACCCCGCAGAGACGGGCCACCCGAAGACGCCCGTCGCGGGCGAGTCCGCTGCGCCAACCGCGACAGAAGAGGCTGAGGAGGCCGCCACGGAGGCTGCGACTTCGAGCCACGAGGCTGCGCAGGAGACCGCGACGGAGGAGGCGAGGGGGCACGTCACAGATGAACTATGATCGCACACCTTTCTGCGTCTGCTTCCGTTGTTAAGCTCGTTTTGCGGGGCCCAGGACGGTTTTATGTAAATTATCGACGACTTCTCCGATGCAGCCTTCTCGATGGGGACCGAACCCATGATGTGTCGCATGAGTGGCGAGGTAGGCCCATCTCCAAAGCTGTTTGGGTAGGTATTGGTGCTTGCGGCGTTTGTGCGTGCCAGCGGGTGTCCTGTCCGAGCTGGACATGCGGATGTGAGTGCTAAAAACCCATACGCTGAAAAACCCCATGCTGATCGGCGTTCTCTGCTCGCATCCAGAGTGGCCGAGCAACCAGTTCGACATTGACATATTCGCCAGCGGGGCGCATCAGACCGCGGCGTTCCGTAGTCGTCCGAGCCAAGTAGCTGGCTGGACGCGCACATTATGACCAGCGCACGCATGGCTCGCCGGGGGGCCTGGCGGCAGCCATGTCATCCAGTGCGCCACGCTACAGTAGCGATGCGGTGCAGGCTACGGGAAGAGGCTCGGAACGCGAGAGACGATCGCTCCACCGAGCGTTCAAGAGCTCACAAGCGGCGGTCCTGTCCCCTGCGCACGCACATTGGGCCTACGCGGGAGACGATCGCTCCCTCCGGGAAGAGATCTCCTCGCGGGGCGGGGCAGCTGCACCCGGCCCTGGACGCGGCCCGCGCACCCCTCGGCCTCGCCATCATCCCCGGCAGCCCACCCACCCAGCCTGCGCTCCTGGAGGCGCACGTCGATCCGGCGTGCTGCTGCAGAGTCCGCCTCGTGTGGGCGGCTCCTGAGCGTGCGCCCCCGCGTCTGCTGTCTCGGATCGCGCGCGCACGCACTCGGTGGGGCACGCGAGGGCCCCTTTCGGCGGGTCTGGGCAAGCGACTCGAGCTAAGTCCGTATACCTCCTTAATCGTCCCGCGCGTACGTGTTGCTCACGAAGCACGCAGGGTCGTGTCTGCGACTCGCCCTCGGATGCCCCATATGACTATTCATCGCCGGGCGAGCACACGGAGCTTCCGCTTGCCGCCTCTCACTTAACTACACCCCTCGTCCGAGCGGGCTGCTTCATTGCCTCTTGGGAGGCCGCCGAAGTCCTGGAAGCGTTCTTCCAGCAAGAGCCCGCAGAGGCCCCCCCGGCGAGCCGATCCTCGACGCTCTGCCTCCCCGCGGGTCATCGAACCATGGTCGCCACCACGCTGCCCCGCGTGCACGCCGCGGTCGCGGACGCGGGCTGGCACCGTCGGTGCGCGCTGGTATAAGAGGGGCGCCGCGGGCTTTGTCGATGGCCACCACCGCCAGTCATCCATCGCAGTTCTGCCCCAGCTCCCCCTCCCGGCCACCCCCACCTTCCGCACCATGTCGTTCCAGAAGTTCCGTATCAACCCCCCGAAGCCCTACTCCGACCGCATGACAGAGACGCGCGCCGAGGTGCGCGCCCTCGTCAAGCAGAAGCTCCGTACGTCCCGCCCCTGCGCCCCCGTACGCACGTGCCGAC
This sequence comes from Lenzites betulinus, assembly GCA_022264855.1. Classification (NCBI taxonomy): domain Eukaryota; kingdom Fungi; phylum Basidiomycota; class Agaricomycetes; order Polyporales; family Polyporaceae; genus Lenzites; species Lenzites betulinus. The sequence goes on along the minus strand of JABYQU010000023.1, from coordinate 37,144 downwards.
ACTGACTTGCGCTCGCAGGAGAAATCACCGGCCAGAACGGGGCGCAGATGAAGTGGGCGCAGGGGGCGTACATGCGGGACGTCGTCGCCCGCTACCGCGTGCGCATCGAGGGCTGGCCCGTCGCGGAAATCGAGTTCAAGAACCTGAGCAACATCCCGAACCTGCGCAAGCTTGAGCTCCTGCTGCGCGGCTGGAAGGACGAGACCATATACTTCCGGCACATCAGCGACGCGGAGTACCAGGCGATGGTCGCCGACCCGATGCCGTGGTTCGGGCCGCTCGAGGACATCGGCGAGGCGCAGCCCGGCGAGGTGCAGCCCGACGAGGCCTGCGTCTGAGAGCCGGTGACGAGGTGCGCGCGGGCTGTCGCCGTTGGAGCGTTGTTCATGGAACTGAGGCAGCTTGCCCTCTAGCGCCATGCGCTGCGGGCGATCCGGGGTGTCCGTCGGGGTTTTCGATCTCTCTCTCGTAGTTCTTGGCAGAGTGTGTTATGCGGCACTTGCTATGCGTGGTTTCGCTTTCGGATGCTCTAGGTTTGCCTGGTTGTATGGCTGTATCAAATATGCTGTTGTTAATCGTATTTCGGGCCCCCGATGTTATTCTATACCTTGCTACCACGCACACCTGCACAAACGGCGCCACTGATCCAATGACCCGATGATCATAGTGCAAGTGAATGAAATATACGCCTGCTTCATACGAACTGCATGCGCGGACGCTCCCGGGCGCCAAGCCCAGCGGCAAAACACCCTCAAGCTCGAACACGGCACAAACGGGGACATACAAGTACCTCATCAGCGAATCTGTGGAGATCATTGCCGCGACGAGTGGTTGATCGCCCAGGGGGAACGTCACGACTAGGGTGCGGTGATTTAGGAACCAAGGTCTAATTCACCGTGCTAATTAGCTGGTCATTCTGGCTGCCCCTTCCTGGAGCTAATTTACAGGTGTAAATGACCGTGATTCACCTCTTTGGGCGCTTAAGGCTATTTTGCTTGGATTGCTCCACATCCTACGTCTGTACGGCCGAGGTGGCATGTAAAGGATTCCTATTTCTACTAGCAGCAATTCTTTCTCCTCTACAGAAGCTCGACGTGGCTATCGGGCGCTAACAGCCGGTTACCGTCGTGGGGGTCGCCGCCGAGAAGCCATACACAGAACTTGCGAACGTCGCCGCATGGGGGACACCTGGTCGCGAAACGAAAGCCTTGTACGTACCGCAGATGCGTAATCATCCCTGGTTTGCCTCCCAGAGGCGGAATCCTCAGAGGTCTAATTTACCCTGATTGACACAGGGGTTTCGGGCCCATGTCTAATTGACATGTCATTTACCGTGAATTACGGCTGCTAATTAGCCCTTGGCTAATTAGCTCGGACAAAATCACTGCACCCTAGTCACGACATTGTACCGGCTGAGCGGGCGCACCGTACAATGATGGGTACGAGCATGCCCACGATGGCGTCCGGCGAAATGGCCCGTGGCCCAGACGAGCCCGCGTTACGTACAGTGGCAGCAGGGCAGAGAACGAGCCTTATCTAGATCGCAGCGGCTGAAGTATAGGCTGCACATCACGAAGTCTAAGGTGCGGAGCGGGGGTTCTGGGAAGAGCGCACACCCGCACGCCGAGCTCTGCGGGCGCGGGGGGCACCACCGCGTCGACACCCGCGAGCAGGATGCGAGGGCGCGCGGGGGTGTCTGTGGACGGGGACGGAGGATGCGAGGCGTATCTGCGCGGCATCCGCGAGCACAGAGGCCTGATATAGCCGCTAAATCATCCAGGGATCGAATATGAAGGACGCGTGTTGGGCGGCGAGATATGCTACGCACGATCTACAGGGTGCGCCAAAAGCCACGGCTGAGCAGCCTCGCGGGCCAGTGTAGGGACTGGGGCTGCCCCATCGAATATCCCGGCCGCAGACGCACGCAGGCGGGTGTCGCCAGGGAACGGGACTTTGGCGCTGCCGGCCTTCTGCGTGCACGCACTAATAGCAGTACGTATGGGATGTGCGCAGACGGCAACGTCAGCCGTGCAGGGTCGCGCTCTTCTACCGCCTCCGCACGTTGTGCAGAGCCTGCGCTGCTATCAGATGGCGCAACGCTTGCTGCTTAACCAAACCGGGCCTCGCAGTCCGCCGTCTGAGGTCGCCTTCGGGGCGCACTATTACACCTACCCCGCCTCGAACGTGCAAAGCTGCACGGCGAAAACAGCGGAGCTCACCGCAGCCTGCTCCCCAGCGCACCCAGTCGAGCATGCCCTATCGCCGAGCCGGGACAGCGGGACTTCCGATAGGGGCCCACTGGCGGACTCGCGCATTGGAGCGGACGCGTCGATGATCAGGGTCGTGGAGGAGCGCCTCATGTCCGCTTGGTTTGGGCAACACCACATTGACCATCCGTCCGTCGCGGCGAGAGAGCACGGGATGCGGATTAAATTACGCGACACGGGGACAACATACGCGCTCGGTCTACACGACTGCCCTTCGCCTCGACAGCGGCTTCGTCTTTTTCCTCTTCTTGCCCTGCTCGAACGCGTTCGCGCTCTTGAGGTCGCGCCCGAGCGGGTCTTCCTTCTTGACCTGGTAGATGCGGACCTATGTATACTGTCAGCGTCCAATTCACGGTCCGGCGCAATAGAACGGATATGACTGACAATCCAGTTCTCGGAGGTAAATGCTTCATCTGCGGAGCGTCGGTGTGGTCAGCAAACGAGGACAGGCGCGGGCGTAGGGTATGAGCGGCTCACCCAAGTGATCGAGGGTAGGGCCTGTTTTCGGCACCTGTTGTCCACGCACACGATCGACCGCCTGGCCACCCCCGTACAACTCCGCGAAGCTAACAGAGAGTAAGCACGCTGCCAACACGCTGCGTCCCATGATCGGCCGAACATACCGGTAGTAAGACATCTTGTACATGAGACTGTTTTTCATCGCCGGGGGTGCCGCGTCGTCGACCCTGTACTCGCCCTTGGAGGTGAAGTAGTTCGGCTCCTGGATCTCGTCGGGCCACACTCCTTGCGCGATACGGACCATCCACAGGAATTTGTTGATGTCGTCGCCGGAGTAGCCGATAAGACCACCGAAAATAATGAGGACATAGTCGACGTCATGCTGGCGGAGGATGGGGTATGCGACCTCCTCCGAACTCGACATTGCCTTTCCAACGGTGGCAATGTGCGCTGGAAGGTGAACATACATGGATTAATGAGGAACGAGCTACGGGAAATGAGTATGCGCGCGAAATGACGCACTGTTGTTCCACGTATTGTTGTCCACGAGTGTCGGCCGGTCGGCCATTCCGGCGATCTGGTACCCATAGTCCCACCAGCTCATGACCACCGCGTCTTCGGGCGTGTTCTGACGGAGCCAGTAGTACGCCTCGCGGAAGTCATCAATGAGGTGCTGGCTCCCGTCGGGGTTCGACGATGCGAGGACTACGGAGGGGGACGAGTATGCGCTCGAAGTGACGTAAGTGCAGTGGAGGACGAAGAACATGAGCATGCCGAGAGCGTTGAAGATCACGAGCGCGCGAGAGTCCAGTCCGAAGATCCCACGCGGCTTATCGTTCTTGCCGATGGCTGCGACGATACCAGATGCCAGACCGCTGGAGGTGTCCGCCGTGGCCGTCTTCTTGGCCTTCTTGGAGGGCACGGCCGCCGCAGCGCCAGCGGAAGGGCCGCTCGCGGGAGAATCCGCAGTGTTGTCTGCCTCACCCACCACAGCAGGCCCCTCCGACACGGCCGGCTCAACAGGGTCGGCATAGGTGTCCAGCAACGAGGAGAACGCGACGGCAGCAGCAACACAGACCACAGGGGTCAGTGTCAACATCAGCCGAACCATGACACCCGCGAAGTAGCTGCCGACCAGCGCGTAGATGATGACGAACACATGCTCGTCCCGCAGCTCCCGGAAGCAGAGGATGACACCGGCCGGGAACAGGAAGATAAGGAACTGCAGGTCCATGAAGAACGATGGCCAGGCGGTAGGCTGATGTTCAGATACTGAGGCAATGATCGGGATGTATCTAAAAAGCATCAGTTCAGTCACAGAATCACAAGTCGGTTTGATAGAACACACTTCTTAGCATAACCCGTGTCCCAAAGGGAATAGAAGCGCCCAGTCCAAGGCGCAATCCATCCCTTGTACGTGAGACCGCCGAAGGTAGTGGCTCCGAGAACACCAATGACTATGACGGAGCCAAAGAGGATGCTCTGGAACTGCTTGGAGGACACGTGGTGGCGAACAAGTTCAGCAAATGCGACGATCTGCAAGAGGCCGAAAACACCTGTAAGGAAGAGTGAGTCGAATTAGACTCGAACGGTTGGGACGATCGCTGTATTTACCCAGCGCTGCCATGTGTTCACTAGTGCGGACGGGCTGGAATCCAACGAAGGGGACCTGCATACTGGAGAGCGTACCAATCGCATACCAGGACGAGTACGCGACGTAAAGGCGGCTGCTGAATCTCCCCATGAGGATCAGCGTCAGGGCGTGCAGAGGAATCATGTTCGTGATGAACGCATATCCACCTGCAAGAACATGTCAGTGTGATGGGATTCCCGGGAGACAAAGTCGGACATACCCCATGCGGCAACCATGTAAAAGTAGAACAACGCGGTCAAAGTGCCGAAGAAGGCACTCCCAGTCTTCAGAGCTTTGATCCAGCAGAAGAAGGTGAACATGAGCAAAAATATCGCAATAGCCTCGTTGTCATATGACCCGGCGACGGAACGTGAAATATAGCCAGGAGCGATACCGATGAATGCGGCAGCAAGGAGGCCGGCACTCTCGTCTTTCAGTTCCTTCGTGAACCTGTACACTCGTAAGTTATGTTATTTTATTTGCCTGACACAGAAATACTGACATGTAAGTCGACCAAGCGGTTAGGGCACTGAATCCCGGAGCAAGGAGGACACAAATGTTACGGATGTCAACCGGGAGATTCAGCGCATGGAGAGCGTTGTAGATGACACCGCTAGTCGCCATGAGACCTGGGTAAATTGTGCCACCAACGACACGGCCCAGAGGATACCAGGCAGTCGGGTCAAACCAGTTCCAGAATTCCTAGAGTTCGCGATGATTAGACCCATACGCAACACAGCCAGCGTACCGCTTACATAGAAGCCTTTCTCTGCCAGCACTTTGGTCGCCCGGCTACATCTATGTTCAGTCCATGGCGTCTGGGTTCAAATGAGCATACTCACTAGTTAAACCATGGGTCGCTGTATCATATTGTCAGTCCCAATGTTGCTCACAACCAGCGGGATCATACGCACAATTCGTGGATGATACTCTCGAAGTTTATGACCGCGAACAAGCGCGAAGCAATGGCAGCACCAGAGATGAGCGAGAGTGCGATGATGCGCAGCAGCGAAGAGGTGTTCGCTACCGTCGCCGGCGACAGATTACTTGGAATTGAGTATGCCAGCGGCATGGCCGGTGTCGGGGACGCGCTACGCGTCGAAGACGGTGACCGAGGGAGTATGGGGAAGGGGAGAAAGGAGTGGGAGAGAGTAAGAGTAGCTTGAATTGACGCGCCTGACACGTCGCGCTGCTATTCCTGGGGACCACGTGCATTTAGGCTGCTGCGCGATGGCGCCCACGGGCGCTTCGCTGCACTCGCTCTTGCACGCTCCTCTATCCACCGCTTCAGTCTACTCTGCATCTTACGCGGTTTGCTATATTATACCACTATTGGGCGTTGATAAATTCCTTGGGGACAAACACACATTATGTCGTCGTCTCGGGACCGCGTCGAGGACACCTACGAGCTCCAGAACGATGAGAGGCTCGAGGACCTGCACTCCAAGCTTCGGACATTACGCGGCGTACGCTGAGAACATGTGCGTTCCCTGCCTTGCTCTGACCCCCTCCACCAGGTCACTACGGATATCTATGACGACGTAGAGAGGCAGAATTCCGCATTGGATAATGCTGTGAGTTCCCTAACCCCGTAGACCCGTTGATCATCCTTACCGAATCCTTGCCCCCTTACAGCGTGATGCTTTCTCATCGTTCGGAGCTTCCCTCGCCCACTCATCTCAACGGGCAAGTCAAGCATTTGGGCTGGGCCCCGGAGGCGTCAAGCAATGGCGGACAATCATGTACTGCGTTGCGGGACTGGTCGGCCTCTGGTTGGGGTGGAACATATTGTCCTGGTTCTGGCCTTCGTCACCGTCACCTTGACATACTTAACTCTCCTCTACTGTATAGTATCTCACCATCTTATTCATATATCACTCAGGAAGATTACAGGATAGTGAGGACAGTGCGGCTGAACTACATTGACTTCTTTATAGGATACGCCGCGCCACATGGGTTAGGATTCCACAATAGGCTACAATGACTACGAACGATGCCGGTGGGAAGACATTTCAGTGACACTCAAGCTGCCTGCCGAACAGCGCTGTCGCGCCCCTCACGTTCCAACGTCGCGACGACCGCCCACGTCGTGCGCCGATCCCACCTACGTACGTCGGCCCCAGCGCCCGACCTGTCACAAGATGGAATGCGGTGAGAACGGATTTGGGAGTGATACCAATGGTACCAATGACGAGCTGAATGTGCACTACATACGGCTGTAGAGCGTTGAATACTTGTTTGCTTCCAACCAGCACGGTGGCTTGCCAGCGGGCCATTCGAAGCGCGTCTTCGAGATTGAGAAGGTATGTAGGCAGTCTTTGAACTTTGCAGATATGTCAGAAGCCCAACTACTGATGTAGATGGGCTACACGCTGCCATACGTCTTCGCTCGCCCTTAAGTCTGTCATGTACCCACGGCGCTGGGAGCCGATGATCTTATACTTGGCTTGGGACGACTTGTCAGACCACCACTCAGCATCTCTGTAAGTGTATTTTTGCAGAGCTCTGCGTAGCTTCGTTGACATACCGAAGTTCTCAGTGCTGTCATAGGTGTTCTATTAGGCGGTCCCGGACAGTTGTATCAAGGCACGCCTCTCGCAGGTCAATCACATCGCGCGCTCGGGCTCAATTGAAAGAACAAGCAGGTTCAGGTTGATCCTGAGCCGTCCGCTTTTTTTGGGCATACCGCGGTAGACAGAACATTGGACATGTTGTCTGTTCGTTGTCTCACGTCTGCTTGGCCAATGCCTGCCTGTCGGCTTTTCCGTAACCAGCCGCACCAAATGGACACGACCTGCCGCTCAAGACGGCGAATGTGCCCTCACTCTGCGGGGCCAGGCAAATGTATAAAACACGCATGGGGTCGAGTGCAAAGTCATCTCATTCACAACCTACACACTACGATGCGCACTACATTCACTACTGCCTTCATCCTCGCCTTCTTCGGCCAGGCCGCCCTCTGCACCCCCCTCGCGGGCCTGAAACCGACGACCATCGGCGCGACATTCCCCGTACAGGACCTCAGCTCCGGCGGGGCGCGCCCCAACACCACCCTCTCTCACGGCGGCAGGATCCACGCCGACATCACCCCGGCTGACTTCCCTGCGGCGTTCCTCATGTGCACGACGCCGAACTGCATCAGCTGCTTCGCCCAGGACTTGAGCACCATCCCGCACAACGAGTGCCTCGTCAACAGCTTCGACATGCTGTCCATCGCCATCAGCCAGCCGAGCAATGTTGGCCTCGACTTCGGCTGTTTCGTAGGATCCACCGGTTGCGGCATTCTCGACCAGATCGCGGCGGTAAACACTTGCTATAATATCAACTCGTCCGTGCCTTTCACCAACTTTGCCCTTGCCTGAAACACTTTACACCACTCCCGGGATGCAAGGCGAGTGTAGCTTCCGTCAAGGATCTTCATATACTGATCACACGTATTACAGCCAATCTAATGGCCCTTCGTTATGGAGATCCTTAGCCGGGTTGGAACACCAGTACCCATGTCCGGTGTATTCGGGGAGAAGCAGTGGGACGAGTTATACTTGCCCAAGGAGCTAATTATGATTTATTTTAAGTCATACCGTAGTGCTTGAACCCCAGGGCGAGCTCCTAGTAGTAGTGAGGTCAAAGTATGAGAGTCCTCGTCAGCTAACGCTTTAACTCTGGGGACGGGCGCTTTGAGGTGGGAGGCGCTAAGCCGAGCGCTTCAGCGCTCGATCGCGTCGGCGAAGGACTTCAGCTTACCGTGCCTCGGTCTTTAAGCTTTAGCTACCGCAGTACCGTTCACTCTCATCTTACTGTCTCAGTGACTGCCCAAAGATATGTCTGACAAGGATGTTCTCCTCTCTATGGGGTTTGACCCCGCTCGCGTAGAATGTGGGCTTATGCATGTTCCTCCAAAGCATGCAGCCCGGCGTACTGACCTACGCGTCCTTTCAACAATGTAGGGGCTCTGAAGGCCACAGGAAACCGCGGGCTCCAGCCTGCCATGGATTTCCTGATAGAGAACGAGGGCAAGCCCGTCCCCGATCTCTCATCTGTCTCCTCGTCCGGCCCATCGGCGGCATCGAGTGGCGGGGGCGATGAACCCATGGATGAGGACGATGAGGACCTCGAGGCGCTCAAAGCCGTGTACGGAAAGAACCTCGCCGCGGGGGCCAAGGCAGGCGAAGGCTCCTCTGCGGGGGGTGCAGACGGCGCGGAGGCGAAGAGCATCAAGTGCTCGGTGTGCGCGAAGACGTTCAAGACCGTCGACCTCGCGAACTTCCACGCGGAGAAGAGCGGGCATGACCAGTTTGAGGAGTCTACGGAGGAGGTGGGTGTGTATTGTGTGATCGCTCGACGCGAGGCTAAGCGTCGGCCCTTGGTGCGCCTCGTAGATCAGGCCTTTGACGGAGGAAGAGAAGAAGGCGAAGCTCGCGGACCTCCGGGAAAAGCTTGCGGCGAAGCGGGCTGTCAAGGCCAAGGAGGACGCGAAGGATAATCTTGCGAACGAGGCGATTCGCCGGAAAGCGGGCAGAGTCAGTGGCGCCCTCCCCTAGTGTTCCCGTGCAACTGCTGATTGTCCCCGCAGGATATGAATCAAATTCGCGAAGACATGCAGCAGAAGGAGCTGCTGAAGGAAGCTGAGAAGAAGCGGAAAGGTTCGGACACACAATCTTGAATCGACATCCTACGGTTCGCACCGCTGATGTACCTGCACAGAGAAACTCGAGGATGCGAAGGCTCGCGCTGCCATAAAGGCCCAGATCGAGGCCGACAAGAAGGCCCGAGCGGAGAAGGCAGCGCGCGAGAAGGCTCTCCGCGAAGGGAAGGCGTTCCCAGAACAGTCGGCGTCCACGTCGACGCCGGCGCCATCGACCACCTCGACGTCAGCAGCGCCCAAATTGGCGGGGAGGGATTTCCCAGAGACACGACTACAAATACGAATGTCCAGCGGCGGACAACCTTACACCACGACACTCAAGAGCGATGCGCGTAAGTAAATATGGCCTGCACTGATGGGAATCGCGATGCTGACGGGTCAGGACAGCCCTTCGCGAAGTGGCGGAGTTCCTTGCTGCACAGACTCTCGCGGTAAATGTTGATACGGTCCAGTTCTCCATGACGTTCCCGAGGTGCGTCACCCAGCTCGGACTCGGCACGTATCAACCTATACTGATATATTCTGATGCTAACGCAGGAAAACTTTCTCGCGGGATGATTTCTCGCGGTCGTTGCGGGATCTAGGACTGACACCTTCAGCCGTGAGTCGAACTCCGTCCGCCTGTTCCGAAAGGGCAGCATGCTAACTTCGAGACTGGGGTAATGGTATAGGTTCTGATCGCCTCCTGAAGCCTGGCTCGCGACACGAATAATGCTTCATAAACATCTGTGTGGCGTAGCGGGCTGTCGAATGGTTGTGTAAGTGTAGGAGGTACTGTCTGCTTGTGTATCACTATCAGGATGCAAAACTTTCGTTTCAGATTGGCAAAGCTACGCGGGTGCTTATACCGATGCGGCAGTCCAGTTTACCTGCAACTGTCGACTATTTTCGTTGCCGCTTACTGACAGGTGCTGACGGTACCTACTGCCATTGCGTCTGACGAGCAGTGGCGTTCTTCTAGATACCTCCCTCATCCTCTTTAACTGGCCATGACTATCTGCTGGGTCATCAACTTCGCTCGCATATTGGGGAGAGCGGTATTACTGTTGTGACGCTCGTAAGTGGGTTCCTGGCACTGGCCGGTATCCAACCTTCAAGCAACTTCAAGTGCGCCGAGGGGATTAGATTCCAGGCGCGTCCTGCCCGGCGGTGTAGCTGTACACAGATGATTCACCATATTCTCGACTCTTACTGAGCTACTCAGGTGACCGAAAAGGTATACGGTGTGACTCCTCTGTTCTTCGAACTCGTCAGCTCAACTCGTTCGTAATTTCTTCTAGCCGAGCACTGGGACTAGTTCGTCCTCAGTGAAAGCTTCGATAGAGACTGCGACGTCCAGTCAAAGCGCCGCCATTTGTGGAAGAGACGGAGGAAACCTTTTGGAGCCCAGACTGGTCCTCGGCCAACAATCGCGTCATCGGCCACGTCGTCTAGTAGTCGCCGTCCAGAGTCACCGGCCTCAACCAGCCTCAACCCCTCACGGCTAGACATGCGACGTGTGCGTCATCTGCATCAAGCTGGACAATGTCAAGTTGTTGCCGAACTTGAGATCTTGAGAGGCAATGCGATCAATCTTAGTTAGTGCTGACTCGTCCGCCTGCATGTGCCCAATTCAACCGTCTAATTTTACATTGTAGGTAGCAAGATCGAAGTCGAGTCTCCTGGACCCCCGCTACGACACCCATCCGAGCTCGACCGTCCCGAGGACCGCCTCTGCCGGCCACAGTTATTCTCCCGCCGCTCAGAACAGGGAGCCCAGCAGCCAGAACATCAAAGGCGATCCCACGCGATTCGTCATCAAGTGCGGCCACACGACTTTGACCACTGTCGGCCGTCTGAACGGTTTCGAGTCCCGTGCGGCCTCCTTCGACACGGTTCACGCGGCGCCGTACGACAGCGACTCGGGCTGGTTTTTTGCACGAGGTGATTTTGGCGTTGCCATTGTCGGTGCGAACGAGGGCTTCGTCGCCCTGCTCGCCGGTGGTACTGGGCCGACGGACTATTCCGACATCACCTACTGCGGCACCCCGGCCCATCGAGTGGCTCGGGAACGATGACATCAAAGTCGAGTTCCCCGACGCTGTGCTGTTCTTCGATGCGCCTAACGGTTAGGGGTGTCTCTTTCCCTTTCGTCACCATCTATACCTCGTTACTTCGGCGTTCGGGCGTCGATGCTGTGACACCGGTAAGTACGTCGATCCACCGGAACTAGCGAGGCTGGAGTAGATCGAAGCGGCGCTGGTGGACTCGACTCTTCCGTTGTACATGTACGCAGCTGTACGTATGCTTGCTAGACTGAATGGCATCGGCTGGCTCTGCTCGGATCAGTGCGGGGAAGAGGACAATAATTACGGGCAGTCGGCGGGCGCCTTGTGTGCGGGCGATAATCAGGCGCGGAGACGCTTGCCTGTTCCCACCGTGTGGATCAGAGGCAGGGCCATTGCTCGCGCTGGATATGCGCCCGCCGTCTCTTCCATCCCTCCATGTTCCTCCGTGTCTGAGTCCCCCGGTCCTCCTCTACCTCCTCTCCTTTCTCCCATGTGCTAACACCCCATGGACGTCGCACGCGCACGCTCGCCCCCAGCCTCTCTCGGCCGCCGCCCGATAGGCCCTCGTAGTCCAGGCAGAGCCGGCACTATCCCCCCCAAGAATATCATCCCACTCGACCTCAGCGCCCGACTACAGGAGGACGTAGCCTCAGTCTACGCCTCTCCGGAGCCCATCGCGCCCTCCAGCGCTCGCGCGACAACCCCAGCGTTTCAAAGTCCCCCGTCTGACGACACCAGTGAAACCAAGCCCCCCACCCTCCCTAACGATGAGCCCACGGAGAGCGATGCGACAGCATCGACCCGCGCAGCAAGTCCCCCACCAATTTCTGAGCCCGATGCGGCCGTAGACAGCCCGCCCAGCGTCCCCGGAGACGAGGAGCCTTCGGAAGCCCCGTCACCGGTCATGATCCTACCTCCGCCCGAGTCGGACCCATGGCCGCCCACTCCCCGCTCGGACGGGAGCAGACCCCTGTCTGCCCATGTTTCAGGGAGCGCGCACAGCAGGTCGCTCTCGGAGAAGAGTGTGCAGGCCAGCAGCGTCGACCCTCCCCCCACCATCGCCCCGGCTGTCGCAACCACAGAAGCCTCGTCCACACCCGCATCAACAAGGGCGTCCACGCCGGCACTTGTTCGCGTGGTGCATAAGCGGCCTCCGCTCGCACAGCCCCCCAGTCTCAATTTCGAGGCTGAGCAGATAGCATGGAAGGGGATGACGTTGGAGGCGGCGCAGTGGACGTTAACTTCCGAGCAGCTCCAGGAGACGGTGTCCAGGGCGATCCGACATTCCGCCTCGGAGTCGTTCATCCGCATCGTGCCCACCCAGGCATTCGAGATCGAGCTGCCGCAAGAGCTGGAGCGATTGGACTCTGTACGTACACACGCGAGAGCGGATAAGTATCAGGAGGTCATGTCGCTAACTGTTCGCAGCTCAAGATGACGACGCAAGCACAATATCGGTTCAACATGCACCGCCGCACCATGCTCCTGCAGTCATTAGCCGCTCTCTCACAGTCGCAATATCCGGATGGCGGCGATGGGGAAGCATTGTACAATCTGACGACACAGCTCGCGGAGCTGACCGCCTCGTGTGACCGACTTATGGAGGTCCTTGTGCGTATCTCTGACCAGAGGGCACAGATACAGCAGGTCCAGAACCTGCATATCGCCTCCGCGCTGTCTATGGCACTGCGCAAGCTGAACACGTCGTATGCGAAACGCACGGTGGAGCTGCAGGAGGAGCGAACACGGAACGAAGCGCTCAACGCGGAGCTCGAGGAGGCGTGGAGCATGGCGCAGGACATGGCGCAAGAGATGGACGACCTAGACAACTTCGACCTTGCGTTCAGCGACGACGAAGACCCCGACAATGACCGGGACCTGCTCGAGGCGGAGATCTACAACGACATGGACCGCATGTCCACCGTGACGAGCATCAGGCACGCAGAGGTCATCGAGATCACGGGCAAGGCCGTCGCGACAAAAGCGACGCTGACTACCTTCACGGACGGCGAACAGAAGGCCGGCGACCGCTCGAGCCGCGTGAACGCGGCGAAGAAACGGAGCAGCAGAACGTCGAAAGCAAGCCTGCGCATACCGAAAGGGGAGCGCGCGGACAAGCCCGACCGCTCCTCCATCTACTCCCTCCGCTCGCGGCGCAGTCGCAGCAAGAGCATGAGGCGCCGGGTAGACCGCAGTGAAGCCGTCTCGCCCACGGACGAGGACGTCCCCGAGGTGCCAATCATTAATATCCCTGACCCCGTGCCCAAGAAAGAGGGCTCCTTTCTAGAGCTATCCGAGACGAGACCCGTCTCACCTGCAATCAGTGCAGCAGTCTCCGAGCCCCCACCGCTTCCGCCGTCCTTCGTGGAGAGTGCTGATGGAAGCATATACGGCCAGCCCGTCTTTTGTAAGCCCAAGATAGATTGTCCTTGTGGTACACGCCAGATGCTGATGTTTCGTCAGCACCGTTGGACGAGGTACCGCCCGCCCCCTCCGACCCGAATCCGCCCGCGTCTGCCACGTTCGACAGCATGAGCATCCCTACCATCTCTCTCCACCCGGAGCCCAAGACGGCGCAAGCGTCGTGGCGCCCGCGCAAGTTCTTCTCGCGCCGCATCCAGTCCATGCAGCCGTCGCAGCGCGCCATGGACGACACGGCGACACAGCCCCTCAAGCGCTCGATCTCGGAGGTCAAACACTTCGACGGGTGGCCCTTCCTCAGCGGCCAGAAGGCGCAGCGCTTCTCCGTGCCCGTCCTGTCGGTCATCCAGCCCCTCCGGAGCCGGTCGTCCACCGACAGCGCGCCCGCCGCGACGTCGTCCTCGCGCCCCTCGTCGAGCTCGACGCGATGAAATACGCGTAATGATAAGTTATGAGATGTACATGTCCTGCCGGTTTGGGTCTTGTATCTCAGGTGCGTCTCTCCGCCGTGCGCAGCACCCGTTTGTTGGGGCTGATCATCGGCGCAGATGTCACAATCCCTCAATGCCCCCGCCCGAGCCGCCCGCCCTTCGTTACCCCCACTGCCGTAATACCACTCCATCTAGCTTCGCACCCGCATCCTGTCCGCTTCGCACCACGCTTGCTAGCCACCCTGTTTCGCCCCACGGATCCGCATGTACCATACCCGCCCCCCCTGCCCCTGCTAATGCCGCGTCCGCTGCCAGTGCGCGCGCGGTCTGGCGGACCGTGGGCTGCTTGTCGCTCACGCCGCGCTCTTGTATTGTTACAATACGCTTTGATACCACTCGTATTCCATGGATGTTCGCACTGGTTCGGGGTGCTGCGCGGGTCGGGGCCCACAGCCTCCCATAGCCTCGAGAGGGAGAAGTTGCTGTGTTGGCGCTGGCCTTGCTGTCGCCGCTTCCTGGTCTGGGTTTGGCGAGTAAGCTTGCCTGCCTGCAATGGGAAAGTGCTAAGTGGACGAGCTGACAACATATGGGGACGTTCTGGCTGTGAGGGAAGCCTTGGTGTGCATTAATCTTTAGATTTGTACCTTGTTCCGCTCGCTGTTCCAGTGATTCACAGGATGTGATCCTTACTGCGGTAGCATGTGGATTCGCCGGCACTAGGATCACATCGTTAACGAAGAAGTGCGTTGGAATTGTTGCTTTACTGTGTTCTGGCCGTATCTGTAGATGGTTCGAGTTTCTCTTGGTGGATAGAAGGATGGATCATGGATGCCTGTACATGAGGGTCGGGACAGGCCCGATGATTAAACAATCACTCAACTTCTTTCTTTTCTTTAACTCCCATTTATTGCCCGTCAGGGCCGTGCCCTATGGTAGGCAGTAGACTAGCGTAGCCGACGTAACGTACCAATCACTCAACTTGAAAGATGAGCACGCTATAGTCTATTCGCTCTGTGATACACATTACTCGTAACGCCGCGTCTACTCAGTATTTACATTATGTTACAACGACGGTCTAAATCCGAGATAGAAGTCAGCTACACTACACGCACCGAATATATGATCACCAGTACTGTAAATTGCGTCCATGACCGACACATAGTCCAATCCCCCCACCCCCCTTCATCTACTGCTCGTCCCCAAGCAGCTCTGGGGCATGCCAGCGGTACTGCCGTTCGATCGGCGAGCCACGCGGATCCGGTTTCCCAAGATGCGCGCCGAGGAGCGCAAGCACGGCGGGGATGTCCGCGTCCATGTCCGTAGAGGTGTTGCTGATCGGCTCGAGGAGGACGTTGGCGTACGTCTGGCCGAGCACGCCCGCCTCCTCCCAGAACATGTGCGAGGTTTTTGTGCGCGGCATCAGCTCCAGGACCAGCGTGTCGCGGCCCGCCCTGTCATTGAGCGCAGGTGAGCGGGGCTGACTAGAGCGCATGGGGATGGTGCACTCACCAGCGGTGGTTATACAGCCCCCCTCCGTGCGGCCCAACTACTGCGCGCACATTCTCGTGGAACCATTTCATGAGCGCCGGCTGGGGGGAGATATCGAGCTCGTGGAACAGCACGAGCTCCTCGCCCTGCCCACGTTCAACGAGGAGCGCGCGGACCTGGTCCAGCATCTTGTCCTCGTTGAGGACGCGCCTGCCGCCGTTGGACGTCGCGCCATGCGACCGGCTCACGTACACGACCTGCCAATCCAAGCCCCCGCGCGCGAATGAGCGGCCTGCCCCCCGCAAATCGCGAATCCAGCGCGTGCGCTCACCTTCTTCCGCCGGTCGATCGGGACGCCCGCCGGGTCGAGCCCGAACAGCTCGAGCGAGCGCAGCGAGAGCCACGGGTGGACGAGCGGCGCGCGGCACGAGAAGATGACCGTCTTAGCGGCGAGGCGCCGCGCGCTGTGGTGGACCCTCCCGCCCCCGAGCCCCATCAGCTCCCACATCTCCGCGACGGACCCGCCGGGGGCGCGCCCGGTCACGACGTCGGGCGCGGCCTGGCCGAGCGAGAAGTGGTGCCCCTGGGCGACGATGTGTCTGCGCGCGGCAGCGGACCGTAGCAGTGGACGTTAGCGAGCGCGTCGAACTTGAACTCAGGGAAAGGCGCGGGTGGCGGTGAGGACGTACGTGACGCGGTCCAGGAAGTGCTGGAATGACCAAGAGTCCGGGGGCGTCGCGATGAGCAGCGTATCGAGCGGGAACGCATCCTGATAGGCTTCTGCGTCGGCGAGCGTGTTGATGGTGGCGTTGGCAGACGCAGTCTCGAGGCCTTCTGTGGTGACCCCGTCGCCCATGCACGCCCCGTCATTCCAGAGGTCGGGGGCGGGGCTGCCTCGGTATGTTGCGTTGGCGAGGACCTGTGGATATTCAGCGGTGTCTCACCACAATATTCTACGTCGTCGAATGATGCACTCACGATATTTTGCCCGGTCTGCCCACGGTAGCACGCCCACTCACCGTCCCCACAGAACGCCGCGCGCTCGGCGATCGCGCTCAGCAAACGGCGCCAGGCTGGGGAATCGTCCGTCCTGTTGGGAGCGAAGAGCGGCACCCTTATACGGAAGTCGGGGTAGAGAAGCTCTTCGCCATATACGGCGCCTTCTCGTCTTCGTGCGAGGCAGGGAGCAAGGTAGGACGGTGTGCCTGGTGGACAACTGTTCATCGAGGCTGGCGCCCAGTGTGTCGAAGGAGAGTCGATGTGGGTGGCAAGGAAAGTGGGGAGCGAGGCGGCGAGCCGTCGCTGATCATGCAGGCGCGGCTGTGCCCTGCTAGTACTGTTACTGTTAGTAGCAGGAGAGGGTAATAGTAGTGACGAAAATCGTCGGTCCCAATGTGCGTCGAGACCAAGTAGAACAAATATTAGGCAAACGATAGAGCCAAGCAAGAGAGTGAATAGAATGAATAGCGATCGGCTGTGCTTGCGTAGACTTAGTGGTGAGGGCTGCCGTGGTTCAGAGCCGTCTTCCACATCCAGAGTTTGGTACCGAGGCAGCCGAGCGGGAGGAAACCAGGAAAGCCAAGAGAATGAGAGGCGCATAACAGAGAACAAGAGCGTGAAGGGGGCGATGTCGCAGGCAATTTGACCGATTACTTATTTGTATACTGGCAGCTATTAGCGCATACGGCGACTGTCAGCCGCGCGAATGTAGCATGGAAGGCAATACTGCAACCCCTTTTGTGCCCGTCAAAATCACAGCAGATCTTGGCACCGTAAATCGGGTTACCTCGATGGTCTGAAGCCTCCGTCGTGCCGCAGGCGTTGCGCCCATCTGTAGTGGCTCTTGCATTCTTCCGCCACAAAACCGTTCTGTGGAGAAACATCATCGCTCTGCACGGTATATATTCTCTGTGGAAAGGGCACAAAGTAGACGGTCCCTCCATTTCTTGTATGACGAAGTCTCACCAAAAGTTGCCGTTACATGGTCGCAGGCGGAGTGCCTTAATGCAACTGGACCCTCCACTCGGATCGGATCGATCCACAGGCAGCTCGCAGCCATCCGCTGGCGCTGCGGTGTGTGAACTTCCAGAAGGGGTAAAGGTCAGCCCTTGCGCTCCCGGCGGGTCTTTTCCGCTATGCGCAGCAACTGGCCGATCGAGCTGTGCAAACGAGGTCAGCAGTTTGTACATCCAACGCACGTACGCAGATAGAGTCCGACCTCAGACACGTTTATGCTGGCCCAAAGTCCGCGCGCAGTTGAGAGGCGGCGCTGCTAGTGCGCTGCTGCAGGTCGTCCACGACAGATGATGGCGACTTGTAAGACGTTCATCCAACATGTGGGCGCCTGTTAAAGCGTGCGGCGTCTATGTAACCTAGTTCGACAACGTCAACTTCCTTGCCCTGCAGCAAACTTGACAGTGCGTTCATGCATCGGAAACACTGAGTGTTGAACGCTGTCTGAACAGAAAACAATATCGCTTCATTCCTGCCGATAGCTTCTATCCTCACCACGCACCAGCATTTATATGGGTGCCTTATGCCTTATGCTGCGACTGCGGCGGCAGACGTATCAGTGTTAGTTACCAAAGAACAGTGTTGACACCGATGGTGGAACGTTGACCGAATTCCATAGCATACAGCTTCCGGCGTTCCAGCAACGGCGACAGCGCCAGCCAAGCCTCAACTGACCATGACAAGGTGCGCGGAGGCAGCGTGTACTCGCTGCGGCTGATAATCGCAAACTGCCAAAGTTGCAGGAGCACTTAGGCCATGTCCCAGGACGATCGCAAGTTCCATCAACGCGGGCAACGACTCGCATGCATGGAAATTGAATACACATACCCGTAGCTCCGAAAGTGCGGGCATAGGACCGTCGCGCTCGGACCCGCTGTAGCAGCCCTCCGACGATTGAGACCGAAGGGTTGCCCAGGACACCCGGCGTCGCCGTCGCATGGTGCACGGACCCACAGCCGCCAGCCCTGCAATAGAACCCTGCAGATCATCGGTCATCCTTCGCCGCCCGCGGAGAGTAAGATGAGTGGGAACTCAATGCTGCTTTGCGGCTTGCCGTGGGCGCCTTCTCGTCTGCGGGCTGACGCCGTCGTCGGCTCCGTGCGTTCAGGTGGCTTCCATAATGACTTGTGTCCCGGCTGTCTATCTTTATCTCATCTTTCGCGCGAAAGATCTCTGACACTCGCATAGGATTGAATGCTCAACGCATACCCAGTGTGCTCGCGGTGCTCCATTTGGTCGCTGGTGAAATCCCGGATATATTTCATAGATGCAATAGAGCCCGATCAGAACAAGAAAGAAGATCCGCTACTGTGTCCACTGAGATCGATAAAAGGATTGAGGTTCACCAGGGGCGGAGGAGGCTACAAGGACGACCAGGGTTTGCCAACACCACTCGAGATTTTCAACGCATCTCGAATCGGTTTGACGGATTTGCGTTGCGTCACTAGACCCATGGTATTCCCGTGTGCACTGTGCTCATGGCGCCGTCTAGAGCACTGCACCAAACGTGAGCGCGGCGATGCTGAGCGCAACGGCGGCGCGGACCAGCTGGCCGTCGAGTGCGAGCGCGCCCACAGCAGCGTTGTTGTTAGAAGAGGTCGTGTTGCTGGCGCTCACGTCGCCCGTGGTGTTGCCAGCCGACGCGCTGGAGGAGGGCGCCGCAGAGGCCTTGCTGGACGTAGCCGAGGCAGACGGGGTGACCTGAGCGGCGGCGGAGGACTGTGAGGCGGAGGAACCTGCGGGAGCACTGGAAGCACTGGGCGCGCTACTAGCAGCGGACGTGCCGCCGGTGAGGTACGAGGGGGCAGCGACCGCAGTAGAGGGGTCTACGAGCGCGCCAACACCCCAGGGAACGGCCTTTCCGTCGGGTTGGGTCGTGTTGACTGGCGGGGTGGTGGTCCCGTCGGCGGCGGCGATGGTGAAGCGGGTGGTCCAAGTACGGTTCGACGAGGCGGAGGCGGTGAACTGGTAGAAGTAGATGGCAGAGTTGGGGGTGACCTGAGGAAGGGCGATGGTCAGCACTGCATGAGGCGCAAGGGTCACGAATATCCCAGACACTTATGTACTCACTTCGGGGCAGGCATAGCTGAACGACGTCGTGGCCGCGTCGGTGCCGTCAATCGTTGCCACGGCTGCATTATAATTTCAGCTACATGGTATAAAAGCTCGATTGTCATGTGACGCACTGGTGACATGGATCATGTTGAGGTTGTCCCCAGTCATGAGCTCGACGTTCATCTCCGTCCAGGTACCGGTGGGATCGACATCCCAGGTGAAAGTGCACTGGCCACCCTCCTTGAAAACGTCACCCGGGCCGGGCGCGGTAGGTGTGGGGTCGGCACTGACGACGGCAGCGCTCGCGAGGAGGGCAACAATGGCAGCGTATGAGAACATCGTGAGGTATATTTTCGAACTTAGGTCGCGTGGAATGGGGTTGTTGAGCTGGCTTAATATAACGTCCTTTGAGCGACTGTAACCCGATGGGTCGTAAAGAAACGCACCTGGGGAGCTAGGGCTGCGAACTAAGTGAGTGCTAAAAGAGCGACGGAGTAAAGGATAGGCAGGTACGACGACCACGAGCGTTGGGGGACACGGAGCACGTCGAGGACGATGGAGATGGAGGAAGAGCAAGGGGCTTGACAGTTGCAGGCCATTTCAGGCCGAGGCACCGGCGCCTCCTATCTGGGCGCCTGCTGTCATAACCACGTGGCCGGAGGTACGCTACGCCTATTTGCGTGTCCTATTTTTAGCATCACAGCTTTGCCCCAGGATCTACTTACTCAGATATAACATGCAGTACTGGAAGTATGCACGTAGCTCCAAGTGACTCTAGGAGCAGGGGCATCACGTAGATCGCATACCTGGCTGCGTCGCGCTGGGGCGTGTACAGTTAACAACAGATATACTTACTGCCATCAGACGTGCGCATGCTTTTACCCACAGCCGAGTCCTCGGACGTCGCGTTCAGCGGAGCCCCACCCGCCGGTGATTATCAAACTTGGTCGTGATGAAAGGTAGACTGCCAATTAAGCAGCTGTACAAGTAATAACTATAAAAAAAGTCCTACGCATCGTAGCTCGAGAGCAATTTGAGGAGAACCAGATGTCGTATGCAACAGTAAAGCATCCACCGTGCGTTGTATTCACAAACCCACCGTCCTGCTTCGATTCCTCCCAGTCGTCCAGGCTCGAAGCACCAGACCAACCATGACGCTCGTCGAATTGCAGACGTGCCATCTCAGAACAGAACCGCGGCCCCGACGGCCGTCAGGCCGAGCGCAAGCAACGCCTGTCCCAACCCCGTCCGCGCGCCCGCGAGGGACAGCGCCCCGTTGTTGCTCCCGCTCCCATTCCCGGACCCGTTCTGCCCGGAACTGCTCACCGCGCTCGAGGTCGTCGGCGCCGCAGGTGCAGGCGTCACCGTGTTCGTGTGCGTAACGGTCGCCCCGCCCACCGTGACAGAATCGGTGCCCACCGCAGACACCGAAGTCGACAGCGCGCTCGTCGACCCCGCCGAGTCCGTCGCGTTCGCGCTGACACTAGCACTGGCGGTGACGCTCATGCTCGCACTCACACTCCCACCAGCGCTTCCCGACGCCGACGCGCTCGCCGTCGCATTCCCGCTCGGCGCGGCGCCCGCAGGGAGCAGGTACGCGGGCTCGGGCGCCGCCTGCGACGGGTCCTTGAGCGCGCCGGTGCCCCACGGGATGGGCGTCGTGCTCGGGTCTGCGCCGGGCTGCGTCGCGTTCGGGGGCGGGGTCGTGTTTCCCTGCGCATCCGCGATCGCGAAGCGCGTCGTCCACTCGCGCGCGGCCGGGTCCTTCGGGGTCGTGAACTGGTAGAAGTAGATCGCGGAGTTCGGCGTGACCTGTGTGCGAAGGGCGGAGGAGGGGGGATGGGGATGGGGATGGGGGGTGAGCGCGCGCGCACGGAAGAGCGGGTGGGGCGAACGCACCTCGGGACAGGGATAGCTGAACGTGGAGATAGACGCGTCCGTCCCGTCGAACGACGCGACCGCTGTAGCATCGCGCGCGCCCATTAGCATCGCCCGTACTCGCATGCACACATACGCGAGCACCCGCGCGCCACGCCGGCGCCGGATCGCGACAGAATGCGGGGTACACGCGCGGGCGCGCGCGCAGGTGGAGCGTGCAGAACCTCACTCACTCGTGATGTACACCATGTTAAAGTTGTCCCCTGTCATGAGCTCGACGTCCGTCTGCGTCCACACGCCCGACGGGTCTGGCGTCCACGAGAACGTGCAGTTCGCGCCCTCGTTGAAGACGTCGTTCGGGCCTGGCGCTGTCGGGATCACCGAGCCCGTTGTGGCCAACGCCACTGGCCTGGCGAAAGCTGTTGCGCCCAGTGCCGTTGACTTCGGCCCTACAGTCGAAGCGAGAAGGCCACGTCCGGCGAACATGCCACTGACGAGGTCGTAGAAGCTGACCATGTTGAGTGACAGGGTGGAGTGCTACAGATGAGAGGGGCTTGTGTCAGAAGTGCGTTGTGACACGACTGAAAGGGCAGGGGCGGTACGCACAGAGGGCGAGCTTTTGGCGTGCGTGGGTCTGTACGAAGGGAGTGTAGAGGTCAAGCGAAAGACAGCAAACGCTAAGAAATGTAAAGCTCAAGAGATCGGCCCAGAGACTCGACCTGGCGGCAAGAAAGGGGAAAGGTGGAGAGAAAGCGTCCGAGGCGCACAGCACACCTCAAGACTATATACGCTGGGACTGAATTTAGGGCAGCGACAATCAGGACCACCGAAGCTCGAGAACTGCCGGCGCGCAGGCGCGGTAACAGCCATGGCGTTCCGACGTTGACCACGGATGATAGATGGCATGCGCAGGAGATGGGCAGGCGCGGAAAGTACACACGCCCCACGCACATCAACGTCGTGGCGACCGCGTCGTTGCGGCTCTGCTATGGTCTCTGGAGTATTGGCTCGTTGATCGCAGCGACAGTGGTGGTACACCGGAAATACTCAGCGCGCATGCAAAGTCTGTTTTAGTCTGTTTTAGTGTGCACCGCCTCGCGGGGTTTCTTTGACGAGCTATACGCTGGCAGTACGCGTCCACATGTCGCGCGAAGGGTTCACGAACTGGTGGGTCAATCGCAGTCCAACGGCATTGATTGCCCATCATGGCGATGCGTTGGGCCGGAGGTACATATACACGTCGGGGCTTTACACCGATTCGGCGTGCGCGATGGCCGGGTTGTGAGGCGCCGTCTGCCACCAGAGGAGCTGTCGCGGTGGGTATTAGACCATTGCGGATAGGCTAAAGTGAATCCAAAAGTCGAGACAAGAGGTAAACTTTCGGCCGACTCATCATGTTTGAATGAGTTGCAAACGACTTTTGTCCAGGGCTCACCTCTTGTTTGGGTTTGGAAAGGATTTTGCTTGGGCGGCAATGGGCCACTGCCTGCCGTGCATGTATGACATCCGGCCGGACGTCCCGCGCCCTTGCCTCAGCCTGTCGTCTACTGTCGGCAGTATAGACCGGCAGCGCTTAGCGGGTTTAGAAGTCCTTGCCTGTGGCAGTAAGCACCGCTTCACAGGAGGCTTACAACCTGTAACAACTTCAAAGACGGCGGCAACCTATCTCCGTCCAAGACACAACTGATCGCTCGTTGGAGAAGTTCGCAAATATATGGCTGAAGTCTTAACATTCATCCACACGATGTATCTGCGTGTGTTGGAGGAATGTATAGGTCAATTGAGCTCCGCCAGAGAGCGCGGGAGATTACACGCACCTCGGCTGCAAGTCGCGTCCACTCTGTGAGCGAACGCAGATACCCATCACGACCCTCGTCCACTGGAATGTCGGGGTGCCACAGCATGAACGAGGAGAAGGAGGCAGTCGGGTTGAGTACGCGCACGGAGCCTTCGTCCCGATCCCCGGGTGCCGGTACCTCGTCGACATCTTCATCGACCTGCACGGGCGACTCGGCTCGCTTAGATCCTCGCGTCCTCTTTCCCGAGCCTTTGGATTTCGCCTTTGCGCGTGTTTTTGATGTATGCGCTTCCTCCGCCTTCGAAAGCTCGACGCCTTTCGCCTTGAGACTATCTGGGGCGCGCAGTACAACACCGACATATCCCTTCGGGAGTTCGACTTTGAGGCCATGCAGCGACCGACCTCGAAAGGCCGACGTATAGTGGGAAGTTTCGTATTCAGGGACATCGCCAGTCGACGCGTCCATATCCACATCTACGACAGTCGCAGACGATGCAGTAGGCCCGATAGAGCTTGGGGCTGGCGTCGGTGAGGCGGAGGAGCTCGCTACCAGAGTTGCTTGAGAGTCTGAAGTCTCCTGAGATTCGACAGGGGCGTCTTTCGAGGGTATGGGCTGAGATTCGCGACCATAGGTGGGCTCTGGGGCGCGACGGATGCGGAAGTAAGTGGAGATGGGTGCTGGTCCAGTGTAGCCGACGTGAAACGGCATAAGATGAGGGATTGTCGAAGGCAATGGACTCTCAGAAGGACCGATTTTAAGAGAGGAACAGGACATGATGGCGTGACTAGGACTAGTAGTGGGAGGAGGAGGAGGAGGAGGGAGGTACAGATCAAACGCGCTCTTGACGCGTCTCGGCGCGAGACGACCGGCCCTTATGTAGATCACGCGCGTCAGCTTAGTACTAAGTAGTCTAAGTATTATTATAGTACTAGTAGTATCGGCTATAGCACACGCATTACGGCTCATTGCATATCCTTTGACTCTCCTAGATCTTATAGTTATACGAGCAGAACGTACTCTGTTGCAGGAAAAAGCTCATGGTGGAACCAACGACCAGCCACAGTCTGGAAAGTCTTGTCACATTGACAGCACTGTGTGGCCGACACGAGGGAAAATAGGTGTTGCCAACTTGGAAGAGCACCTCTAGTATGGGCAGCCGACAGCTGCTGGAGCGTTGTGCATGAGCGAGAGACATTCCTCCTACGGATGTAGTCAAACAGATGCTTATAAACCGCACATACTGCTCCTCCGATACTCTCCATCCGAGCCATCCTCGGGCCCCTACGATGGACGCGATGATCTGGTACCTGAGTTAGCTCTACTACCCACCTCGCGCATATGATGGCAGGTGCACGAGCCCCACATACCTGGGTTTCGTGGACATGTATTTCCAGGGGCTGCTCAGTACTGAGCGCTGAAACCGGCGAGGACTTTGCTGGTTGGTGTCATAGCGCCCAAGCGGATGTCGGATGTGTATCAGTGTGCGCGCAGGCGATACGAGGAAGGCGAAAAGCTCACGCGCGCAGAGTTCGGTGAATCGCCTGTATGCGACAAGGGGTTGCGAGATTCGTCGGGTTTGGGAATAGCGACCTGCGATGGGCCTGCGTCGGTAGGTTCGGAGAGCATAACTCGGCCTCGGCGAGTAGGCACGCGGAGCTCTCGGCGTCGAATCTGAAGGTACAACTATTTTGTCGACGTCCATTATCAGTGGGAGCGGATGAGCCATGCACGGCGTAGCCGTCGCTACAGTGGATCGAGAAACACGTTGTCGTGGTAAATATTTGTCAGTCAACAGGAGGTGGATCCATACATAGGGAGGATTTTGCGTCCTATAATTAAGCTCAAGCGGACTGGACGCCTTTGCACACTTGAGCGTAGTCGTCAGAATGATGTCTTCTTCTCCTCTGCCTGTCCTTGGGATCCACTGGCAATCGAGCGGGGTCACCGTGTAGCCCACCGCACGCAGGTCCTCTTCAGTATCAGGTGAAAGGCGGAACACAGACCTGGCAGACACGGATTGTAGGTCCCATACTGTGATCCTCGTTGCCCTCGAGAACCCTTGCCTGTGTGTCCTGGGCTCCAGCGGGTCTTCAAAGTGACGTAGGATGGACACATCTACGCATGTTAGTGCCACACCAAGCTCTTCTAGGACGCGGGAGGACAGGCGCAAGACGCGGGTCGAACAGTGCCCAGAGCCAGGAGGACACTTTGTACGGATACCAACCACTACGTTCTCTGCGCGCGACACGTCTTCTCTAAAACAGGTCAGGGGAAGTGCGACCAGACACCCATCTCCATCCAAGCAACGCAGTAACGCGAGGGCCCGCGTTGGAGACCGCGCCTTACATTTCCTGCATTCCTCGTGCAGGCATTGCCCGTATACGTCGTCGAGAAATGGCTGGAACTTTTGGGGGACTGAGGCGAGAGGTATGACTGTCAAAGCGAGCCTGCGTATGCCTTGGGGGGTAAATGTGCAGAGCAAAGGAGGTGGCGCAAAGTCATCAGGCGCGCCAATACGGGTGCCCGAGACGTGCGCGTGAGGGCCTGAGGGATTGTGCCAGAGCTGCAGGACATGTGCGCGACTTTTGCACCGTGCTGAATCGGACTGGCAGCTAGCAGACACACGTGCCTAGACGTGCCTGTAGGACTGTTGCACATCATGGTGTGTGTCGAAGGGCGTTGTGGGTGAGTCCGGGGCTGGGCCATCGGACGCGATGGGCTGCACGTGCTTATTCAACCATGCGAGGTTGGCGAGATTTTGTTCTGCTCGGGTCGCAGATAGATTCAGTACACGTATTCGGAGCATTCCGACGACTGTACGTATCACCATGCACAAGTTACGCAGTATGGGGACAAAGGCGAGAATGAGTGGACGCGACATGAATAATCCGCCTCCGTACGCGCGGAAAGTTGACGAAGATGGGCGGCGTGTACACGGAAGAGTATTATTGCGAGCGAAGCGAGCAATTCAGTGTCTAGGGGATGAAGAAATCGTCTTTGCGGGGAACAAACATGTACAAATCCACGTTTCGCAAATCTGACCAGCCACAATTTGACTTCGCTCATGGCACACTAAAATCTGCTCATCTTGCGCTATAAGT
Organism: Lenzites betulinus; assembly: GCA_022264855.1. Classification (NCBI taxonomy): domain Eukaryota; kingdom Fungi; phylum Basidiomycota; class Agaricomycetes; order Polyporales; family Polyporaceae; genus Lenzites; species Lenzites betulinus. The sequence continues at coordinate 10,906 of JABYQU010000023.1, read as the reverse complement.
ACACATGCAGGTCAGTGCACCACATATCTACGTCTATGGAAGGTTTGAGCTCTGTTAAAGGAGTGCTTGTTGAGATAGGAAGGGTATCGACTTCTCGCCACACTTGAACGACTTAGCGCCCAACACTGCCTTTGGCGCCCAATCAAAGACGCGCCTCAGTGTTTGGTACTTACTGTCAGTGGCCAGAATTGTTGAACTTATTCAACGTCCAGCCGTTATCCAGTATAATAACGGCAAAGTACTAGTGTTACGCAAACAGGGGTGAAGCTTGTGTGCCGGCGTAGCGAGCACCTTTCGTCGACTGACGGAGCCTAGTAATCATTACTCACCAACCTCAGCGTCGCAGGGGGTGCTTTCATATGAAAGTTCCCCTGATAGGGCGTAGAATGCGTCGAGTTCAGTTTGTCTTGGATCGTCCTGAGACTTGGTTGGAAGTTGCTAGAGCAAGTCTATGTCGGGAGCTCGGCGGTGATATCAAGTGATATCGTCGAGGAAGGCGGCGCGCAGGGCGAGAGGTGGTCCGGGAAATGCAGAGACTTGTCGGAGAACAAGGATCATAATAAATTCAGATTCACCGCCGCGTACCTAGACTACCAGCGCTCCGACTTACAGCAGAGCTCCAGCCTCAGACTCCAGCGCTCCGGCTCTTTTCTTCCTTTTATGAGTCCTCATATGAACCCATTTATAAGAAGTCACCAACGCTCTAACAGAAGCTTGAAGTGAACGTCAGTGGATAGCGGTAGATGTATCGTGCCGGCGGCGCGCATTTCTGATCTATCTGCTCACTCAGGTCTAAGCCTTTTGTGCCATCATGGCCCATCAAGTTGACTACCATCTGCTGCCCCATTGTTCTGATTTTTACCGTGAAGGCTATAGCTTGGAGAGACATCGGAGGGTCACCCGGCCATAGTCAAAGACGCATTGGTCAGCTTACCGCTGCCGCGTGCAGACTGCGCCCGGAAGGGAGTGCTGTTCCCGGTGTTCTCAACGCCGATCCAATGGCGACAAAAAAAGCTCGGAAGAGATATCACGATGGTGAGCACATAATCCGTGGGTGAGAATGGTCTCCCTAACCAAGATTCATGCCCAGACGCGTGATTGCAGCTGCCGGATACGAGCTCGTTAGCGACGTGGCACTCTGGCGTAGTACCCGACAGCCGTATCGCTACGAAAAGTGGGCAGGTGCGTCTCTTGCATAAGCTACAGCTACAGGCAACACACTTCGGACGTAAATGTAGATGTATCTGACGTGCCTTTTAGTAAAGGTACCCGCATGGACGACTGCTATTCTTGCAGGTATGTCGTGCTTGGCCGCCTGCTCAAGCCCCATAGGTCTTGGGCCGCCCTGATCCACTATGGCAAGTATGCTCACGCCGGATGATATGGATGCATCCAGGAACGGGATCCCGACTGCCGGTCATCATTTGTAGGTATCGGCAGCTCCCGCCACATGGGACGGTCAATATGGTGTGAAGCTCCTCTGAGTCTCTATCATCGGCTGCGCGCTTTCTGACCGTGTTGTGTAGGTTAGAACCCGCTCATCGGTGCATCCGCAAACCGTCCCGTCAAGACCATCACCCGGCCTGGTACTCTTCTAGATTTACCGTGCACTTAAGCCCCATGGGAAGATCTTCTTGACGCTCCTCGAAGGGCATATAAAAGTGGAATTCACCACTTCAGCCCTCAACTCGCTCCTCCTTTCTCAAACGTCCTGGCATGCACATCCTCGCTCTTTGCTCTCTTTTCTGGCTCTCTGCCGTGCCTTCGGCTTTCGGCCAGACTGCCGCTGCCCAGGCATATACCCCCACATTGCACGCATGTCCCCCTGGGACGACCCTCGTGCGGGAAGCGGGCTCAGACGTGCATAGCCAAACACTCAGCGTCGATGAGCAACGCTACATCTCCGCCAGAAAGTCCCTCGTCCTCCCGCAGGAATGGGCTGCGTACTCGCGCAGCATCCAGAATTCGCCTGTGGCACTCCCGCAATATGTCGCCTCGACTCTCGATGGCGCGCTTGGTAATGATGCGCTTCCGAACCTCGGCATTGCCGTTAGCGGCGGCAGTCTTCGTGCGTCGCTCTTCGGCGCAGGCGTACTCGGCGCGCTCGACGGCCGCAACCAGACCTCGGTCCAAGCCGGAATCGGGGGTCTCCTCCAAGCAGCGCAGTACCTAACGGGACTTTCGGGCGGCTCCTGGCTCGTTCTGTCTCTCGCTCAGGCTGACTTCCCGATGCTACCTGACCTCGTCTTCGGAACCCAGGCGAGCGCGGACGAAAATTCGTTCGGGGGTTGGATCACGCCCATCGACATCTTCCAGCCCAGCGCGGACGCAGACGTCACAACCGCATACATCGAAGTCCTCCTCCTGGAGATCAGCTCCAAATACGCCTCAGGGCTCCCGGTGTCCGTCACGGACGTGTGGGGTCGTGCTCTCTCGCGCCACTTTGTGAACGGGACGACTGCGGCAGACTTATTCGATACAAGCTTGACGCATGGCGCGGGTATCACGCTCTCTGCGGTCGCGAACGTGTATGTATTCTGGAGATCGCCGGCGATATATGTTCATTTCTCATCGTGCTTCTGCAGATCAACGTTCCGCGCTCACGCGCAGCCGTTTCCCATCGTTATCGCCGATTCGCTTGTGGACAGACCGGACTCCTCAGTGGTTGTTACCGAGGCGGGCGAGGTCGTGCCCTTGTTCAACCCTATCTACGAATTCAACGTCTGTAAGTTTGAGAAATACTCATAACTATGCCAGTTCACCCAAGGCTGACACATCACGCTAGACGAGATCGGCTCCTTCGATCCTGTGCTTGCGGCTTTCACGCCGACAAGCCTTCTGGGGTCTCCCAACAGTAGTATTTGCATGCAGGGCTACGACCAACTCTCTTTCGTTCAGGGTGTCTCTGCCAGCTTGTTCAACAGCCAAAACACCTCAGTGCGCCCTTGTCTGCCTGACTGTCTATGCTGACCTAGCAGCTGACTGGTACAATGTTTACGTGGCCCGTGTAGGCAGCCGACCTCGCGAACTCGCTGGCAGGCCCTGTCATCGAGCTCGTCGAGGAGTTCTTTCCGCAAACAGGTGTCCGCGTAGACTCCGCGCTGCTCCCGAACCCGTTCATTGGGCAGTCGCCGTCCACCTATCTCGACACCAATAGCCAAATTTTGACGCTTGTGGACGGTGGCGAGGATGGCGAGGTGACGCCGCTGCAGCCGTTGCTTGTCAGAGCACGGGGACTGGACACCATTATCGCGATCGACGCCGTATGTCCTATCGCCCCCGGATCCAATTTCTGAGTTTGCTCACGTTCGTTCCATAGCCCGCTAACACGGCAGATAACTTTGCGGACGGGAGCTCGCTCATCGTAAATTCCCCCACTCATAATATGAGACCCCGCTGACACACTTTCCGCAGGCAACACAAGCCCGCGTACAAGCCCTCAACGGCGCCTACGCATTCCCCCCGATCCCCAGCACGTCCGCCGAGTTCGTCGCGCAGAACCTCAACACGCGCCCCACATTCTTCGGGTGCAACAGCAGCGCTACGTCCGGGGAGCCGCTCGTCGTATATATTGCGAACGGCGCGGCGCCACTCGGGCAATCCCCATTGACGAACACCTCGACGGACCAACTCTCGTACACCGAGGACGAGGCACAAGGGTTTCTCGACCAGGTGTTCGACATCGCGACGCAGGGGATCCCGGGTACGAGCGCGGCCGGCACCCCGGAGAAGGACCCGGAGTGGCCGGCGTGTCTGGCATGTGCCGTTGTGGACCGCGCGAGGCAGAAGCAGAACATCGCGAGAGACGGCGTGTGCGTGAGCTGCTTCGAGCGTTATTGTTGGAGTTGAGCGGGTGAGTGTTCATTGTGAGCGCTCAAGCTAGACATAGTACTGACTTGGGGTTGTTGGACCCTTGCAGGTTTTGCGTCCCTCCGGAAGTAATCTTTATACCATTTTTATTAATCTATTATTTGGCAATCGACAGTCATGCAAGGACAAACTCGCCCTTTTACATGTATATCTGGGCACTACGCGGACGAGAGAGCTTTCACGTGCTACGACGGTGTGCCATCTTCGAGATACAGGGTTATTTAGCCACAACCGTCGCATTTCACGCGGAACCGCCCGCCCCAGCTTACTATGACACTGCTCCCCACCTCCCCCCGCACGGCCGCCGCCGCTCCGCCCGCCTGGATACAATGTGCATTGCAATCGTGTGTAGTAGCGTGTGTTGCTGCACTAGTTGCTACACAGACGTACAAGTACGTACACAATCCGAGACCTCGCCCACTGTGCGGCTACTCGACGCCCGTCACAGCCACCGCAGCATCCCTGCAATGTCCTCACGCTCAAGCGGTGCGTGCTACTTGCCGATCCCGTGTTAGCCAGTGTTAGCCTCGCATTGAGTCATCCCGCAACTTGCTTGGACCTGGGGCATGTACAAAAATATCTATAGCAGTGACGCGCCTCACGAGGTTACTACAGCCTGAAATCAATTCTGAGTCGAGAAAAGACAAAATCAAAAACGAGCTCATTAACGTTCTAAGATGATCACTAACACTTCTTGTAACTCGCAACGCTGTTGGCTCGCTGTGGACTATTCTAAGCCGTGTCCACGTATACGTACGTTTGGTGACTTCAACGCTCGGGTCGGGGCGACATGATATCGCATTCGCCGACAAAATGACGACAGTGGGATTCGAACCCACGCCCTTTCGGACCAGATCCTGATTCTGGCGCCTTAGACCGCTCGGCCATATCGCCCTCTTTACGGTGGTCTCATGTTGGGTTATAAATCCACATAAATACTGGTGATCGGATACTGCACTGCTAGTACTTGGAGCAATATTTCGGTCTGAGTCTTACTGTCACGACAGCATACCTTCCCCTCCGGGTGGGTTCCTGAAGGTAAGCTGCAATGCAATGTGTGTAGGTTATCTGCTCAACGGAATCCAAATCACTTAACACAAGTAGCTTTTCTTTCGTGGGTCCCGCCACCACCTGCACCGCAGGCGGGTCAGTCGTTCAACCCGTCGGGCCAGCCCTAGTAGGCATCATACCCTTAACGTATAGCTGGTTTTCCAAACACCGTGGTTTCATGAACTCTAGAACGAGTCATATCGCTTGTCCGTAGTCGCAGACGATACCCCCGACGAAAGACCATAGAGTATGCCTCTGCAAACCCTTCCTGTCGATGTCCTTCTAGACATCTTCCAGCATCTGCATGTGTACGACATCCTATCTCTTCGCCAGGTGCATAACTGCAAATAAGACTGCCCACGACTGTTGCACTTACCGCTTGAATTTGCAGACGTGCAGAGGCCTAGCAGCCGCCACGCGCGAGCGTACAGTATGGCACGATGCTCTGACCCGACATGCTTGGCACAGCCGTCTTCCCATACCCAACCTTGACGCTTACGAACACTTGGACATCACCGCACGCGAACTGGAGACGATGACCCTGCGCGCACTTGGATTCTGGTCAAACTGGCTGTCCCCCCACCCGAAGGCCCATCAGCACTTATCTATCCTCCCGTCAAGACCCCTCACGCCTGCATGCGCCGCTCGCAACCTGGCGGCGATTTTTCTCCCAGATTTCCCGAAACACATCCTAATTCTGACGCTATACGACGACGTAGCGCATCAAAGGCGCTACGCCTTTGAGCTATGGGACATCTCGGACTACTCGAAGCCTGCGCTTCTCTTGGATGAGCATCCCATGCAAGCCTTGCTCGGATATGCTGTGAACACTATCCGGGGATCCTCCTGTACGATGACCATCTCGCGTCGCGATCCACAAACACAAGAGTCAGCTTTCCGTGCCCAATGCGCCTCTCTTCAGAACTCGGTACTCACTGCCTATAATATAGATGCGTGACTGAAGCTTACAGTATAGAACCGTCGAAACTTCTTGGCTCATGCTTCCGGTTGGTCAACCAATTTCCCGGATACAGGAACACCATCGGCTTGCATGGGTCGCACTTGATAGCGACCGACGCCGAGCAGGATGTGAGGATCATCGACGTCAACACCGGGCGTTTAGAATTCACGCTGAAGGCACCTATCGTGCTCAACGATGCTACACTACGCCTCGTGGTGCGTTCTTAGTACCCAGCCGAGGTGACCGATGCTGATGCTGCTGCGACCCAGGAACGCCAATGCATGGATGCACTGATAGTCGACAACTATATCCTGACTTTCTGCAAGCAATACGTCATCCTCTACCAACTCCCGCCTCCCGACACCACGAACGCCGCTCGCGAAGCGTCCCAACTGGAAGCCGTCGCCACGCACAAATGGCGCTGGCGCATAGACACCCTCGTCGCCAAACCGCGCCTCGAGCCCTCGAGCCCCGCCCTTCGCCACCCCAGCGCCCGCGCACGGCCGACGCACAACAATGTCCCCTCCGCGCCGCTCATCGACCTCCTCATCCGCTTCGACACCTGGTTCCCGTGGCCCGTCAACGTCCTCCACCACTTCGTCCTCGAGCCCAATACCGCGTACCGCCAGCCCCCTGCATCCACATCCGGCGACCCCGGGCCCAATGCACGCCCATACCCGTACGTGCTCTCCGCCGAGGACGGCCCGGCGATGGCGCACTCAATCCCGTCCCCGCTACGCATATTCACGCCCGCGGACGCCACGCTCTCCGCGTATGGCACCGCGCTCTGGATCGACGCCGCCGCGGACAGCACGGCGGCGGGGCAGGCAGGCGACCGCGGGCAGCGCGTCGCGGGGCGCGTGCTCACGCGCACGGGGCTCTTCGGTGTGGAGGGGGGTGTGGGCGTGAGGGGGGAAGACGATGCGGTGAGCCCGGGGATGATCGTCGAGCATGTGGACGAAGATGAGGCGGTGGGAGAAGAGGCGGGAGAGGAGGGAGCGGAAGGGGAGGTAGACGTGGTGGGCACACGTGGGGTTGCGGTGGGCGCGGACCCGGCAGTGCGCAGCGGGACGGCGGTATCGGTGTTCCATGTGCGGGAGGACGAGGAGAAGTGGAACCGGGTCGCGGTAGACGAGGAGAGCGGGCGCATCGCTGTGGGGCAGGTGGACGGAACTGTGACGGTGTATTCGTATGTTCCGTGTTGGAAGTGAGTGGAAGGATACCCTCGGATTACTATGATACGGATATATCTTTTTCTTCGGTTAGCTTGGCAGAGTTGAGTTGTGCGGTAGATCTTCCGCTCCATAAATGGCTACGAGCTGCGAACAATATATGCCATTCTACAATATCCCGGCTAAGAATCCGGACTCGTTAGTCAGAGATCATAAGACATACGGCCCTGTAAGCCTGGAAGGACACTGAGAGTCCAAAAGAAAATAAATATTGAGACCCGTAGGTCTACCACTCCGGGAAAGCGTGTCATCCTTGTGCAGGGGCCATGCTAATCTTCTCTGTATCGTTCCAATTTTTTCGTATGTCACCCCGAAGGGGACATTAGTCAGTGCTGTGTTTCGGCGGCGTGCAGACGAGCTGATGTATTTTGTTGCAACAACGGGTTTCGAGCGCCTGCGACATGCATACGCCTTCATGTTTGAGCGAATCGAGATCCCGTTGCGCATGCACTCATCCATCATGAGATTTCCTTAGCGAAAGCAAGTGACTAGATTAAATTACGAAAAGATATGCTTATGGATCACAGTCCTGAGGTCCGGCGAGGAATGCCCGCAGACTCTCCTCTGGGTAGTCCCATTGCGCCTGGCGGTGCGCAATCATGATCAGCAGTGAGCACGATGACGACTAATAAGCACGTACGAAGTGGTTCGCGCCGCGGATGCAGAACGTCGTGAGCTTCCTGAACGGCTTCCCGCCCTTCTTTGCGTCGGCGGCTTCCTGCCGCAGCAGCTGGGCCGCATAGGGAACCTCCCAGATAGACCGCTCGCCCCAAACATACCGGACCTCCACATCGCGCCACCCGTCGCCCGCCCTCTTCGTCCCCTCGACGTCGTCCGAGAGGTACAGCGCGCCTTCCCGCAGCGGCTTGTACGCACCCAAGGTGATACAGCCGAGGATCAACGTCCAGTCCGCGCCACCGGGCAGCCCGGGGGGAACGTGCACGGTGGACTCGAAGTCCTCCGTCGTCATCCCCTCGATGGTCGGTACAGGCGTCGTCAGCCCTCGGCGGCGCTCGAACGCGGCGAGCGTGGCCCCGTGCGCGTAATAGGATGTGATCCAGGTCGTGAACACCTTGAGGCGCTCCTCGTGCGTGAGCGAGGTGTCGAAGAACGGGTTGTAAGGGTCGTCCTTCGGGTAGGGGTATCCGAGCAGACTAGACGGGGGATCTGCACGACGATAAGCTCCTTACGCGGTCTTGGTCAGGGGGTGAACGCCTACCGGACAAGATGACGCGGCGGACATAGTCACGCAGGTTGACTGCGCCGATGGGGAACTCTGCGATGTGTGTCAGGAGCGCAGTCATCCATGTTGCGCCCATCGACCAGCCCACGAGGACGATTCCCCCCGTGTGGGACTCGGGGCGAGCCGCAGGGATGGCGCGCTCCGTGACGATATCCTGTATAGTATGGTACAGCTCGAGAGCCCGGTCCCGCATGAACGACAGCAGCATTTGCCTCGCCGAGCGAATCTCGTTCTCATCCGTGAGTGGCTCCTCCGGGATGGGAGGAAGCCCGGCGCGTTCCTCCTCTGTGTATTGTGTGGTCCCGGGGTACTCCCGGCGATTGAGCAGGATGATGCGAACACCTTGGGCAGCGGCGTGAGGAAGCAACTTAGCAAACGTCGCTGGAATTTGTTCGTCAACGGGACCGTACACATTAGCCGTGTGGGTTACTAACCTGCGTGCCATACATATCCGTGAACAACCACGAGAGTTGTGTAGTCATCACGGCCCTCTGGAGCACCAGAGTCGTGGTGTACGTAAAGACGGTTTGTGGTCGCCATTGTGGGTGATGTGTGTAAGAAGAGATGCAATGCGGGGGTGGTTGGTGTGCCATGACCCGCGAGTGTCGCCTGTCTTATAATGATCTTGTGCGCGTCTTGCATGTCAGCGAAAATCTGTGCCGGGAGTTAAGATTCCCGATGGTGGGTAGATGAAACTAAATTATCGCGAATGGTAAGGTGGATACTATGTCCTTGTCGGACGCCGTCGACGCCCGGGCATGCTCCATCACGATGGGGCGGCGAGCGTGGTTGGGTGCTTACCCCGAGGAACAAACATAACACCCACTTTGGCATAGAAGGACCCGGCAGGTCCACCATGTCGACGAGACGCGACAAAACACCGTTTGCATCGCTGTGGCGACCCACGAGGGACGGCAGGGGCGCCGGCACTTGTCCCACATGAGTACGATCTTCGCAGGTATCACCTAATGGCGTCGGTCACCGGTGTGGGTTCCGAGATGGGCGCACTACCGCTCGCCGGCCTGCGTACAAGTTCACGCTGAGAATCCTGCTCGCTTGAAGAGTTCAAGCTCACCTTCCACCGCCCGAGCACCTAATCCGCAGGCCGCCCCACATTGCATGCGTTTCGTGACACAACGTCACCATGAGGGGATCGCAGCATCCTGTTAACGGCATAAACACGATGTATGGGCATTCAGAGGAGCGCGAAGCACGCTGATTGGCAGCGAATCAGGCATCTCCAACGCTGCGCGTTCTTAAGGGGAAAGGAGGATGCTAACCTGAAATCTGCACGCCCATCGCGCCGAAGGAGGCGCGAAACGCGTCTCGCGTCGTGTCAGAGACGCCTTCTCTGCGCGTCCTCCTTTCACGCCGGATCTGTCTCGCCAGAATACATCAGCGAGCGACAGGACGTCGTTGACGCGACAAGTGTGGGCTGCTTGCCCATGCCTTCTTGCGCGCGGGAGGTTGTCCATCAGGCACAAGGTCCGGTCTTTGAGTTCTGTTGTCACATGGTGGAGGCCACTAGTACTTGGCAGATGCATGGCAGAGCTCTGTTCGGTGCGGCCGCGCATGTTCGACGTGCAGCCGAAGCCGGCGGGGTGCTTACCTACACGTGTGCCCCGCGCCCTCGTTATTCCTCAAGACGGGGACGAAAGTGAACACGGAACGCTCGCCCATATGCTCGATTATGAATCAAGACCACAAAGACCGGTCAATTATCCAGCTACGGTCGCACAAGGGGCGCCGTGGCCCTACTAGTAGTGGTTAGCGCACAATCAACCGGCGTCAGCAGTGAAGACGTTCTTCAAGTTCGCTGAGCGTCTGAAGGCCGGAGGATTGAGCCGAAATTTGACGCAGAACGGTCAGGACACTCACCTTGTTGACGTGTGTACATTGGACTCTTTACGGAGCGGCAACTGCGCGCCAACATACGAGCAGAACCCAATCAGTGCATTAGATACCCAGTCCTGTAATGGAAACATCGATGGTGCACAACAACAGTCAGACGCGAACAACAAAGCAAATCTACGAGGGACTACAGCGGCGTGCAGGCTGGGATTAGTCGTCATCGTCGCCGATGACGTGGTTCCCGGGCTCGACGTCACCCGCGGGCACGGGGGTGTACCACTTGTTGCTCTGCGTGAGCTCGATCGCGCCCTCGCCGGTGGTTGCAGTCGCCGCGTTGCGCCCGCTCGTAGCATAGAGGGTGATGAGGGAGACAATAAGGGAATATAGGATAAATGCGACGCTGAGAATAATCATCTGAGTGAGTAGGTCGAAATTGATGTGGTCAGGAGGCTGCGCACCTGAACATGATTAGAATATACGTGACGTGGTCCATGCCCTGGTCGTTGACGAAGTGCAACTCCTCGTCTGTAGCGGACATGAAGAGCAGTCTGGTGAACGATGGATGAGTAGAAGTTCCTCTAGATATCGAGTCCAGGATGCATACCCTGAAGAGACGAGAAGCTACGATCGCATTTTAGCACACTACTCGACAGGTGAACTGAGATAAACTTACGAAAGGCGGCAGATGTCTGAACGCGC